>JBBDGP010003033.1:0-541127 GCA_037952835.1 Lithobates septentrionalis | reverse complement strand
CTCCCGGACGCTGTCTGCTGGTCGGTCCACTTACCCCATCTAGGTGGAGCCTCTGGCTCTAATGGGGTGCTTCAAACCCCCCCCCCGCTGTAATTCAGGCGCCCGGCGTCCAGAAAGGGGCTGGATGCAAGAATAGGGGGTGGCGGCAGTGATAGATAGAGCATCACATCGCTGCATCGCTAAAAGGTGAAGGGGGTAGCGGCCGTGGATAGAGGGGGGCGGCACTCGGGAACTACTAATGGACAGGCCACCACTGGTTGGATGTAGAAGGACCACCTGTCTGTTTACACCCGACTGCCATCCAATTCACTAGATCCCCATCCATCTGTTTTTAGCGGATTGCATTGGACTAGATGACGGCGGGTGCAAAAGGACACATATCTGTTTACATCTGCCGCTCCATAGAAGACAATGGATGGTCCTGAAGAACCGACAGGCGGACCAGATCAGTCCACTAGTGTAAAAAGGGGCCTAAAATAAAGAATTTAAAAATAAATGTATCATTGGGGGGAAAAGAACTTTTAGCTAAGAGCCTATGGAATAAAATATCTCACATTGTCTCATTGACAGCCCGTTGTCAGCTGAAAACGGGTCACAGGAGTGCAGAATGATCTGAACTCTTGTGATCTACAGAAGAAGTACAGCCAAATGAGCTTTGGTTGTATTTCTCCTTTAATCGAAGAAGCTGAAGTTAGAACCCGATTGGCTCCCATGCACAGCTGCACCAGATTTTCCCTTTTCCAGTTTTAGGCCGGGTTCACACTTATGCAAATTGGATATGGCTCACGCCGCATCCAATTCGCATGACAGGAGTGTGACCGGTTCTCAATGGAGCTGGTCCACACATCTCCTGGGTGGCCACGGAGCGCACTACAGAAGGGTCTTGTGCGTCTTTGGCTTCATTTCAGGTCTGAATTCAGGCAAAAATTCTGAGCTAATTCGGACCTGAAACGATGAACGGGAACGCAACGGACCCCCTGCTGCGAACCGCAGGGCAAGGTTCACACTTATGCGTGTTGCGATTAATGCATTTTTCTGGTACTTTCGGGTGCTTTTTGTTTTTTGAACGCACAATTTTACCACTTTTGTTATGTGTTTTGTGGGGCGGGGGGGCTGGCTAATAGGAAAGTATGTCAGCTTTGTTAATGGAATGCAACTTTGATGCAACTTTGATGAGACTTGAGTGTCAGACAGTATGAAAGTCATATCAAAGTCGCATCCAAGTTGCACACCATAAAGCAGGACTGTCAAACTTTCCTTAAGAAAATGCAAAACGCATCAAAAATGCCACCCTTGCACTTTTGGTGCGAGTCCATTGAAATCTATTACAGGCAAAACGCAATTTGCTGTGGGGAAAAAAATTCCCTGACCCTTTCCAAAAAAATTCAGCAGCTCAAAACGCACAGATGTGAACTAAATCCATAGGAAACCATGTTAAATTGATTGTGTTTCTGCAAAGCGCAAAATGCACTAAAAAAGGTATAGGTGTGAACCAAGGGTTAATAAATCAACCCCAAAGGGTCATAAGATCTCCTCGTTGATTTGTCACCTCTGTGAGGTTTTGCAAAGGTCTTTCCTAAATTAATTCCTATTTGGCCAAAGGAAGTTCTGTACTGTTCTCTGATAATTCATCCATTAACAATCATTATTAGCAAGCTACAAACTATCGGAATAAAATGTAACAAAAAAAGTTAGAACATCCTCAGAAAAGGCTAAATATTTTACCAATTAGTGTAGCTAAAAGTTGACCTCAAAATCATTATTGGTATCAACTTCTAACATTGTAACAAAAGCGATAACATCCTCAGCAAAGGCAAAGTTCCAAACGTTAGGATTTTACAATTGACCTAAAAATCATTATTGGCAAACAAGCTACAAAGTAATAAATATACATAAATACATACATTTATACATAAATAAATAAAATGTAACAAAAATATATAACATTCTGAACAAAGGCTAAATATTATATCAACCACTGTAGCTTTAGTCCTAAAAAGTTGACGCCAAAGTATTTTTTTGTACATTACAAAGTATCAATTTATAACTTTGTAACAAAAGCAATAACATCCTCAAGCCACAGTTCCTTACAAAGTACTGTATTTTACTAACTTCAAGATTTTACAGCTGACCTAAAAATGAATATTGGCAAACAAGTTCCAAAGCATCAAACTAAAAAAAAAAACCAGCATAAACTATAACATCCTCAGCAAAGTTCCTCAAAATTTTACCAACATGCTTTAGCATTTTAAAGTTGACCTCCCCAATTTTTAGGACAGACCCTCAAACCTCAACGTCTCTTTTGAAGCTGGCGTCTTACCTGCCTCGGTTTCCCCATGAATAAAGACAAGTCCCACTAGAAGAGGCACCAGGAGGCACAGTACAATCTTCATGCTGCCTTCGGTCCCTGTAAAACACCCAAATAGCATTTAAAGGCAGGTGTAGTGGGTGGAGCAGCCCTGGGTCTGGTACCGTCCCACCCCCTTCACATGTTACCTGAGGCCCCAGGTACAGCTTAGGAATGCCCCCCCCCCCCCCCCAGGGTCATGTGACTGAGATCTTGTCACCAGCACTTGTTGCTGCAAGGAACCTGAAGAGATTGAATAGCAGGTTTGTTGCGGAGAGAATTGTGACATCTTGTACAATGATAAGTAGGCACAGTGAGTACAGACTGAACTTCACAATCACATACTGGTACCAAAATACTATAGTCCTGTACACCTGGAGCCTTGTGTTTGTTTAATACCTATACCCTCATGTCCTAAAAAATTGAATATGATATACCGCTACAAACAAGACTTCCTCTAAAGGTAAAGTTGAAATACAGTGCCTTGCAAAAGTATTCACCCCCCTTGGCATTTTTCGTGTTTTGTTGCCTCACAACCTGGAATTAACATGGATTGTTTGAGGATTTGCGTCATTTCATTTACAGAACATGCCCACAACTTTGAAGATTTTTTTTTTTTTTTATTGTGAAGCAAACAACAAATAGGACAAAATAACAGAAAAAGTCAATGTACATAACTATTCACCCCCCTAAAGTCAATACTTTGTAGAGCCACCTTTTGCGGCTATCACAGCTCCAAGTCGCTTTGGATAAGTCTCTATGAGCTTGCCACATCTTACCACTGGGATTTTTGCACATTCCTCCTTGCAAAACTGCTCCAGCTCCTTCAAGTTGGATGGTTTGCGCTTGTGAACAGCAGTCTTTAAGTCTGACCACAGATTTTCTATTGGATTGAAGTCTGGGCTTTGACTAGGCCATTCCAACAAATTTACATGTTTCCCCTTAAACCACTCAAGTGTTGCTTTAGCAGTGTGTTTGGGGTCATCGTCCTGCTGGAAGGTGAACCTCCGTCCTAGCCTCAAATCACACACAGAGTGCTACAGGTTCTGCTCAAGAATATCCCTGTATTTAGCACCATCCATCTTTTTCTCAACTCTGACCAGTTTCCCAGTCCTGACTGCTGAAAAACATCCCCACAGCATGATGCTACCATCACCATGTGGTGACAGTGGGGATGGTGTTCTTTGGGTGATGTGATGTGTTGGGTTTGCGCCAGACATAGCGTTTTCTTTGATGGCCAAAAAGTTCAATGTTAGTCTCATAAGACCAGAGCACCTTCCTCCACACATTTTGGGAGTCTCCCACATGCCTTTTCCCAAACTCAAAACATGCCATTTGTTTTTTTGCTGAAAGTAATGGCTTTCTTCTGACCACTCTGCCATAAAGCCCAACTCTATGGAGCGTACGGCTTATTGTCGTCCTATGTACAGATACTCCAGTCTCTGCTGTGGAACTCTGCAGCTCCTCCAGGGTTACCTTAGGTCTCTGTGCTCCTCTCTGATTAATGCCCTCCTTGTCCGGTCCGTGAGTTTTGGTGTGCGGCCGTCCCTTGGCAGGTTTGCTGTTGTGCCATGTTCTTTCCATTTGGTTTGATGGGGCTCCTAGGGATCATCAAAGATTTGGATATTTATTTATAACCTAACCCTGACTTGTACTTCTCAACAACATTGTCCCTTACTTGTCTGGAGAGTTCCTTGGTCTTCATGGCAGTGTTTGGTTAGTGGTGCCTCTTGCTTAGGTGTTGCAGCCTCTGGGGCCTTTCAAAAAGGTGTGTCTATGTAATGACAGATCATGTGACACTTAGATTGCACACAGGTGGACATCATTTCACTAATTATGTGACTTCTGAAGGTAATTGGTTGCACCAGAGCTTTTTATGGGCTTCATAACAAAGGGGGTGGATACATACGCACATGCCAATTATCAGTTTTTTATTTATGAAAAATAGTTTTATGTATATATTTTTCTAATTTTACTTCACCAACTTAGACTATTGTGTTCTGATCCATCACATAGAATTTAGATTTTAAAAAAACATTGAACTAAAGGCTGTAATGTAACAAAATAGGTAAAAAGCCAAGGGGGGTGAATACTTTTGCAAGGCACTGTAGATAAATACATATCACCTGGCTTACCTGCCAGAGCTTTTTAAAGCACTTTAACCCTCAGACCAATTCTGACACCCTTCTTCTACGTGTAAAAAAATCAGCATTTTCTTTTTTTGCTTGAAAACTACTTAGAATCCCCAAACACTAGGTGCATTTCAAAAAATTAGAATATCATCAAAAAGTTAATTTATTTCAGTAATTCAATTCAAAAAGTGAAACGTTTTATATAGACACATTACACACACAGAGTGATATATTTCAAGCATTTCTTTCTTTTAATTTTGATGATTATGGCTTACAGCTAGTGACACCCCAAAATTCAGTATCTTAGAAAATTAGAATATTACAGAAGACCAATTTTATAAAAAAAAGATTTTTAATACAGAAATGTTGGCTTAGTGAAAAGTCTGTCCACGTACAGTATAGTATGCGCTCAATACTTGGTTGGGGCTCCTTTTGCATGAATTTCTGCATCAATGCGGCGTGGTATGGAGGTGATCAGCCTGTGGAACTGCTGAGGTGTTATGGAAGTCCAGGTTGCTTTGATAGCGGCCTTCAGCTCATCTGCATTGTTGGGTCTGGTGTCTCTCATCTTCCTCTTTACAATACCCCACAGATTCTCTATGGGGTTTAGGTCAGGTGAGTTTGCTGGCCAATAAAGCACAGTGATACCATGATCATGTGACCAGGTATTGATACTTTTGGCAGTGTGGGCAGGTGCAAAGTCCTGCTGGAAAATAAATTCAGCATCTCCATAAAGCTGGTCAGCAGAGGGAAGCATGAAGTGCTCTAGAATTTCCTGGTAGAGCTGCGCTGGCTGCGGACCTGATAAAACACAGTGGACTAACACCAGCAGATGACACGGCTTCCCAAATCATCACGGACTGTGGAAACTTCACTTTGGACCTCATGCAACACGGATTCTGTGCCTCTCCACTCCTCCTCCAGACTCCGGGACTTTGATTTCCAAATAAAATGCAAAATGTACTTTTATCCGAAAAGAGGACGTTGGACCACTGAGCAACAGTCCAGTCCTTTTTCTCCTTAGCTCAAGTAAGACGCTTCTGGCGTTGTCACTGGTTCAGGAGTGGCTTGACACAAGGAATGTGACAGTTGTAGCCCATGTCCTGGATACATTTGTAGTGTGGTGGCTCTTGAAGCACTGACACCAGCCATAGTCCACTCCTTGTGAATCTCCCCCAAATTCTTGAATGGCCATTGCTTCACAATCGTCACAAGGCTGCAGTTATCCCTTTTGCTTGTGCACCTTTCTCTACCACACATTTTCCTTCCACTCAACATTATTATGCTTGGATACAGCACTCTGTGAACAGTCAGCTATTTTAGCAATGACCTTTTGTGACTTCTTGTGGTGGGTGTCAATGACCGTCTTTTGGACAACTGTCAAGTCATCAGTCTTTGCCATGATTGTGTAACCTACTGTTAGAGATTGATGGATTCCCATTGTTGGAGGACAATGGATTCCCATTGTTATAGGTTGATGAATTCTTATCATTAGAGGTCCAATAATTCAATAATTCCTATTTCCCAAAGTCCACACAGAGCTATGCAGCTTCTGCTATGGAGTTGGAGGAAGTATCAACTGACTGTGAGTGTAGTTAGCCACTGCACTCTTACTCCTTTGTGAACCACAGCAGATAGGACTTGTAGTCTTTCCAATCACAGATCTTTGTGAATGGATGACACAGCTCTTTGCAGACAGAACCACATAGTGATGGGGGGGGGGGGGGGGGGGTCTGCTTGTCAATCTGTGATGTCACTATACTGCTGAAGTAGAGCCATAATAGCCATTGCGAGGACAGAGATCAGCGATCTGTACCTGGACAAGCATGTGAACTGTTCCCATGGGGAGATTCTATACGGAAATACAGTAGCTTTTTAACGAGTATTTTATGTGAGTAGATTTTTTAATATTTGTTTTAATAAAGCTTTTATATGGAGAGCCCTAGATGATGTCTTTTTTTATGGAGGATTACCCATAGCCAAAGGGTAATCATTGGGGATCTGTGTCTTATGAAATCTGGAAGCTGCTGCATATATCGTAAGCCATTGTTGGTGGTCAATGAATTCCCATTGTTAGAGGTTGATGGATTCCCATTGTCAGTGGTAATGGATTCCCATTGTTGGAGGTTGATGAATTCCGATTGTTAGAAGTCAATGGATTCCCCTTCGTTGGAGGTCGATGGATTGCCATTGTTGGAAGTCAATGGAATCCCATTCTTGTAGGTCAATGGATTCCCATTGTTCGATTCCCATCCTTGGAAGTCGGTGGATTCCCATCGTTGGCGGTCAATGGATTCCCATCGTTGGAGGTCGATGAATTCCCATTGTTGGAGGTCGATGAATTCCCATCGTTGGAGGTCGATGGATTCCCATCGTTGGATGTCAATGGATTCCCATCGTTGGAAGTCAATGGATTCTCATCGTAGGAAGTCAATGGATTCCCATCGTAGGAAGTCAATGGATTCCCATCGTAGGAAGTCAATGGATTCTCATCGTTGGAAGTCAATGGATTCAAATTGTTGAAGGTCAATGGATTCCCATCATTATTGGTCGATGGACTCCCAATATTAGAGGTTTAACGATTCCCATTTTCCAGGTCCATGCAGAGCTAAGTGACTATATATCCACCTGCACTTGACTGGTGTTGAAAGGGAAGATGTGGCATTATAAAATTGCAAGTTTGAGGATTTATTGGATTGCTTTACTACAAGGGGCTATGTAGCTCACTAAGTGGCATTATTAAAATGATTTGGGAGTTTTGAAGTAGTTTTGATTTTTTTGCAAGACAACAAACACTTAACACATGGAGTTATTTGGATTAGGGTCACTAATGTTCTTTATGCACTTATTGATTGATATATACCGTATATATATTTATTGTAAAATATCACATAATAGGAGAGGATTTATTTATAGTACTAATAGCGGATAATAAAGTGGATGTAAACCTATACCCAGTGAGGTGACTGGCCTCAGGTGATACACAGAGATGTAACAAATCCCCCTACATACGTTGTACCTTGTTATCCACAGTGTTCTCTTCTCTACAACCGCTAAAAGTCCAGAATTTATAAAGTTTGTTTGAGATGTCAGAAAAAAAGGGGTGGAGAGTTGAAATTACACTCTGCATAGCTCAGTGAAAAGAGCTCAGGGAACTGATTGGAGGGAGGAGACAGCCCCCCCTCCAAACAGTACACAGGAACAGAGCTGAGGCTGTCAATTACAAGCTGTGTACTGGAGCTCCCACCCCTGTCACCTTTTTATCTCTTGGTGTCAGGAAAACTTGTCAGAAGTGACTCATACTGATAGCAGAGGAAGGAGGATGCAGACAGAAATGACACTTAGTGCTCTGGATAGAGGCAAGTACACACTATAGAGGCATATGCTTTGTTCATATTTCATGTCCAAGGTTTACAACCACTGATTTGAGTACTGCACACATTTATTTCATTTAAATTGGAGTTCTACCCATTTAAAAGTCAGCAGCTGCAAAAAATGTAGCTGCTGACTTTTAATAATCAGACACTGACCTGTCTCACGGTCCATCGATGCGGGTGAACGAAGCCTTGCTCCTCTCCCCCTCCTCTCTGCGGCGCCGGCATTCTAACTATAGGCGCCCGGCTGTGAAGCCACAGCTGGGCACCCACAGTTAAAATGCCGGCGCCGCACTGTGAATAGCCGGGGAATCTTCTGGGACCTGTGACATGTCCCAGAAGATTGCAGGGAGGGAGGGGGGAGAGGTGATCTTCCTTCTGGCACCATGGCGCTAGGGGAGGAAGTGGGAGCTGGGTGCCTGTAAAAACAGGGTAACTGCTCCCCCCCCAAAAAAAAAATGACATGCCAAATGTGGCATGTCAGGGGGTCACCAGCACTTAAAGTGGAAGTTGCATTGTTGGGTGGAACTCCGCTTTAACATCTACAGTAGAAAAACTCACCCGAGGCTCTAAGGCTTCCCCACTCTATCCAAAACCAAATGCTTTGCATAGCGATACACTTTAACATCCTCAGCTCCAGCAATCTCCAAAATCTCATATTCCCATATAAATGTTGAAACCTCATTTGCATAAACCAGCTTTGGAAAATTGGAAAAATATATTATTCGGAACCATTGGCCATTTAAGGGCTTTTCATTTCCTTCCAACTCGGTAAATAAAAAAATAAGTCAATCTCCAATTTGGAAAGAGTAAACTAGAGCCAAGCAGAATAAATTTACTTAGCAGTGTTGACTCAGTGTAAGATCGTTCACCGCGATGGGGACAGTAAACGTTCCGTGTACGGAGGGAGAGCGCTAAGCTGTGTTTGTACATCTCATTATAGAAGAGGAAGTGTGATTTCCTGGTGTCAGTAGATCAGCAGCAACATCAATGAATCATTCTGGTGTAAGATTCTAGAAAATGTTACAATTGTCTCTTTCGTCATAGAAGGTCCCTGGCCAAACAACCCCGACTTTCTGCTGCTTAAAGCAGAAAACTCTGGTTCAAAAAGACCGGCTGCTTTGCTACCTTTCCATAATTCTTTACATTCCACGATCAGTATGAAACAGCCAGAATAAAATGTCTAACATGGTGACATGACTCATTTAATAGTAACATGGCATTCTCACCAACATGGCATTCTCACTAACATGGCAGTCTCACCAACATGGCAGTCTCACCAACATGGCAGTCTCTCCAACATGGCAGTCTCTCCAACATGGCAGTCTCTCCAACATGGCAGTCTCTCCAACATGGCAGTCTCTCCAACATGGCAGTCTCTCCAACATGGCAGTCTCTCCAACATGGCAGTCTCTCCAACATGGCAGTCTCTCCAACATGGCAGTCTCACCAACATGGCCGTCTCACCAACATGGCAGTCTGACTAACATGGCCGTCTCTCCAACATGGCCGTCTCTCCAACATGGCAGTCTCACCAACATGGCAGTCTCACCAACATGGCAGTCTCTCCAACATGGCAGTCTCACCAACATGGCCGTCTCACCAACATGGCAGTCTGACTAACATGGCCGTCTCTCCAACATGGCCGTCTCTCCAACATGGCAGTCTCACCAACATGGCCGTCTCACCAACATGGCCGTCTCACCAACATGGCCGTCTCACCAACATGGCCGTCTCTCCAACATGGCAGTCTCACCAACATGGCAGTCTCTCCAACATGGCATTCTCACCAACATGGCATTCTCACCAACATGGCCGTCTCTCCAACATGGCAGTCTCACCAACATGGCAGTCTCTCCAACATGGCAATCTCTCCAACATGGCCGTCTCACCAACATGGCCGTCTCACCAACATGGCAGTCTCTCCAACATGGCAGTCTCTCCAACATGGCCGTCTCACTACTGACAGGGCACCTTCTAGGAACATGGCCGTCTCAGCAATAACATGGCACCTTCTATACGAATATGGCAATCACTCTGGTAACATGACACATCCTATAGCAACATGTCAGTCTCTCTAGTAACATGACTCCTTTAATAGTAACATAGTGTCTCTGGTAACTTGACTCCTTCCATAGAAACATGACAGTCTTTCTGGAAACATGGACCCTTTTACGGGAACATGGTAGTCTCAGCAATAACATGGCACCTTCTATAGTAACATGGCATTCTCTCTGGTAACATTCCTTTCCAAGGCATCATGGTGCCTACTAAATTAATATGGAAGTCTCTCTGGTAACACCTTCTATACCAACATGGCTCCTTTTTATAGTTATATAGCAGTCTCTCTGGTAACATGACACCTTCTATAGTAACGTGGCAGTCTCTCTGGTAAGATGATGCCTTCGAAAGCGGGGACGGAAAGTATTCAGACCCCCTTAAATTTTTCACTCTTTGTTATATTGCAGCCATTTGCTAAAATCATTTAAGTTCATTTTTTTTCCCTCATTAATGTACACACAGCACCCCATATTGTACACACAGCACCCCATATTGTACACACAGCACCCCATATTGTACACACAGCTCCCCATATTGACAGAAAAACACAGAATTGTTGACATTTTTGCAGATTTATTAAAAAAACTGAAATATCACATGGTCCTAAGTATTCAGACCCTTTGCTGTGACACTCATATATATAACTCAGGTGCTGTCCATTTCTTCTGATCATCCTTCAGATGGTTATACACCTTCATTTGAGTCCAGCTGTGTTTGATTATACTGATTGGACTTGATTAGGAAAGCCACACACCTGTCTATATAAGACCTTACAGCTCACAGCGCATGTCAGAGCAAATGAGAATCATGAGGTCAAAGGAACTACCTGAAGAGCTCACAGACAGAATTGTGGCAAGGCACAGATCTGGCCAAGGTTACAAAAAAATTCTGCTGCACTTAAGGTTCCTAAGAGCACAGTGGCCTCCATAATCCTTAAATGGAAGACGTTTGGACCAGAACCCTTCCTAGAGCTGGCCGTCCAGCCAAACTGATCTATCGGGGGAGAAGAGCTTTGGTGAGAGAGGTAAAGAAGAACCCAAAGATCACTGTGGCTGAGCTCCAAAGATGCAGTCGGGAGATGGAAGAAAGTTGTAGAAAGTCAACCATCACTGCAGCCCTCCACCAGTCGGGGCTTTATGGCAGAGTGGCCCGACGGAATCCTCTCCTCAGTGCAAGACACATGAAAGCCCGCATGGAGTTTGCTAAAAAAACACCTGAAGGACTCCAAGATGGTGAGAAATAAGATTCTCTGGTCTGATGAGACCAAGATAGAACTTTTTGGCCTTAATTCTAAGCGGAATGTGTGGAGAAAACCAGGCACTGATCATCACCTGTCCAATACAGTCCCAACAGTGAAGCATGGTGGTGGCAGCATCATGCTGTGGGGGTGTTTTTCAGCTGCAGGGACAGGACGACTTGTTGTAATCGAGGGAAAGATGAATGCGGCCAAGTACAGGGATATCCTGGACGAAAACCTTCTCCAGAGTGCTCAGGACCTCGGACTGGGCCGAAGGTTTACCTTCCAACAAGACAATGACCCTAAGCACACAGCTAAAATAACGAAGGAGTGGCTTCACAACAACTCCGTGACTGTTCTTAAATGGCCCAGCCAGAGCCCTGACTTAAACCCAACTGAGCATCTCTGGGGAGACCTAAAAATGGCCGTCCACCAACATTTACCATCCAACCTGACAGAACTGGAGAGGATCTGCAAGGAGGAATGGCAGAGGATCCCCAAATCCAGGTGTGAAAAACTTGTTGCATCTTTCCCAAAAAGACTCATGGCTGTATTAGATCAAAAGGGGCTACTACTAAATACTGAGCAAAGGGTCTGAATACTTAGGACCATGTGATATTTCAGTTTTTCTTTTTTAATAAATCTGCAAAAATGTCAACAATTCTGTGTTTTTCTGTCAATATGGGGTGCTGTGTGTACAATATGGGGTGCTGTGTGTACAATATGGGGTGCTGTGTGTACATTAATGAGGAAAAAATGAACTTAAATGATTTTAGAAAATGACTGCAATATAACAAAGAGTGAAAAATGTAAGGGGGTCTGAATACTTTCCGTCCCCACTGTATATGAAAAAGTAGCAGCTTCCATTACAGCCTAATCAAAGAGCTGTTTTGCTTTTGTTTTAGATTTTTTCATTTTAACATACCATATATACTCGAGTATAAGTCGTTCCGAGTATAAGTCGAGGCCCTAATTTACCACAAAAAAATGGGAAAAACTTAGTGACCCGAGTATAAGACGAGGGTGAGAAATGCACAGCTACTGTAAGTGGAAAAGAGGGTCAACAATGCCCATTTGCAGCCTCACTGTGCCCATTTGCAGCCATAGGTTCAAACTCGGTAGTTCTCGGGTTCCTAGATGCCCCCTAGCTGCAGCAAAAATTTGGGGTCTCTGAACCCAAATGGTCCCGAAATGACATTGCTGCAGATGGACACAGTTGACCGAATTTGGGGCCCCGTATCTCGGGGCCACTTAGGGCTAGGAACCCCAAATTTGGTGTGCAAACTCAGTTAAACTAGAACCATAAAATATCCAAAGCTGGGGTTTCTAGCACCAAGTGTCCCCGAGATACAGGGCCCCAAAAATCGGTTCAGAAAATGTCAAGCACTTTTCTGCAGCAGAGAATGACATTTTCTGAACCAGTTTGGCGCTCCGTATCTCGGGGCCACTTGGTCCTAGGAACCCCAGCTTTGGATATGTTATGGTAGCAGTTCCACTGGGTTTGCACACCAAATTTGGGGTTCTTAGCATGAAGTGGCCCTGAGATACGGGGCCCCAAAATTCAGAAAATGAAATTTTTTGCTGCAGAAAAGTGCTTGACTCGAGTATAAGTCCAGGGGGGCACTTTTAGCACAAAAAAATGTGCTGAAAAACTCGACTTATACTCGAGTATATATGGTATATATGAGCAGGAATAATCTGCATGTAGTTTTTTAAAGGGTTCAGTTTTTTATACCGTCTATATTTTTTTACACGTTTTCTATGATTATTTTTATAACATTTACAACCTTTGTTTTTGTGCAATATAAAAAAAAAGTTCCAATTATTTCTACTAAAGTCTTATATGTGATTTGAAGCCAAAGTTCACTAACCAAAAACAAAAAAAAAAACTGTTCCAAAAGAAAATTTTGTAGATTTTGTTTAAAAAAACATTTTCATTTTCACAATTTCAAAATTTTGGGAAGATCAAGTATTTTAATTTGTTAAATTCAGATCTTTGGCGTTAATTTTTTCTTTTCTTAAGTTGCATAATAACATTTTACAGGAAATTAATTCTACATTTTTAAATTAGTTATATTAGTTTTGAGTTATTTCCATCATAAAACCCATCCCTGATCAATCACAGATAAAACTGAATATTTCAAAATTTTCTTTTCTTTTTTAAATCCTATTTATTGGTCAGTGTGGTCTCTCGCGATGCCATAAAGGGTTAAGACGTTATCTGGTCAATCTCTTTCACCTATTATACAGGTTGTTCACAACACAAAAAACTTGCAGTGAAGCGTGGTAGAACTTCCTGGCACAACTAGGATTTAATTAAGTTTGTAAGCCGAAGGCTCCACAAAAGAAAGTTTCATGTTACTAACGGTTCTTGGCACATCCACGCTCATTTGAAATAATTACAATGGATGATTTTATAGAAGCGAACAATCCCATTTATCTGTATACAGATCCCACGCCTCCGCCCTTGGCCCGGCCAGTTACCGAGAACTGCTGAAAAGGACTCCACATTTGCCTATCTGAGTCGGCTGCCAGGAAATTTAGTTTTTAATGTTGGGTTTGATGCAAAAAAAAATCATTCCTATGGCCTGAGGTGTTCTCTAGCTTAACATTCAATACTGCCAGATCATGGCACAAGAATCCTTTGACGTGAGTGAGATTACCTTCCCGGCAAAGAGTTTGCATTGGGTTAAATAAAGCATGTTTCCCGCTAGGAGGAGATGACCAAAGACAATCACATCTTAAATAGATAATTTCCTCTTTGAGATCCTCCACTTCACTTTTTTTAATTTCAAAATCTCTTGGTTCCTCCTCCACCCAAAGTTCTTGCATCCTTTTCAGGCCATCTTCATTACGGTATTCTCAACATACCGGGACCAGCACAAATTTTGGAGACAGTTTTTTTCGTTATGCACTAGAATGGCTCCAACAAAAGATTCAATAAGTATAATTTTGTAACAATTGCTAATGTGTCTTCCTTCTCAGGAGATGAGAGAGCCCCTTACCCATTGGCTTTATTGGTTTCTTCCCCACCCAAAGTTCTTCATTACTGTATTCCCAACATACTGGGGTCAACACACATCATGGGGACAGTTTTATCGCTGCTCATCAGAAAGGCTCCAACAAGAGATTCACTAAGTATATTTTGTAACAATTGCTAATGCGTCTTCATTCTCAGGAGATGAGACAGCCCTTACCCATTGGCTTTATTGGTTCCGTCTCCATCCAGAGTTCTTCCACCCCCCCCCCCCCCCATCTTCATTACTGTATTCCCAACATACTGGGGCCAACGCACATCATGGTGACAGTTTTATCGCTACTCATCAGAATGGCTCCAACAAGAGATTCACTAAGTATATTTGGTAACAATTGCTAATGTGTCTTCCTTCTCAGAAGATGGGGCAGCTCCTCACTCATTTGTTCCTTCCCCCACCCAAAGTTCTTCCATCCTTTCCACCCCATCTTCATTACTGTATTCCCAACATACTGTGACCAAAGAAAATTTTGGATACAGTTTTATCACAACGCACTGGTATGGCTCCAACAAGAGTTTCACAAAGTACAGTTTGTAACTATTGCTGATGCTGATGTGTCTTCCTTCTCAAGAGACGAAACAGCTCCTTACGCATTGGCTCCATTGGTTTCCTTCTCCATCCAAAGTTCTTGCATTCCCCCCCATCTTCATTTCTGTATTCCCAACATACTGGAGCCAACGCAAATTTTGGAGACAGTTTTATCGCTACACATCAGAAAGGCTCCAACAAGAGATTCTGTATGTTATTGGCTGTTGTTGGGCGTTTGCTCGGCAGAGGGTTGAGCAAACTCCATGGCGCTGATGCTGGTGGTATTTAAAACACATATAACATTTAATGAGTTACCTGGAAGTCAAACACACTGCACCTACACATGCGACTTACATAGCTTGTCTCAGACAGCTCAGTATCAGATTTCAGTCACAGAAATGGTGCCTCAAAGCAAGTTGTGCTGTCACTTTAGCCATTCCAACTGCCCTCTGGAAATCCTTCACCATGTATTAAAAGAGAAGTAGGTTTTTTTATTTTTTTTTTAAAGATTCATACTTACCTAGGTAGATGCAGCATCGGTCCGATGCTGCATCTGTCTCCCGGCACCTCTACACTGAGAACCGAGCGATCGAACACCGCCGATCACTCGGTTCTCACAGCTCCGTGAGCAGAGAGCTGCTGATTGTCGGTCACTACTCTCTGCTCTGCCCCCTTCTCGCTCACTAGAGCGCTGGGCTGTGGAGAGGGCGAGCTGCTCGCTGAGAGGCTGAGCGGGGTGTCGGGCCAGGGATCTGGAGGATCCCAACTTCGTGGTCGTGATGACGCAGAGCCTGGACCAACTTCTGTGACATGGGCTGAATTCCGCTCTCTGCTGAAAATGGGTCACAGGAGTGCAAAACGAACAGCACTCCTGTGATTTATAGGAGAAGTACAGCCAAAGGAGCTTTCCCCGTACTTCTCCTTTAAGTGTTTATTTGAAAAACAAATATCATGTCATTCTCACAAAAGTAAGTACACCCTTCACATTTTTGTAACTATTTTATTCTATCTTTTCATATGACAACACTGAAGAAATGACACTTTGCTACAATGTAAAGTAGTGAGTGTAAGCCTCGGTTCACACCAGAGGCGGCACGACTTGCAGGTCGCCTCAGCGAGGCGACCTGCAAACAACTGCCCGGGCAACTTGCAAAACGACTTCTGTATAGAAGTCTATGCAAGTCGCCCCCGAAGTAGTACAGGAACCTTTTTCTAAGTCGGAGCGACTTGCGTCGCTCCCCTTAGAACGGTTCCATAGCACAGAACGGGAGGCGACTTGTCAGGCGACTAGGTCGCCTGACAAGTCGTCCCAGTGTGAACCGGGGCTAAAGTAGAAGGTGGAGGAGCGCAAGGTCTCTAACATCCACCAGCTCTGTGATGTCATCATGGAGGAGTGGAAGAGGACTCCAGTGACAACCTGTGAAGCTCTGGGGAACTCCATGCCCAAGAGGGTTAAGGCAGTGCTGGAAAATAATGGTGGCCACACAAAATATTGACACTTTGGGCCCAATTTGGACATTTTCACTTAGGGGGGTGTACTGACTTTTGCTGCCAGCGGTTTAGACATTAATGGCTGTGTGTTGAGTTATTTTGAGGGGACAGCAAATTTACACTGTTATACAAGCTGTACACTCACTACTTTACATTGTAGACAAGTGTCATTTCTTCAGTGTTGTCACATGAAAAGATAGAAGAAAAGATTTACACAAATGTGAGGGGTGTACTTACTTTTGTGAGATACTGTATGTATCAAAATACAAATATATGTTTAAAAACAAAAAAAATAAATTACATTGACCCCCAACTATTATTGGTTCCTGTTAGATAACTGAGGCAGCCGCAACAACCAGATCCCGTCCTGTGTCTGGAGTCTCTTCTAGGGGATTATCATCCATCGACTTTTTATCTTCTTTAGTAGATGTTATGCAATAATCTGGCTCAGCCTACCAAATTAAATTGGATCTCTGTGGTGGATTAATGTTCATCCAGAGTAAGCAGGTTTCTTGAAACATTCTGCAAAGAGTTTTCTCTTTGGGAGAATGTAACAATAGTGAAGAACTCTCTGACCTACGAGGAGGGCAGACTTCCTATCGCGGGTCACTCCTACACAAGATTTTAGCTTAAACTTGTATTTTGTTGCCTTCATGCCAGGCACGGGGTCCTCATCTTCACTAGAACTTTTATTCCCGGCTGACTGGGTGCTGGTGTGTGTATGGATGTGTGTGTGGATGGATGGATGTTCTGGAGCTGGTACCAGGATTTCATGGACACTGTGCAGTTCCAATAGACAAAGTCGCCAAGGACAAGCAATGTGCGGCTGTACCGGGGCGATGCAGAACTCATATGCTGTGAGGATCCAAGAGGGCTTCATGGGAACCTTTGTAGACAGCATAAGCTTTGTACACATTAAACGGCAAGCAATAACTAAAATAGGTGCCGCTCTATATAAACCGATCCAGGTCAGTTTAACCACTTGCTGACCGACGTACGTAATAAACGTCATGGTCAGCAGGCGATTATAGGAGGCAGCCATGAGCCTCAGTTTTTTCAGCCAAGGCCAGCTTTGCTGTAAAACGTTTACAGCCCTCTGACGGGCACATGACGCTGATTGGGGGCAAAGCCCGTCTGCACCATGACAACTCATGACACTGATTGGGGGCAAAGCCTATCTACACCATGACAACTCATGACACTGATCCGGGGCAAAGCACCTCCGCACCATGGCAGCTTATGACACTGATTGGGGGCAAAGCCCATCTACACCATGGCAACTCATGACGCTGATTCGGGGGGCAAAGTCCACCCGCACCATGGCAGCCCATGACACTGATCCAGGGCAAAGCTTCTCTGCACCATGACAACTCATGAAGCTGATCCGGGGAAAACCCCATAGCAACTCATGACAATGATCTGGGGCAAAGCACCTCCGCACCATGGCAACTTATGACAGTGATCGGGGGCTAAGCCCATCTACACCATGGCAGCTCATGACGCTGATTCGGGGCAAAGCCCATCCCCACTATGGCAACCCATGATGCTAATCCAGGGCAAACCCCATCTGCACCATGGCAACTCATGACACTGATCTGGGGCTAAACCTGTTTGCACCATTGCAACCCTTGATGCTAATCCAGGGCAAAGCCTGCCCACGCCATGGTAACTCATGAAGCTGATCTTGGACAAAGCCCGTCTCTGCACCATCATGACACTGATCCAGGGCAAAGCCTGTCCGCACCATGGCAGTTCACAACGCTGATCTGGGGCAAAGCCCGCCAGCACCATGACAACTCATGACACTGATCTGGGGCAAAGTCCACCCGCACCATGGCAACTTATGACAGTGATCGGGGGCTAAGCCCATCTACACCATGGCAACTCATGATGCTGATCCGGGGCAAAGTCCACCCGCACCATGGCAACTTATGACAGTGATCGGGGGCTAAGCCCATCTACACCATGGCAACTCATGACGCTGATCCGGGGCAAAGTCCACCCGCACCATGGCAACTTATGACAGTGATCGGGGGCTAAGCCCATCTACACCATGGCAACTCATGACGCCGATCGGGGGCAAAGCACCTCCGCACCATGGCAACTTATGACAGTGATCGGGGGCTAAGCCCATCTACACCATGGCAACTCATGATGCTGATCCGGGGCAAAGCCTGTCTGCACCGACAACTCATGACGCTGATAGGGGCAAAGCCCATCCGCACCATGGCAGCTCATGACACCGATCGGGGGCAAAGCCCGTCTACACCATGGCAACTTATGACACTGATCGGGGGCAAAGCCCATCCGCACCATGACAACTCATGATGCTGATCCGGGGCAAAGCCCATCTGCGCCATGGCAGCTCATGACACTGATCCAGGGCTGATCGGGGGCAAAGCCCGCCAGCACCATGACAAATTATGACAGTGATTGGGGGCTAAGCCCGTCTACACCATGGCAACCCATGACACTGATCCAGGGCAAAGCCTGTCTGCCCCATCATGACACTGATCCTGGGCAAAGCCCGTCCACACCATGGCAAACTGGGTTCCATGCTTCTAGCACCCAGAGGGAACCCAGATGGCTCCCTAGTAGACTTTGTATACATTTTCGACAAGTTCGCTATAAAGCGTTTCATTTCACAATGAAGTCACATCAAGTCAATGTATTTAAAAAACAAAGTTCATTTATTTAGTTTTTTTTTCTTTCTATAGAAAATACAGGGCTATGGGTGAGATCATTTGATTCTTTTTCAAAGATAGATTCCGATCGTCAACTACTGCTATTGTCTGGAATGTAGACCACCCCCAGGAGAGAATCGGAAACAGTCCCGGATGACATCAGCAGCCTCAAAATATCTGGAAGGAAGCGTATGACCAAAGAGAACCGGCGACAGCAACCGCGTCCGCCCGCTGTACGTGTCATGCGTCGCGTACGGCCAAAATACGGAGGAAAAAAAAAAAGAATTTATTGTCCTTTGTTCTAAAACATGATAATGTAGCGCCCTAAAATCCCCCCCCCCCCCCCCCCCCCAAAGAATAGAAGTTTTCTGTTCAAGTCTTGGAAGCAATTTCATGAAATGTAACACTAGATATCAATTGTGCAACTCCAATAAAATAAACAGTAACAGACGGGAAAGGCGGGCAATGGCGGCGCTATGTAAAAAAAAATGGCAACTCCATTGAGAATCCAGATTGTCCAAAGGATCACAATATACACTATATTCTCAAAAGTATTGGGACGCCTGCCTTTACACACATGAACTTTAATGGCATCCCAGTCTTAGTCCGTAGGGTTCAATATTGAGTTGGCTCCGCCCTTTGCAGCTTCAACTCTTCTGGGAAGGCCGTCCACAAGGTTTAGGAGTGTCTATGGGAATGTTTGACCATTCTTCCAGAAATGCATTTGTGAGGTCAGGCACTGATGTTGGACGAGAAGGCCTGGCTCACAGTCTCCACTCAAATTCATCTCAAAGGTGTTCTTTTGGGTTGAGGTCAGGACTCTGTGCAGGCCAGTCAAGTTCCTCCACCCCAAACTCGCTCATCCATGTCTTTATGGACCTTGCTTCTGGTGCGCAGTCATGTTGGAACAGGAAGGGGCTGTCCCCAAACTGTTCCCACAAAGTTGGAAGCATGAAATTGTACCAAAATGTCTTGGTATGCTGACGCCTTAAGAGTTCCCTTCACTGGAACTAAGGGGCCAAACCCAACCCCTGAAAAACAACCCCACACCATAACCCCACCTCCACCCCACACCATAATCCCCCCTCCACCAAATGATTTGGACCAGTGCACAAAGCAAGGTCCATAAAGGCATGCGAGTTTGGGGTGGAGGAACTTGACTGTCCTGCACAGAGTCCTGACCTCAACCCGATAGAACACTTTTGGGATGAAGCCAACGAGCCAGGCCTTCTCGTCCAACATCAGTGCCTGACCTCACAAATGCACTTGGAAGAATGGTCAAACATTCCCATAGACACACTCCTAAACCTTGTGGACGGCCTTCCCAGAAGAGTTGAAGCTGTTATAGCTGCAAAGGGCGGAGCCAACTCAATATTGAACCCTACGGACCAAGACTGGGATGCCATTAATGTTCATGTGTGTGTAAAGGCAGGCGTCCCAATACTTTTGGTAATATAGTGTATTTATATATATATATAATTAGTCCTCTAGTATTTGTACAAAGGAAGAGGCACGTTGAAGCATCTCCGTGAAATGAGCATGCGCGGGAAGATTTTCACCAGCTCCCACATCATTCTGGCGTAAACAAAAGCAGAAAATTTTACAAAAGAAGAAAAAAAAAGAAAGGATTTACCCGAATGGAGCAAGCCACGAGAGCGGAAAAAAACAAAAAGGAGGAGGATGGGGGGGGAGGGGCAGAGGTTTCCTGGGGGCCCAACCACACCAAACCCAACCTGCCATATGGCGGAGGAAGCAAAAACAAATAACCCAACGGAGGACCTCGCACGCGGCGCGGGCCCAATCCTGCCAATCGAACGGAAGCCCAGGTCAGGGTGGGATTGGCCTCCTTTTAGCTGTCCTCTCCGTTCTCCCCGGGGCCTTTGATAAGGCGCTTTTGGCCGCGCTTCCCTGCGGGTCCCTTGGGCTTGGCGAAGGCCTGTTTGAAGGCGTGTTGTTTGGGGTGGACTTCGTCGTAGAGGAACTCCGACGTCAATTCAGAGCCGTCTTCTATTTCAATCTAAGAGACGGAAGAGAAAGAAGACACAATGTATCACTTCTACAAAGGCTTAAAGCCAACAGGCATGATAGATCCCTGCCTATTAAATGACAATACTAAGTGCTTATAGGGGAATTTTAGGCTCCTTATATAATAAACAGGTTCATTTGCCACAATGACGTTGCAAGAAAATACGTAGCAGGGACAGGCGGCGCTTCTTGGGGTTCTTGGACTGTCATGGAGACAGTTGATCTCCTTGTTCTACATGGAGGTATTTGGAAGGCCTGGAGGTCAGTCAAACCAATAGATGTTCCAAAATAACAGAAATTAATGTCTCTTGTTCGTAGGGACACCCGATGCGAAGGAGGAGCCTGGAGCACCACCGGGGGACCCCAGAAAAGGAGGATCGGGACCGCTCTGTACAAAACCCTTCCACAGAGGAGGTAAGTATGACGTGTTTTGATATTTGAAAAAAAAAAAAAACCCTTTACAATCACTTTAATTGTATGATTTACTATGTGAAAATATTTATGCTGGGGGGAGGGTCCTACATGGGAACCACCAAGGATTGGAGCCTAAAGATCTCCAGACCTGCTATATTGAACCAATTGCTGATGTTCGTATTAAAATGTCCTGGTCAGTGATTGGTTATACCAGGATCAAGGCCAGTGACCAGCTTTCCTGTAAAAGCGATGGCTTTACAGCCGCCCAATCAGTCCAGGACCACGGTAAGTGCAACTACTGCCCACAAAAAAGATGGAGGAACATCCGTCCCCCGTCCCCCCCCCCTGAATGATTCCAGAAAATCACCATCAGAGCCGTCATTCATCATCTGTGCTTGATTAGTGCAGGGGAGACATCGGGGGGTCTAATAGACCCCCAATGTCTCCATAAAGAGGACCTGTCACCTGTCCAACGCTATCACAAGGGGGGCTGTTAGTCTCCCTTGTAATTCCAATACATTTAAATCAATAAATAAATATTCCAATACATTTAAATCAATAAATACAAATTTAAAAAAAAGGAAACATTTGCATAATAAAATAAATAATATTACATTTAAAAAAAAATAAAATGTTTAAAAAAAAAACAATAAAAATGTTAATAAAATAAGTAAAAAAAAAAAGAAGAAAAAAAAGATTTAAATCAAACCCCAAACCCCCCCCCCCCCGGGAAATGTTCATCCTGCAATGTTACCTTCTTGGCGATGTCCAGCTGGAATTCCTGCTCCACGGACTCCAGGAGACGGTTCTTACAGCTGGAGTACAGCATGCGCTCCTTTATACTGCACTTGTATCCCGGCATGGAGTAGATGAACACTGCCAGCAAAAGAATCAATCAATGTATGACTCCAGGAGACCGGCAATACACGGCCAGAGGAAATCCGACCAGTACAGCCCCTCCCCCCACCGAAAATACGACTTCCTCCGGGGTCATCATTCCCTTCCCGATACATCTTCTGAACGGAACTGCTCCGAGCAAACTTTTCTTCTATAGTTTTATGTGAACCCCATTCTCACGTATGTATCTCCTCCGATAACTGAGAATACTCAGATCCATCACTTACTGCACCTATACCCTCCACTGATTACCCTATACCCTCCACTTACCCTAAACCCCACTGATTACCCTATACCCTCCACTGATTACCCTATACCCTCCACCGATTGCCCTATACCCTCCACCGATTGCCCTATACCCTTCACTGATTGCCCTATACCCTTCACTGATTGCCCTATACCCTTCACTGATTGCCCTATACCCTT
This sequence comes from Lithobates septentrionalis, assembly GCA_037952835.1. Classification (NCBI taxonomy): domain Eukaryota; kingdom Metazoa; phylum Chordata; class Amphibia; order Anura; family Ranidae; genus Lithobates; species Lithobates septentrionalis. Next base: position 518,476 of record JBBDGP010003033.1, on the reverse strand, counting down.
CACTGATTGCCCTATACCCTTCACTGATTGCCCTATACCCTCCACCGATTGCCCTATACCCTTCACTGATTGCCCTATACCCTCCACTGATTGCCCTATACCCTCCACTGATTACCCTATACCCTCCACTGATTACCCTATACCCTCCACTGATTACCCTATACCCTCCACTGATTGCCCTATACCCTCCACTGATTACCCTATACCCTCCACTGATTACCCTATACCCTCCACTTACCCTAAACTCCACTGATTACCCTATACCCTCCACTGATTACCCTATACCCTCCACTGATTACCCTATACCCTCCACTGATTACCCTATACCCTCCACTGATTGCCCTATACCCTCCACTGATTGCCCTATACCCTCCACTGATTACCCTATACCCTCCACTGATTACCCTATACCCTTTGCCCTATACCCTCCACTGATTACCCTATACCCTCCACTGATTACCCTATACCCTCCACCGATTGCCCTATACCCTCCACCGATTGCCCTATACCCTTCACTGATTGCCCTATACCCTTCACTGATTGCCCTATACCCTTCACTGATTGCCCTATACCCTTCACTGATTGCCCTATACCCTCCACCGATTGCCCTATACCCTTCACCGATTGCCCTATACCCTCCACTGATTGCCCTATACCCTCCACTGATTACCCTATACCCTCCACTGATTACCCTATACCCTCCACTGATTACCCTATACCCTCCACTGATTGCCCTATACCCTCCACTGATTGCCCTATACCCTCCACTGATTGCCCTATACCCTCCACTGATTACCCTATACCCTCCACTGATTACCCTATACCCTTTGCCCTATACCCTCCACTGATTACCCTATACCCTCCACTGATTACCCTATACCCTCCACTGATTACCCTATACCCTCCACTGATTACCCTATACCCTCCACTTACCCTAAACCCCATGAATAATACTATACCACCCACTTACCCTATACATCCCACTTACCCTAAACTCCACTGATTACCCTATGCATCCCACCTACCCTATGCCCTCCATTTACCCTATACCCTCCACTTACCCTAAACCCCATGAATAACCCTATACCACCCACTTACCCTATACCCTATGGATTACCCTATACCCGTCACTTACTTGAAACCCCACACATTTCACGATACCACCCACTTACCCTATACATCCCACTTACCCTATACATCCCACTTACCCTATACCCTCCACTTACTCTAAATCCCACGGATTACCTTATACATCCCACTTACCCTATACCCTATACTTACTCTAAACCCCACAAATTACCCTAAACCACTCACCCTAAACACTCCACTGATTGCCCTATACCCTCTATAGTTTTATGTGAACCCCATTATCACATAGGTATCTCCTCCGATAACTGAGAAAACTCAGATCCATCACTTACTGCACCTATACCCTCCACTTACCCTAAATCCCACAAATTACACTATACCACCCACTTACTCTAAACCCTCCACTGATTACCCTATACTCCCCTGATTATCCTATACACCCCACTTAACCTATACCTTTCACTTACCCAATGCCCTCTACTTACACCCCTAACTTACCTATAGACTCCAGGTAGTCCCCTTCATGGGAGTGTTTGTACAGGAAGAAGTGATAGCGCGCCGTGTCTTTGGGGACTCTGCTTGGCAGATCCTGGATGTCCGTGTGTTTGGTGTGGACCAGGTCAATGGTTTCCTTTTCTATATCTAATTTCTGAAAAATGAAGAGAAAGTTCTCAAACAAAAGAAAAAAAACACACAACAAGCCAACTAGAAGACAACAACGGGAAGAAACCCCACCCCCCCACCCCTTCCGGTGCTTCTCCTATCTCACCTGTGTGATCGGGGAGCCGGAGAGTAAAAACACAGGTGGCGGCGGTTTACCATAGAGCTGACTGCAGACCAGATGGTCCCCGGCCATCTCTATGACCCTCGGAGGTCATTGAAAAAAATCGCCCTCATCCACGTGTGCTCACATGCAGAAGTGAACGCATACGTAGTAGGTCGTGCCCACATTTGTAGACGGCGTTCAAACCACACATGAGGTATCACTGCAAACGTTAGAGCGAGAGCAATAAGTATGTGCAAATTCAAAGCATGAAATGTTGGGTATCTATTTACATAGTGTAACATCATCTTTTACATTAAACAAAAAAAAAAAAAAATTGGGCAAACTTAAGTGTTTTTTTTTTGTTTTTTAATTCATTAAATTTTTTTTTTTTTTTTTTAAACAATCGCATTTGAAAAACTCCTGCACAAATACCATGTGACATAGAAAATTGCAATGACATTGCATTTTATTCCCTAGGATCTCCCTGCTAAAAAAAATAAATAAATAAATATTTATATCTATATATATATCTATATATATATCTATATATATATATATAAAATGTAGCAGAGGAATGCCAGAATTGGCCCGTTATGGAAGCGGTTAAAGTGAACGTACTGGGGTTTGGTTTGTACCTATTTTCTATAATGGGGCCAGGACCCATTATAGAAAAACTAAAAAGGATACTTTATTATATTATAATTATATTATAATCCTGTGGTGCATTCTTCCTTGTAGCCACCAGGTGGCGCATTATGCTCTTTCCATATAAAGTACAAAGCTACCATGAGCCACTCAAATAGGAATAATTGATAACCGATTGTTTGCTGGACATTCATCCGTCTGTATTTTACAGAATTGCAAAGAAGATTTGCCCTTCATATTTAACAAGATTCGCCAATCACCATACAGGATAACCGAGAGATTCCAATAACAAAAGATTTTCACTGAGGATTGCTGCGATGTGTAATGTGGAGGCTGATGGGTGAATCTAGTTAAATCCTCCCTCCGGCCCCCCCTTCAGTCTTGCCCAGTTGTAGCAGCTCCTCTCCTGGACTGAAAACGGCTTCCTCTGATTTCACCGCACACTGTGAGCTTCTCACCTTGGTATGAGAAGCCATGGTTTGGAGGAAGAAAATGCTGACTATGACCCTAAGAACATCATCCCTACAGTCAAGCACAGAGGTGGAAACGATGCTTTGGGGCTGTTTCTTTGCTAAAGTTACAGGCCGACTTTGCCGCATTGAGGGGCTCAATGGACGGGGGCCATGTATTATAAAATCTTGGAGGAGAACCTTCTTCCCTCAGCCAGAACACTGAAGATGGGTCATGGATGGGTCTTCCAGCATGACAATGACCCAAAACATACCACCAAGGCAACAAAGAAGTGGCTCAAGAAGAAGCACATTATGGGTCATGGAGTGGCCTAGCCAGTCTCCAGACCTTAATCCTATAGAAGAATTATGGAGGGAGCTGAAACTTCGAGTTGCCAAGAGACAGCCAAGAAATCTTAAAGTGGTTGCAAAGGTTTGTTTTTTTTGTTTTTTAAAATAACAAACAGGTGATACTTACCTCCACTGTGCAGCTCGTTTTACACAGAGTGGCCCCGATCCTCAACCTCTTGGGTCCCCCGGCGGCTCTTTGCGGCTCCTCCTCACTTCAGATAATCCCCTAGAAGAAGCGCTCTCCCGGGGAGGGGTGGGGTTACCTTGCGGGCGCGCTCCCGAGTCCAGCATTTGCATCCATAGACATGAATGTGGGACTCGGCCCCGCCCTCGGCATCATTGGATTTGATTGACAGCAGCGGGAGCCAATGGATGTGCTGCTATCAATCTATCCAATCAAGAGCTGGGACCCCGTGCAGAGGGACAGGGCGTCTCTGGCGTGGGAATTACGGGGCTCAGGTAAATAGAATCTAGGTAATCAAAACAAAACAAAAAACACGAAATTAAAAAAAAAAAACTAATGCAGATTTTGTGCTATAACCCAGGCTGGGAGCTCAAAATATATCTAAAAAGATAAAAGTAAAACAGAGCTAATAAAACAAACAACTATTATCACTAAAAAAATGAAGATATTAAAACGAATTAAAAAATAAACCAATAAATATAAAAAAAAAGCAAATATAATAATAATATATATATATATATATATATATATATATATATATATATTTATTTATTTATTAATAAAAAAAATTGAATATAAAAAAAAAAACTAAATAAAAACAAAAACAAATGCAGATTCTTGTGCCATAACCTGGCCAGGGAGGTCTGTGACTCACTAATTGGATGTAGTTGATCTTCTTCTGTTTCAGCAGCTGGACGGCTTGCTCCGCCTCCGGCCTGAGCGGGAAGGACAGCCCCTGCAGAGTCTGCTGTTTGCTCTCCACACTGATCTCCGTCTTCACCTGCAGAAAGACGTAGTCAGGGAAGAGGAATGCCACACTGCGCTCACTGACACCCCTCCCCCTCCTCCGGCCCCCCCCCCCCCACACCCCTTGACCCAACGCTCACCTCGTTTATCTTGATCTGCTGCAGTTCCCGCTCGGCTGCGGTAAGGGGCGCCGGCGCAGCACAAGAAGAGACGTGTTTTTGGTACCCGTTGAAAGCAACTTCTTCCTGCCACGCAGAGAAACACAGTTACATCCTGGAAATGCGGAGATATCTACAGATCCAATACAACAACCTCAGTTCAGTAGTGACCCGGCCTTTCTATAGGTGTGATGTGCGCTCCACCCGCAGCTGATCATTCAATGTTTGGTGGATTCTGGACAAACCACTAATGGGTTCTCATAGTCAGAGGTGAGATCTTGTGTGCCTGAGTCTCTAAATTAGGGAGTGCCCACAACATAGAAGATGTGGACCACAGGCAGCCCAGACAAAAGGACAAACGGCCCAGACTTCAGTCAGGACTTATTTATCACATGACTTGTAAATAGATACATGAAAAGTGAGCTACATGACTACTTATAAAACTTCTTTGATCGGACTTCTCCAGTCCACACCTTCCTGCTATGTTCATTATGCTGTACCCCTGCATGGGTGAATATTTGTCAAGATGTTATGCTTATTATAATAAATATTGTACCAGAAAAGCGAGCTACATGGTTCCTTCCCACCATCTGATGAACCCTTGTTGGACAACCTGACGAGCGTTTGTCGGGCCACCCGATGGACCTTTGGCCGGGCCACCCGATGGACCTTTGGCCGGGCCACCCGATGGACCTTTGGCCGGGCCACCCGATGGACCTTTGTTGGGACAACCGATGGACCTTTGTTGGGCCACCTGATGGACCACTTTATGGACCTTCATTGAACCTATTTCTTTACCTCTACTTGTCTACACACAGAGACCAAGACAGGACAACGCTACTGGACTGGTGGTAACATGAGAAGAGAGCACGGCCCATACGCACTGACCTTTAGCGTCCCAAACATTTCATCTTTGATGTGTCCTCCTCCGAACTCTTTCTTCACGGTCATCCTGGTTGCCGCGTATAACATCTTCAGCCGCACCTGTCAACGATGCAATAATGAATGTTATGTTTGTCTCTGGAGTTTTTCAGAGCAAAGGTCTGGTCCTGGGTGTGGGGGGGGGGGGGGGGTTTGGGAAAGACATTTCCCGATACATAGCTGACTTCATCTCCAGTAAACCTCACCGAATTCTAAACTCAAGCCAAAACGTTTCTGTGGTTTGGAATGGATTGAGGAACAGGAAGAGCCATCCAGGGTTTTTGTACAGGGATTAAAAAAATTTCTATCATTGCAAGAATGAAATCTATAATATTGAAAAGTCAAAGAAAACATTTTTGCAACAGAATAAAGCTCTCAGCCTCCTCCGGATTTCTTTTGGCTTATTTGCTGCTGTTATTGGCTACATTTGTTCCCCATGGTCCCCACTGTAGGACTGTACCTTGCTAGCTTTCTTACGCCTGAGATGGACTGTGAGATTCTGGGATTGGTGGTGTGCATAGAGAATGGTGGTGGTGGCAAGTCAGCGAGTTTGTGCAACTTTGGAGACGCACAAAGAACAGAACTTTGTGTCTGCGTCTTGGTGGGGGAGGAGTCTCGGAACGTACCGGGGAGTGATCGGGTGACCACGACAGGAAGAGCCACTCGAATCCCTGTGCATTCTGGCTGTCCAGGCGGTAGAGGATGTAGCATGGCTGCGTGTCGTCCAGCAGCGGGAGGATGAAAGTGTCGTAGTCTTGGTCCCAGTTATGTCGGAGGTCCTTGTGTGCGCCCAACACCAGCTGCTCTGCACGGAGGGGAAACAACAGACACCATTACTGATTTACCATTCCCATGTACCGTCCTGCCACAGGACTGATCCCAGCATGGCTATCTGCCTCATCTTGTAATACTGGGTGATTGCACCTTAATTACTTGCTCCACTTACGTTACCCCCCATCATGTTTCTCACTACGGTCTCTGCAGTCCCATGGACCCTTCACTCTCCCCTCTTCCTCCATGGACCCTTCACTCTCCCCTCTCCATCCATGGCCTCCTCACCAACCCCTCTCCATCCATGGCCTCCTCACCAACCCCTCTCCATCCATGGCCTCCTCACCAACCCCTCTCCATCCATGGCCTCCTCACCAACCCCTCTCCATCCATGGCCTCCTCACCAACCCCTCTCCATCCATGGCCTCCTCACCAACCCCTCTCCATCCATGGCCTCCTCACCAACCCCTCTCCATCCATGGCCTCCTCACCAACCCCTCTCCATCCATGGCCTCCTCACCAACCCCTCTCCATCCATAGCCTCCTCACCAACCCCTCTCCATCCATAGCCTCCTCACCAACCCCTCTCCATCCATGGCCTCCTCACCAACCCCTCTTCATCCATGGCCTCCTCACCAACCCCTCTTCATCCATGGCCTCCTCACCAACCCCTCTTCATCCATGGCCTCCTCACCAACCCCTCTTCATCCATGGCCTCCTCACCAACCCCTCTTCATCCATGGCCTCCTCACCAACCCCTCTTCATCCATGGCCTACTAACCAACCTCTCTCCCTCCATTGCCTCCTCACCAACCCCTCTCCATCCATGGTCTGGTCACCAACTCCTCTCCAACTATGGTCTGCTCATCAATGCCTCTCCATCCATGGCCCCCTCACCATCCATGTCCCCTTGGGATAAAATCACCATCTTCAATGACCACTGTTTGCAAACAACAGACCTTAGGATTTGCCCCTTTCTGACAAATCAATGTGTATATTTCTCCTAATAAAATCAAATACTCCTGCACTTATCTTTAGAGAATATAAAGAAATATATATATAAAAGGGGTCTTTCTGTACTTACAGGGTTTTTGTAAAGGAATAAAACAAAGAGAAATGTTCATGCATTGCAGAGATGCACTACGGGTGTTTTAATGATTTTTCTCTGACATTTGGTTTAAGGAGTTGGAAAGTCCCCAAATAATTGGCTTCAGTCCTATAATCAGCCCCAAGATTGGCTTCAGTCCTATAATCAGCCCCAAGAGGGCGACTTTCCCTGGGAACTTCCCCGGTCATAAGGTCATCCATGTCAGAGGGATTACAGGCTCCTCACTTCCTTGGACTGCTGAGAATTTTAACAACAACTTAATCACCCTCATTACAGGCGGCTGTGCTGGGGGAAGGATTCTCATTGGATGGAAGAATTCTCATCTGGTGGTAATACAACACCGACTACAAAGAACGGGTCCGTACAGACAAACAAATTCCCATTCCAATTCCACCCCGGTTTTGGAAAATAATAAAAATTAAGTTAAGGGGTATCCCCATTTTGTACTCCATATCCCTTTGTATTGGCTCAGACAATCATTTATTATACACTGGATGGGATTGTATCTGAATTTTCTGTGATCCACAACACTTGTTTTATCCACACAGAGAGGCCTCTGCAAAGTTACCTAAATTCCGGGTAAATTATCCACTAGGGACAGTTCCCGCTACTTCACACATTTGAACAGAAACTGCTCCCCCCATCCATCTCTCTCTCCCCATTCCCCCATCATCCATCTTTTCTTCGCTATTTCCTTTCCATCCATTTCCACAACACTGTCCCCTCAGCATATCCTCTTGATCCATCACCCCCTCATTGTTCCCTCTTCATCCATAGTCCCATCTCTATTCATCTCCCCATCACTGTTATTCCCTTCATTATGTCCCCTCCATTAATCTTCCCATCCATAGTCCCCATACCATTCCCTCTACATCTACCACTCTCGCACCATCCCCTCTATATCCATCACCGTTCCCTCTCCATCTACAGTCCCATCTCTATCCATCTGCCCATCACTGACCCTTCTCCATCCATATTCCCCTCATCACGTCCTCTCCATCTATAACACTTTCTCCATCCCCTCTACATCCATCTGCCCATCACTGTCCCCTCATCATGTCCTCTCCATCAACAGTTCCATCTCCATTCATCTCCCCATTACTATTCCCTCTCCATCCATATTGCTCTCACCATGTCTTCTCAAACTATCACCTCCTCAATGTCCCCTCTCAATCCATTGTCCTAGCTCTGTCTCCCAATCACTGTTCCCCTCTCCATCCATTGTCCCCTAACTGTCCCCTCGTTAGCCATCTCCCCATCGCTGTCTCTTCATCATGTCCCCCATCCATAGTCCCCACACCATGTCCTCTCCCATTTATCACTCTCTCACTGTCCCCTCTATATCCATTGTTCCCTCTCCAGCCATAGTCTTATCTCCATCCATCTCCCCAACACTGTCCCCTCTCCATCCATAGTCCCATCTTTTAGCCATTTCCCCTTCACTGTCCCTTCTTCATCCACATTCCCTTCATCATATTCCCCCCATCCATAGACCCCACACAATGTCCATTTAATCTACCACCCTCTCAACAACCCCTTTACGATCATTGTTCCCTCTCCATTCATCTACCCATCACTGTCCCCTCTCCATCCATATTCCACTCATCATGTCCTCTCAATCTGAAATATTTCAATGTCCCCTCTCCATTCATGGTCCCATCTACATCCATGTCCCCATTACTCTCCCCTCTTCCATGTCATCTATCACCTACTCAGTGTTCCCTCTCCACCCATTGTCCCATCTTTATCCATCTCTTCAGTTCCATCTCCTCTCTATCCACATTACCCTCACCATGTCCTCTCCATCTATCACTCTTTAACGGTCCCCTTCCCATCCATTGTCCTCTCATTGTTCCCTCTCCATCCACTGTCCTCTCACTATGCATCACCTCATCCTTTTCCCCATCTCTATCCATCATCTCTCCACCACTATCTGTTCCATCGCCCCCTCACCATCCTCTCTATCCATGGTGCCCTTGTTGTCCTCACTTAATCCATTGTCTCCTAAATGTTCCCTCTTCATCCATAATTCCCACACTATCCGTCCACTACCTTACATCCTTTCCATCCTCTTTCTACAGCATACTCTATTCATCACCTCTACACCATGCCCTCTCTACAACACCCCCTTACCCTCCCCTCTCTATCCATGGGCCTTTCACTGACATCTATCTCCTCCCCATCTGAGGCCCAGTCACCGATCCATCTCCATTCATGGCCCTCTCATCAACCCACCGCTCCTCAATGTCCCCTCTCTATCCCTGAACCTTTCCCCCTTCCCTCACAATCCACAGTCCCTCAACATGTTCTCTCTTTCCAACAACCCTTTACCATTTTTTTACCTATGGGACCCACAATGTTCCCATGTCATGGCCCTTCACTGTCCCTTCTCAATCCATAACTTCCTACCTGTCCTCTTCTTAATCTGTAAGTCCCCTCCTGTCCCCCTCTCCATCCACGAGTTCCTTTCTGTCCCCCTCTCCATCCACGAGTTCCTTCCTGTCCCCCTCTCCATCCATGAATCCCTTCCTGTCCCCCTCTCCATCCACGAGTTCCTTCCTGTCCCCCTCTCCATCCACGAGTTCCTTCCTGTCCCCCTCTCCATCCACGAGTTCCTTCCTGTCCCCCTCTCCATCCACGAGTTCCTTCCTGTCCCCCTCTCCATCCACGAGTTCCTTCCTGTCCCCCTCTCCATCCACGAGTTCCTTCCTGTCCCCCTCTCCATCCACGAGTTCCTTCCTGTCCCCCTCTCCATCCATGAATCCCTTCCTGTCCCCCTCTCCATCCACGAGTTCCTTCCTGTCCCCCTCTCCATCCACGAGTTCCTTCCTGTCCCCCTCTCCATCCACGAGTTCCTTCCTGTCCCCCTCTCCATCCACGAGTTCCTTCCTGTCCCCCTCTCCATCCACGAGTTCCCTCCTGTCCCCCTCTCCATCCACCAGTTCCTTCCTGTCCCCCTCTCCATCCACGAGTTCCTTCCTGTCCCCCTCTCCATCCACGAGTTCCTTCCTGTCCCCCTCTCCATCCATGAATCCCTTCCTGTCGTGTTCTTCATCTATGATTCCTTCCTGTCCTGTCCTTCATCTAGGAGTCCCCTCCTCTCCTGTTCTTCATCTAGGAGTGCCTTCCTCTCCTGTCCTTCATCTAGGAGTGCCTTCCTGTCCTTCATCTAGGAGTCCCTTCCTGTCCTTCATCTAGGAGTCCCTTCCTGTCCTTCATCTAGGAGTCCCTTCCTGTCCTTCATCTAGGAGTCCCTTCCTGTCCTTCATCTAGGAGTCCCTTCCTGTCCTTCATCTAGGAGTCCCTTCCTGTCCTTCATCTAGGAGTCCCTTCCTGTCCTTCATCTAGGAGTCCCTTCCTGTCCTTCATCTAGGAGTCCCTTCCTGTCCTTCATCTAGGAGTCCCTTCCTGTCCTTCTAGGTGCTGTCCTGCTAGGTGTCCCTTCCTGTCCTTCTAGGAGTCCCTTCCTGTCCTTCTAGGAGTCCCTTCCTGTCCTTCTAGGAGTCCCTTCCTGTCCATCTAGCAGTCCCTTCCTGTCCATCTAGCAGTCCCTTCCTGTCCATCTAGCAGTCCCTCCCTGTCCTGTTGTTCATCTATGATTCCTTTCCTGTCCTGCTCTCCATTTATGAGTTCCTTCCTGTCCCCTCTCCATCCACGAGTCCCTTCTTGTCCTGTTCTTCATCTAGGAGTCCCTTCATGCCCTGTCCTTCATCTACGAGTCTCTTCCTATCCCATTCTTCACCATCCCCTCAGGATAACACTCACCATCTTGAATGACCACTTTTATAAGCCGAATGGATCCATTCCGCGCCTTGGCAAAGAACTCCTTCAACTCTGATGTGGCTAGAAGAACCAAAAACATGCCGGTAAGTAAAGCAGAAAGAGGAGAATGGAAAGGCCTCTGGGGTGACACTTGAGAGGGGAGAACTTCTGGCCGTCTGCGGTGGATCAGCAACTAATGGGGAATACTGGATGAGAACATGTGCTAAACTTGATCATCTCCCTGACAGCATAACCTCCCAAATATAGTCTAGGCTCTGAGGAGGGGGGGGGGGGGGGGGGGCCTGGTAACCGTCTGCATAATACACAACATCCATCCTGTGCACAGAATAAACAAGGCCCGTCACTGGGTCATTAAAGATGCCAAACAAATTCCCTTTTATTTGGTAACTTTTTACATCACTTTTACACGTTACATTTAGGCAAACGTCTCTCTTTTATTGGCCAAAGTCACCAGTTGGAATGTTTGCCGTCAGTGTTCCTGTTTACAGCTCAGTTCCCGGGACCCTGTCACCACTTTACAAAGCCTTGTGACACGGCCGCTGTGTGCACAGAAATAGCGCGCTAGTCATCGAAGGTGACCCCGAGAGCGTGGCTTGTAATAACCTATGAGACAAACACCACCACACACACAGGACCATCCCGCCATGTATGTCTGTCCACAAAGACCGGACCACCGCGCAATGCAAAGCCGGGAATTAATGCCGGGAACAATGACCTGTGACATCACCGGCAAGGACAAAGCGGGGGGGGGGCCAGGCCTGTCAGACAGAACGCTATGTACGATCACCATTGGGGTGCGATTACTAAACTCAACTACCTACCAACATCAACTACCTACCTACCAACTACAACTACCTACCAACCAACTACAACTACCTACCTACCAACTACAACTACCTACCAACCAACTACAACTACCTACCAACCAACTACAACTACCAACATCAACTACCTACCAACATCAACTACCTACCAACATCAACTACCTACCAACATCAACTACCTACCAACATCAACTACCTACCAATACCAACTACATCTACCTACCAACACCAATACTGCTTCTTCAATAGACGGTAAATAGAAAAATGCACATCGATATTGAGGGGGGATAATATGAGCATAGAATTTGGGTGGGTACACATTAGCTGGGTGGGTTATAGGGAAAGTTAGTGTAAGGTAAGATTAGACGGAGGCTCGGTGTTGGAGTTACAGGGAGGGTTTAGTGTTAGGATAACAGGAAGAGATAGGGTTACAGGGATGAACAGTGTGAGGGTTATGGGGGGGGGGGGTTAAGGTTGAAGAGAATGTTAGTGTGGGGTTACGGTTACAGGGAGGATAAGTGTTGTGGTACAGGAAGGGTTAATGTTAAAGGGAGGTTTAGCAATACAGGCGTTGGGGTGTCGGTGAGGGTTGGTGTTATGGGTGTTTGGCCTGCAGCATAGTGTTCCTGGAATGATGAGGGTAAGACACTAAGTCTTAGTGTGAGGATTAAAGTAGGGTTAGGGTTACAGGGAGGATAAGTGTTGTGGTACAGGAAGGGGTAATATTAAAAGGAAGGGTTAGCAATAAAGGTGTTGGGGTTACAGGGAAGGTCATTGTTGGGGTACAGGGAGGGGAGGGGAAGCGTTGGGGCCACAGGGTGGGGGAAGCGTTGGGGCCACAGGGTGGGGGAAGCGTTGGGGCCACAGGGTGGGGGAAGCGTTGGGGCCACAGGGTGGGGGAAGCGTTGGGGCCACAGGGTGGGGGAAGTGGTGGGGCCACAGGGTGGGGGAAGTGTTGGGGCCACAGGGTGGGGGAAGTGTTGGGGCCACAGGGTGGGGGAAGTGTTGGGGCCACAGGGTGGGGGAAGTGTTGGGGCCACAGGGTGGGGGCAGTGTTGGGGCCACAGGGTGGGGGCAGTGTTGGGGCCACAGGGTGGGGGCAGTGTTGGGGGCACAGGGAGGGGAAGTGTTGGGGGCACAGGGTGGGGGAAGTGTTGGGGGCACAGGGTGGGGGAAGTGTTGGGGGCACAGGGAGGGGGAAGTGTTGGGGGCACAGGGTGGGGGAAGTGTTGGGGGCACAGGGTGGGGGAAGTGTTGGGGGCACAGGGAGGGGGAAGTGTTGGGGGCACAGGGAGGGTGGAAGTGTTGGGGGCACAGGGCGGGGGAAGCGTTGGGGGTACAGGGAGGGGGAAGCGTTGGGGGCACAGGGAGGGGGAAGCGTTGGGGGCACAGGGAGGGTTGGGGTTACAGGGAGGGGGAAGTGTTGGGGGCACAGGGAGGGGAAGTGTTGGGGGCACAGGGCGGGGGAAGCGTTGGGGGTACAGGGGAGGGGGGAGTGTTGGGGTTACAGGGAGGGGGAAGCGTTGGGGGTACAGGGAGGGTTGGGGTTACAGGGAGGGGGAAGTGTTGGGGGCACAGGGAGGGGGAAGCGTTGTGGGCACAGGGAGGGGGAAGCGTTGGGGGCACAGGGAGGGGGAAGTGTTGAGGGTACAGGGAGGGGAGGGGGAAGTGTTGGGGGTACAGGGAGGGTTGTGGTTACGGGGGGCTCTGATCGCTTTGTGCTGAAAGTGAATATTTTAAGAAATGCGATGTGACCAGAGGAAAGTCTCTCTCGGTCACACAGACGTTTTTTAATTATAATTTTGCCATAAGAAATGGAAGTATAAACAAAGTAAAAAAAAAAACAAAAAAAAAAACCACACAAACAAACAACACACCCGCAGCGCGGGGATTACAATAAAAAAAAAAAAAAGTAAAATCCTGATTGGCCGGCGCAGAGCGGAATCCTTCTCCACTAATGAGGAAATGTTACAACTTGTCAGAATGATAGAACCCCCCCCCCCCCCCGGATAGAGGACATGTGACATCTGAAGAATGCGGAATTTTAGGAAAACCTGCAGAAATGAAAAGGACGGTTTTCAGATTCTTGGGTCGCCATTGCCGAGTCATCAGCGGTGGAAAACAGAACGCAGTCAGCGCCCGGACTAGAAATATATTGGAGGCGCAGACATTGGCGGGGACAGGTCCTCTTTGATGGCCGTGTTTTTTTCTGGAGGGTTTGTGTCGGGTTGCAGGCAGAACAATCCCCCCCCTCCTCTCCCCCGCCCCCGATCTGCACAGCGAGGATTAGTCGCTGACAGGCGGCGCAGGACGTGGGAATATGTGGAAGACGCAGGTTGGCGGCTTAGAAGTGGCTCCCGCATCAGTGAGGTGTCACTTACTATTGAGCGTCAATGGTGGGTGGGAATGCTGAGACTTGTAGTCCCTCCTCAGCCAGAGACTTCACCGATGTAGTATCAGCCCCTATCCTGTTTCTTGGGCACTTCTATGGCACTGATAAGCGCCCACCCCCCCCCCCCCCCGACCCAGACACTTGGTACATGCTGGGACTTGTAGTTCCTCCACAGTCAGAGGATGTACTCATCCAATATCAGCCCATAGTGCTGTGCTCCCCTATAACACTGAGGGGTCCCCTCCCCCGAGGCATTCAATGTCTACTGGAACTTGTAGTCCCCCAGACACCCAATGCATGCTGGGACTTGTAGTCCCCCAGACAGACAGTGCATGCTGGGGCTCATAGATCCTCAGCCACTCAGTGCATGCTGGGACTTATAGTTCCTCTTCAATCAGAGGCTGTACTCATCTAATATCAGCCCATACACTGTTTGCCTTGCTCTGCTATAACACTGATGGGTCCTCTCCCCCTAGGCATTCAATGCATGCTGGAGCTTGTAGTCCCTTAGACAGTAAAAGATGCTGGGGCTTGTAGTTCCTCAGATAATAAATGCATGCTGGGGCTTGTAGTCCCTCAGACAGTAAATGATGCTGGGGCTTGTAGTCCCTCAGACAGTAAATGATGCTGGGGCTTGTAGTCCCTCAGACAGTAAATGATGCTGGGGCTTGTAGTCCCTCAGACAGTAAATGATGCTGGGGCTTGTAGTCCCTCAGACAGTAAATGATGCTGGGGCTTGTAGTCCCTCAGACAGTAAAAGATGCTGAGGCTTGTAGTCCCTCAGACAGTAAAAGATGCTGGAGCTTGTAGTCCCTCAGACAGTAAATGATGCTGGGGCTTGTAGTCCTTAAGACAGTAAATGATGCTGGGGCTTGTAGTCCCTCAGACAGTAAATGCATGCTGGGGCTTGTAGTCCCTCAGACAGTAAATGATGCTGGGGCTTGAAGTCCCTCAGACAGTAAATGATGCTGGGGCTTGTAGTCCCTCAGACAGTAAATGCATGCTGGGGCTTGTAGTCCCTCAGACAGTAAATGCATGCTGGGGCTTGAAGTCCCTCAGACAGTAAATGATGCTGGGGCTTGTAGTCCCTCAGACAGTAAATGCATGCTGGGGCTTGTAGTCCCTCAGACAGTAAATGATGCTGGAGCTTGTAGTCCCTCAGACAGTAAATGCATGCTGGGACTTGTAGTCCCTCAGACAGTAAATGATGCTGGGGCTTGTAGTCCCTCAGACAGTAAATGATGCTGGGGCTTGTAGTCCCTCAGACAGTAAATGATGCTGGGGCTTGTAGTCCCTCAGACAGTAAATGATGCTGGGGCTTGTAGTCCCTCAGACAGTAAATGATGCTGGGGCTTGTAGTCCCTCAGACAGTAAATTATGCTGGGGCTTGTAGTCCCTCAGACAGTAAATGATGCTGGGGCTTGTAGTCCCTCAGACAGTAAATGCATGCTGGGACTTGTAGTCCCTCAGACAGTAAATGATGCTGGGGCTTGTAGTCCCTCAGACAGTAAATGATGCTGGGGCTTGTAGTCCCTCAGACAGTAAATGCATGCTGGGGCTTGTAGTCCCTCAGACAGTAAATGCATGCTGGGGCTTGTAGTCCCTCAGACAGTAAATGATGCTGGGGCTTGAAGTCCCTCAGACAGTAAATGATGCTGGGGCTTGTAGTCCTTAAGACAGTAAATGATGCTGGGGCTTGTAGTCCCTCAGACAGTAAATGATGCTGGGGCTTGTAGTCCCTCAGACAGTCAATGATGCTGGGGCTTGTAGTCCCTCAGACAGTCAATGATGCTGGGGCTTGTAGTCCCTCAGACAGTCAATGATGCTGGGGCTTGTAGTCCCTCAGACAGTCAATGCATGCTGGGGCTTGTAGTCCCACTACAGTCAGAGCTGTACTGGTCCAGTATGAACCAGTACGCTGTGTGCTGGGCTCTTCCCCGGGGAGGTGATGCAATCATTGTGAAATCTCTCCTGTGACTATTAGCACACCATGTGAGTGCTCATTGCACGCCGCAACAACAGTGACACAGCGCAACCCTCGACCCATCAGAACAATCCGGATCCTGTCCCCCCGCCCCCCCCCCCCCCCCCCCGCCTTCCAGTTGTAAGGGGAACTTTAGTAAATAGATCTTTTTAGTCACTATTGTAACACAAACCTGCAATGATTGTTTTCTGAGACTTTGCACAATTCCAGATTTGCTGTCTCATATTTTGATTATTGGGTACATCTACAGATGAGACTATGAAAACACACGTAAAGATATCTCTATATCACCTGATATCTGCTGAGAGAAAATCGGCTACAAACCAAAAGAATGGCCAAATAAAGAGTCCAACAGCACCTGCCATAAACATGTCACAAAAAATAGGAGACTGATGAAATGCCTCTTTCTCCTTCTACAAAGTTACAATGTATAGTCTGATCACTGGGGGGGGAATGAGACTGAGGAAATGCCTCTTCCTCCTTCTACAAAGTTACAATGTACAGTCTGATCACTGGGGGGATGAGACTGAGGAAATGCTTCATCTGGTCCGCAGCAGGCTGATGACATCCACTCAGTGTAAAGTCAATGACTGGAGCCCAAGGATGAGTGACTTTGCCTAGGCTGCAATGATGTCATCAGTCTGCTGCAGGCAGGAGGAAGCATTTCCTCAGTCTCCCCTCCCCCGGTGTGTCGGGGGGGGGGGGGGGTGCTGTGTCAGCTTCTGGTGAATCTGGGGCAACCGATAAAGAAGTTATTTTGGAGAAATTCTAACCCCAGAACCCGTCTGCAGCTTCCTGTGAGGACAGGAAACAGCGACACAAAAACACGAACGTTCTGCAAAGATTATAAGTCATTCAGGAAGTGAAAGCGGCCAAAATAAAAAATTATCACCAGCAAAGCATGATGGGAGAGTCGCCGATAAAGGGGAACCCCAACTCCCTCATAGGTCATCTAGTATAATGAGCCCCCCCTTCATTCAGATCAGCAGAGTAAAAATTCCAGCCAGCAGGTCACCAAAGGAGTCCGGGGTCACCAGGGACAGAGAAACCACAAGTCTTAGTGGGCCTTTCACAATACGTCGCTGCGGTAAAGCACCTTTCACACGGGCGGCCAGGGGGCTATAAAAACTTCTTCTTAGCATGGCTACGCGTTTCGAGGCAGTTACATCTCTTTATCAAGCCTGCCTACCTGTAACGTACTGTGCTATTTATACTCTCAGTGGCGGGGGGAGCTCCCATATGTTGAGACAGCAGAATTAATTTCTCAGCATGTCTACATGTTTCGAGGCAGTAACACCTCTTTATCAAGCCTGCCTACCTGTAAGGCACCATGTTATTTATACTTTGGGCGATGGGGGGGAACTCTCATATGTAGAGAAGGAATTCAATGTTCAGCATGGCTATGCGTTTTGAGGCGGTAAGACCTCTTTATCAAGCCTGCCTATTTATACTTGCTATTTATACTTTTAGCATCAGGGGGAGCTCACATATGAAAATACCTCTTTATCAAACCTGCCTACCTGCAATGCACTATGTTAGTTATACTTTCAGTGGAGGAGGAGCTCACATATGAGTGGGCATAATTCATTTCTCAGCATGGCTAAGTGTTTTGAGGAAGTAACAACTCTTTATCAAGTCTGCCTATTTATACTTTTAGCGGTAGGGGGAGCTCACATATGTGAACGCCTCTTTATCAAGCCTGTCTACCAGTAACACACTATTCTATTTATACTTTCAGCCATGGGGGAGCTAATATATGTTGAGAATGCAGAATTCATTTCTCAGCATGGCATTGGGTTTTGAGGTGGTAACACCTCTTTATCAAGCCTACCTACCTGTAATGTTATTTATGCTCTCGGTGATGGGGGAGCTCTCATATGTTGAGAGGGCGAAATTCACTTCTTGGCATATGAAAAGCTCCCCCAAGCTGAGAATATGAAAAGCATAGTCTGTTACAGGTAGACAGGCTTGAAAAAGAGGCGATACCACCGTGAAATGAGTAGCCTCGCCCACTTCACGCCTCCCGTGCCTAATGTCACAAGGTTTTTTTTTCTATGCTGCCAGATCGGCTGCTCTGGGTGGGAGTGCCTTGGATGGTGCGGATGCTTCCATTTCTAGGTCCAGACTCTTACAGCACTGCACAGGATCACCATCTGATGATTTTTATTTCTACATGTGAGTCTCAGTGGCCAATCATCTTTTTTATTAATAAATATCTATTACACTGCACTTAGGTTGCGCCCTCTGGTGTCTCTTTGGTTCACACCTAAGTGTAACCAAGCACACACGTTTATAAGCGTGCTCCCACACATCATGTGTGGGCAGCCTATTCATTTCAATGGGCTGCCCCTACGTGCAAGAAGCTCGTCAGACCCCTATATATGCAAGTCAGAGATCACCATCTACAAATATAAAATGTATGACTGGAGACGTTCCATCGGAGGAAATGTGAAGAGGACACAAAACTCATTAATGTCCCCAATGTCACCACTTCTTCCCCTTCAATAACGGGCTGCGCACTTCATGACACTGACAACTTCTGCTGGTGAACTACAAATCCCAGCCGGTCCTGGACCTCAGACTACGTCCCTCCACATGGTATCATCTCAGGACTGGATCTCACACAGGTGACAATGCTGAGGGGATGGGGGGGGGGGGGTTGTGTCACCTGCCACCCACACTGACATATGTACAGATGAAAACGGGGGGGGGGATTCTCCAAAAAGATCACAGGGAACGCTGCGCTCGGTGCTCCCCCATAAATCCAATTATAGATCAACAACAACTAGAGTGTCAGAGCCGAGGAGTGACTCACTTCATATATGTATACAGAGAGAGTGGGGGGAGGGGTGAGGGGGTGAAAGAGAGAGAGAGGGGGAGAGAAAGAGAGAGAGAGGGGGAGAGAAAGAGAGAGAGAGGGGGAGAGAAAGAGAGAGAGAGGGGAGAGAAAGAGAGAGAGGGGGAGAGAAAGAGAGAGAGAGGGGGAGAGAAAGAGAGAGGGAGAGAGAGGGGGGGAGAAAGAGAGAGAGGGGGGGAAGAGAGAGAGAGGGGGGAGAGAAAGAGAGAGAGAGGGGGGGAGAGAAAGAGAGAGAGGGGGGAGAAGAGAGGGGGAGAGAAAGAGAGAGAGAGGGGGAGAGAAAGAGAGAGAGAGAAAGAGAGAGAGGGGGGGAGAGAAAGAGAGAGAGGGGGGAGAGAAAGAGAGAGAGGGGGGGAGAGAAAGAGAGAGAGGGGGGAGAGAAAGAGAGAGAGAGGGGGGGAGGAGAGAGAGAGGGGGAGAGAGAGAGGGGGGGAGAGCGCCAGAGAGAGAGCGCCAGAGAGAGGGGGAGAGAGAGAGCGCCAGAGAGAGCGCCAGAGAGAGGGGGAGAGAGAGTGCCAGAGAGGGGGGGAGAGAGAGCGCCAGAGAGGGGGGGAGAGAGAGCGCCAGAGAGAGGGGGAGAGAGAGCGCCAGAGAGAGGGGGAGAGAGAGCGCCAGAGAGAGGGGGAGAGAGCGCCAGAGAGGGGGGGGAGAGAGCGCCAGAGAGGGGGGGGGAGAGCGCGCCAGAGAGGGGGGGGAGAGAGCACGAAAGAGAGAGGGGGAGAGAGAAAGAGCGAGAAAGAGTGGGGCGAGAAGGGGGGGGCAAGAGTGAGAAATTGGGGGGGGAGAAGAGGGAGGAAGTGAGAGAGCGGGGGGGGGGGGAGAAGAGGGGTACAAGCGAGAGAGAGAGGGTGAGAGAGAGAGAGAGCACAAGAGAGAGTGGGGGGAGACGGGGGTGAGAGAGATGGTGGGGGAAGGAAGAGAGGGTGGGAGATGGGGAAAGAGAGTGGGGAAGAATGATAGTGGGAGTGAGAGAAAGGTTTGGGGGGGGGGGGAGAAGGGGCAAGTGGGAGCGAATGGAGGGGGGGAGTGTGAGAGAGAGGAAAAGAGGGGGGCTGGGAGGGGGTGCAGTCAGATTAGTGTGGAGGTGACGGGGAGGGGGTGGAGCTCTAACTTTGGAGGATGTGACCCCCACATATAACTGAACCCCCCCCCCACACACACATCTCCGGGGTTTTCGCTCCACTCAGAGAATTCAAAGTCTTTAATGGATTTCTATCCCTTCCGGAATCTTCTGTCCGGAGTCCCCCCATCCCCCACCCCAGTGCTGCAAGCCCCAGCAGGTCCACATAACTCCGCAGGGGGAGATGTCACCAGGCCGGGAAATGTTAAAGGAAGCCTCCGGTCCAACAAAAAGAAAATGTTATTCCTTCAAAACAAGAAGCTGCTGAGAGAGGATTTCCTCGCACTTCCTGTTGTGTCTCAAGAATAGGAAGTGAAGGGAAATCTCCAGCGGGGGACACAGAGCAGAAAAAGCATAGGTGGGCTTTCCCCTTCACTTTCCTCCTATCAGGAGAGATCAGTCATATATGGAAGTGTGTCCGGCCAGCATTAAGCCGGTCACACACACATCACAATCTGACCATACAATCTGTGTACAATCAACCAGGAATGGACAGATGAATCCACCAATCAGAGTGCAGAACCGGGCCTTAGAATCTCCCATGAGCCCGCCCCCCTTTCGCACAACGCGGCGTCACCAGTAGAATCCACCAAGCCGGAGAGGAGGAGATCCCGGTCATCTCTGCCTCCAACATTTATTGTGATATTTTCTCGATGGTGCGACATTAAAGTAGCACGGACCGCGACATTTATACAAGCGCGCCAAATACATGCTTCGCAATGCAGGTTGTTTAGATTTGGTCAGAAATCGGAAAAAAACCCGTATTTTTGACATTTGACAAGATTTGTGCGACAAGCAACAGGTACGATTTCACGTAAATTGGGCGCAAAAACTAAGTGCATTAGTGCGCCAAGCGGTGGGCGGTGCCAGACTCCCTGGGAATGATGGTCACTGCTAAGGAGTAGATACTTTGTTGCAATTTGTGAATAATTTTTATTTTACGTACAGTTTAAGTTTCAGGAGAGGAAGTCAAATTTTACAGAGCATCCGGAAAGATACGTAACAAAATGTGGAGAAAGTGAAGGGCTGTGAATACTTTCCGGATGCACTGTATAACCAACGCGTTTTGAGGGCTACAAACTCCCAGCCCCCCCGGGGGTCCTTATGTAACAACAATGACTGGGGAAGCAACCGGACAAAAGAGCAAGGATGAGGTGAGGTCCAAACTAGTGCGAACACACACAAAGAAAAAAAAAAAACAGTAATTTTCCCAACATGCACAGAAACGCGTCGCCCTTTAGCAGAAATGCGGTGGCACCATTAATGATTAATGCTCTTCTGCAAAAAAAAAAAACCTAGGAGCCGCAGCGCCATGCGTTTCAGTGTTCGAAGATTTTAAAAAAAAAAGGGGTGGGGACTTCTTGCCCACGTTTCTCACAAGTGAAGTAGCTCATTGGAAACAAATGGGCCGCTCTACGTGCCGCGTGCCTAAAAAGTGAGCGCTCCGGCGCCCCGCACAAGTGTGACGCAAGTCGTAGAATACGGCGGTCCGGGTTGCCGGTCTGACAGCCGTACCGTCATGCCCTTGACGTATCCCACTCGTTGTCGGCATATGAGATCCCCTGATGAAGGGGGGAGTTCTGAGCCGAAACGCGTTGATTTATTTCCATGACCAATCTCACTTTAGATTGATGTTTCATCCTTCAGCCTCCTTGCATGTTATACAGATCTGCTGCAGGTCCAAAGTACCAGGCATCCCATGACATAGACAGGAGGCAGCGGGGGCTGGAGGGGGGGGGGGGGGCGGTTAGCTGTGCATCATTCTTGCCTAGGCAAAAAGGGGGAGGAGCCAGAAAATAAAAAAAAACTTTGGAGAAGTAAGGGGACGTCCTCCAATCATGGAAGACGGGGGGGGCAGGGCAACCAGAAGGGAAAAACTATTTTTTTTTTCAGGAGAAGGTTTGCTTTCATTTCGATTTGCACCCAACCAATACGTCCTTTAGTAACTTCCTGTCCTCGGGTGACAACGCGCGCTCGCTGTGTCTCTGGAGGAGCAGACTTGTCACTCTCGGACAAGACTGGGATCTCTGCTTTGCAGCCCCTCCCATAGGAGCACCTGGTGGTCACGTCGCCATCGGGAGGCCAACTGCTTCTGTGTGAGCGGAGGTCGCACTGTGATGTCATAATGTACAATACAGGACCAGCAGATAGAGAAGAGAGCGCCACCACAGTGTGGGAGAAGGTACTGCAATGTGTTCCTCCACACACACACAACCAGAATTTACGTCTAGGTGTATTATTACAATTAAAAAAAAAATTTATAATAAATATACATACATACACAAACACACACGCTTGCACTTCCTGTTGTGTCTCCAGGACAGGAAGTGAAGGGAAATCTCCCCATTGTGTCACAGAGAGAAAACAATGAGCTGCCTGGGGGTGTCACCCGTCTCTGCTCCTCCCCAACTATATAGGATCTGGCTTTAGAATGCTGGTTTGGGGGGGGGGGATTTCTAATTACCCCCCCGATGGTGACATCATTGGGATCCAGATATAAATAGGCCGTGAGAGAATCCTAATAATGCCCAATGCCGCCGTGCCAGGGGGGGGTCAAAGGTCATCCTGGGGCCTTAAATATCTACACAGCAACGAGAGCTCAGCCCGGCCAATGGGATCAGACACAGCGTGTCATCTCCATCCTCAGAGATCTCCCCTGGTAACAATGTATCATCTCCATCCTCCGGGATCTCCCCGGTAACAATGTATCATCTCCATCCTCAGAATCTCCCCTGGTAACAATGTATCATCTCCATCCTCAGAGATCTCCCCTGGTAACAATGTATCATCTCCATCCTCCGGGATCTCCCCGGTAACAATGTATCATCTCCATCCTCAGAGATCTCCCCTGGTAACAATGTATCATCTCCATCCCTTAGAAGATACATTGTTACCAGGGGAGATCTCTGAGGATGGAGATGATACATTGTTACCGGGGAGATCTCTGAGGATGGAGATGATACATTGTTACCAGGGGAGATCCCGGAGGATGGAGATGATACATTGTTACCGGGGGAGATCAGTAAGGATGGAGATGATACATTGTTACCAGGGAGATCTTTGAGGATGTAGATGATACATTGTTACCGGGAGATCTCTGAGGATGGAGATGATACATTGTTACCGGGGAGATCTCTGAGGATGGAGATGATACATTGTTACCAGGGGAGATCTTTGAGGATGGAGATGATACATTGTTACCGGGGAGATCTCTGAGGATGGAGATGATACATTGTTACCAGGGGAGATCTCTGAGGATGGTGATGATACATTGTTACCGGGGAGATCTTTGAGGATGGAGATGATACATTGTTACCGGGGAGATCTCTGAGGATGGAGATGATACATTGTTACCGGGGAGATCTCTGAGGATGGAGATGATACATTGTTACCAGGGGAGATCTTTGAGGATGGAGATGATACATTGTTACCGGGGAGATCAGTAAGGATGGAGATGATACATTGTTACCAGGGGAGATCTCTGAGGATGGAGATGATACATTGTTACCAGGGGAGATCTTTGAGGATGGAGATGATACATTGTTACCGGGGAGATCTCTGAGGATGGAGATGATACATTGTTACCAGGGGAGATCTCTGAGGATGGTGATGATACATTGTTACCGGGGAGATCTCTGAGGATGGAGATGATACATTGTTACCGGGGAGATCTCTGAGGATGGAGATGATACATTGTTACCGGGGAGATCTCTGAGGATGGAGATGATACATTGTTACCGGGGAGATCTCTGAGGATGGAGATGATACATTGTTACCAGGGGAGATCTCTGAGGATGGAGATGATACATTGTTACCGGGGAGATCAGTAAGGATGGAGATGATACATTGTTACCGGGGAGATCTCTGAGGATGGAGATGATACATTGTTACCAGGGGAGATCTCTGAGGATGGTGATGATACATTGTTACCGGGAGATCTCTGAGGATGGAGATGATACATTGTTACCAGGGGAGATCTCTGAGGATGGAGATGATACATTGTTACCGGGGGAGATCAGTAAGGATGGAGATGATACATTGTTACCAGGGGAGATCTCTGAGGATGGAGATGATACATTGTTACCGGGGAGATCTCTGAGGATGGAGATGATACATTGTTACCAGGGGAGATCTCTGAGGATGGAGATGATACATTGTTACCGGGGGAGATCAGTAAGGATGGAGATGATACATTGTTACCGGGGAGATCTCTGAGGATGGAGATGATACATTGTTACCGGGGAAATCTCTGAGGATGGAGATGATACATTGTTACCAGGGGAGATCTCTGAGGATGGTGATGATACATTGTTACCGGGGAGATCTCTGAGGATGGAGATGATACATTGTTACCGGGGGAGATCAGTAAGGATGGAGATGATACATTGTTACCGGGAGATCTCTGAGGATGGAGATGATACATTGTTACCGGGGAAATCTCTGAGGATGGAGATGATACATTGTTACCAGGGAGATCTCTGAGGATGGTGATGATACATTGTTACCGGGGAGATCTCTGAGGATGGAGATGATACATTGTTACCAGGGGAGATCTCTGAGGATGGAGATGATACATTGTTACCAGGGGAGATCTCTGAGGATGGAGATGATACATTGTTACCAGGGGAGATCTCTGAGGATGGAGATGATACATTGTTACCGGGGAGATCTCTGAGGATGGAGATGATACATTGTTACCGGGGGAGATCAGTAAGGATGGAGATGATACATTGTTACCGGGGGAGATCAGTAAGGATGGAGATGATACATTGTTACCAGGGGAGATCTCTGAGGATGGAGATGATACATTGTTACCAGGGGAGATCTCTGAGGATGGAGATGATACATTGTTACCGGGGAAATCTCTGAGGATGGAGATGATACATTGTTACCGGGGAAATCTCTGAGGATGGAGATGATACATTGTTACCGGGGAAATCTCTGAGGATGGAGATGATACATTGTTACCGGGGGAGATCAGTAAGGATGGAGATGATACATTGTTACCAGGGGAGATCTCTGAGGATGGAGATGATACATTGTTACCAGGGGAGATCTCTGAGGATGGAGATGATACATTGTTACCGGGGAAATCTCTGAGGATGGAGATGATACATTGTTATTATTGTTGATCTCTCCTGGTAACAATGTATCATTCCTGCTGCACAGATAACAATGTGTGAGGTCCGGTGATGGGGAGGGGGGTGATCCCGGTAATGGAAGGGGGGATCCCGGTGGTGGGGAGGGGGGGTGATCCCGGTAGTGGGGGGGAGGGGGGATTCCGGTGATAGGGGGATCCCGGTGGTGGGGAGGGGGGTGATCCCGGTAATAGGGGGGAGGGGGACTCACCGTGAATGCCGGTCTGGTGCGCCATGTTGTGATTGATCCGGAGATCAGGGAGCGGCTCCGGCCGGGCTGCAGAGAGTGGGCGTGGCCGGATCATAGGGGGGGTGGGGCCGCCGTACGGAAGAGCGGCCACTGAGCTCGCTGAGGAGGCGGGGCCATCTCACAGGGTGGGCGTGGCTGCATGACGGAGAGAGCGGCCTCATGGCTGTGAGTGGAGGCGAGGTAATCTCACAGGGGGGGGGCGGGGCGTCGTAGGGAAGAGCGGCCTCTGAGGAGGCGTGGCCATCTCACAGGGCGAGCGTGGGCGCTTTACGGTGTTCCAACAACGGCGAGAGCGGAGGCGGGGTTATCTCACGAGGAGGGCGTGGCGCTGTGCGGAAAGGGCGGACTCCGGATCACAGGGGTGGGGCGTGGCGCTGTAGGGAGGCGAGGCTGAAGGTAGAGGCGGGGCTGGGTGGGCCACATCACATCGGTGGGCGGGGTGTTTGAGATAAGAGCGCCGTCTCAGAGGCGGGGCCGGGTCGCAGGTCGGGAGGGGCAAGATGTGGTTGAGCATTAGGGGGGCGGAGCGCTGGGACAGAGGGCGTGGCCGGATACAATGTAATGAGCACATGAGGAGCAGCACTGCTGAGATTCCAGGCGTGGCTTCCTGTCCTGCAGACACAACCGGAAGTGAGAGGAAATCTCCCCGATGCCTTCCTACAGGTGTGTCCTCAATGGAAAATTTCCCCCACTTCCTGTTCTGGTGACAACCACAACATGTTGGATCCACTTTACTTCCTGCCTCAGTGGGTGCTCCTAAATGACCGCTGATGTCTCACCCGTACTCCACTTCAACTCCGAAACATTTACCTCCGTCTTTAAAAAAAAAAAAAAACCCTTAGCCACTTCAGCCCCAGAAGGTTTTACCCCTCTTCCTGACCAGGCCATTTTTTGCGATCCAGCACTGCGTCATTTTACCTGACAATTGCACGTGTGACGTTACATAGTTACAACGGTTGATATGTATTCTGCTACATATTATTGGTAAAAAAAAAAAAAATTCCGATAAGTGTATATTGATTAGTTTGTGCAAAAGTTATACTGTCTACAAAGTATGGGATATATTTATAGATTTTTTTTTTCCCTAGTAATGGTGGTGATTAGTGACTTTTAGCGGGACTGTGATATTGCGGCGGACAATCGGACACTAAGTGACACTTTGTGGGGACCAGCAACACCAATACAGCGATCAGTGCTAAAAATATGCACTGTCACTGTACTAATGACACTGGCTGGCAAGGGGTTAACTGTGTGCCTAGCTTTACTCCTGTGGGGGGAGGTGCTTCTACTAGAGGAAGGCAGAGATTGGTGTTCCTGCTTTGTAGGATCACTCCCTTCTCACAGACCGCCGTTCTGCCCGCGTCCTGAACGATCGGCGGGTCCCCTTGGTCATCTCGTCTGCCAGGAACCGCTGATTGCCTTGCGCTGTAATTGGTCGGGTCGCCGGATAAGCTGGAGTGATGTCGCTAGAGCGCATGCGCAGATCGCCAGAGGCATTATCCGACGATCTACGAAGCGTACAGGCAGAACCTGATTGGCAGATTCCGCCTCGCTCTCTCCCTCTGCGCATGCGCGAGACTTCACCGATGACATTACAGGCACAAGACTACTGCGCATGCGCACATCATTGGAGGCATTATCCGACGATCTGCAGTAATCGACAATTAGAAGTCAGCAAATCCAGTAGCTGCTGACTTTTACTATTAGGACACATACCTGTCCTGGGAATATGCGTGCTGTCCGCACCCAAGAGCCAGTTCTTGAATGGTGCCGCCATCTTGGATAAGGGAAACCAGCAGTGAAACCTTGCAGCTTCACAGCCGGTTTCCTACTGCGCAAGCGTGAATCACGCTGAGCATTGTGAATGGGCCGGGTGCGGTGGGAAGGAGGAAGGGGGTGTTCTCACCCGCAGTGGCATCGCTAGGGGGTGGCTTTTGGGGCTACAGCCCCGAATCTGGAGCCCATAGCCTCGAGTCTCTGCAGGGGTCCCCAAGGGGAGGGGAGGTTCTCTGGAGAGTCTGATGTAAGGGGGAGGGTCTCTGGGGACCCTGATGTAAGGGGGAGGGTCTCTGGGGACCCTGATGTAAGTGGGAGGGTCTCTGGGGACCCTGATGTAAGGGGGAGGGTCTCTGGGGACCCTGATGTAAGGGGGAGGGTCTCTGGGGACCCTGATGTAAGTGGGAGGTTCTCTGGAGAGTCTGATGTAAGTGGGAGGGTCTCTGGGGACCCTGATGTAAGTGGGAGGGTCTCTGGGGACCCTGATGTAAGTGGGAGGGTCTCTGGGGACCCTGATGTAAGGGGGAGGGTCTCTGGGGACCCTGATGTAAGTGGGAGGTTCTCTGGAGAGTCTGATGTAAGGGGGAGGGTCTCTGGGGACCCTGATGTAAGTGGGAGGGTCTCTGGGGACCCTGATGTAAGGGGGGAGGGTCTCTGGGGACCCTGATGTAAGTGGGAGGGTCTCTGGGGACCCTGATGTAAGTGGGAGGGTCTCTGGGGACCCTGATGTAAGTGGGAGGGTCTCTGGGGACCCTGAGGTAAGGGGGAGAGTCTCTGGGGACCCTGATGTAAGTGGGAGGGTCTCTGGAGACCCTGAGGTAAGGGGGAGGGTCTCTGGGGACCCTGATGTAAGTGGGAGGGTCTCTGGAGAGTCTGATGTAAGGGGGAGGGTCTCTGGGGACCCTGATGTAAGTGGGAGGTTCTCTGGAGAGTCTGATGTAAGGGGGAGGGTCTCTGGGGACCCTGATGTAAGTGGGAGGGTCTCTGGGGACCCTGATGTAAGGGGGAGGGTCTCTGGGGACCCTGATGTAAGTGGGAGGGTCTCTGGGGACCCTGATGTAAGTGGGAGGGTTTCTGGGGACCCTGAGGTAAGGGGGAGAGTCTCTGGGGACCCTGATGTAAGTGGGAGGGTCTCTGGAGACCCTGAGGTAAGTGGGAGGATCTCTGGGGACCCTGAGGTAAGGGGGAGGGTCTCTGGGGACCCTGATGTAAGTGGGAGGGTCTTTGGAGACCCTGAGGTAAGGGGGAGGATCTCTGGGGCCCCATGGTTTAAGGGGGGCTCTCTGGGGATATATATACACATACACATAAATTACTGTATATACATGTGTACACTCGCCCAAGCGTATGACTTTCTTTACTACGCTGCTATGGGCTCTAGACCCAGATGTTTTGTAGACCTAGCAACGCCCCTGCTCACCCGCCATCTTGGATAAGGGAAACCAGGGCGCCGCCATCTTTGATAAGGGAAACCAGCAGGAGAAACCTTACAGCTTCATAGCCGGTTTCCTACTGCGCATGCGCGAATCATGCCGCGCTTTGTGAATGGGCCAGGTGTAAGGGGGTGATCTCACCCGCCATCTTGGGTAAGGGAAACCAGCAGTGAAACCTTGTGGCTTCACAGCCAGTATCCTACTGCGCATGTGTGAATCACGCTGCTCTTTGTGAATGGGCTGGCTGCGGGGGGGGGGGGGACGACTTCCAGCTCACTTCGCTGCGGTGATCTGACCCGGAATTGAGAGCGGGTACCAGTACCCACTCCCCCCCAAAAGGTGTCAAATGTGACAGGGGGAGGGGGGACAAGGGGGAGTAGCAAGACCCCTTTTGCTCCACTTTAATAAGAGTGCAGATCGTGTTCCATTAGCTTCTTTCCCTGGCCAAGGACGGTGACACCGGCACCTGGAAGTGACACTTTACACATCGGGGTCATCAGGAAGGGGAGTTCAGTGATCTCCATCCCCTCTACCTGGCGGCAGCCGCCATGCCGATCCCAGGGGCGCAAAGGCAGTGTGGGGGAGGGGGAGACGACAAATACAGGGATGTGTGGAACAATTCCATCCTGGTTGATGATGTTAGGGCCGTTGCTAGAAATCACGGGGCCCCGCACAGCCTACCTGACAGGGCCCCTCTGCCCACGGGTCTAGGTGTACGGCTCCAGCCTTCATTCACGTGGCCAAAGTACCTGTGTGAACGGACTTTCTTTTTTTTGTTTTTAACATCCCTGGGGGGGTGTAACTTTGGTGAAATATCGGGGACCCCTGAAATTTCACTTTTGAAGACAGGGAGATTGGGGACACAGATCCCCAAACCCCTTTACTGCAGCCTCAGCTGCACTGCACAGTGAATAGACAGGGATAGCTCTGTACAGAGGCTCCCTGTTCATTTACAAACTGAAGCATAGGAAACACAGCTGACTACGCTTCAGTGATGAATGAACACAGGAAAGGAAGAGGCTGGGAAGGGCCATGTTTACCGAACCTTGTATGTGCCCGCAGCAGTTGACAGCCGGTGGAGGGAGGAGAATCTGGCAGCACCGGGGGGGGGGGGCCGGGGGGGGGGGGGATCAGAGCTGCAGGGGAGGAGGATCAGGGAGAGTCAGATCGGGGGGGGGGGGGGGGGGGCGATCCCTGAACTGATCCTCATGTGGCTCCCCCTGCAGCAGCTGGTGGGAGGGAGAAGCCGGCTGCACTGGCGGAGATCAGAGCTGCAGGGTGACTTCCCTTTGCTCTTCCTATAGTCTCGTTGTGTATAAGGAGATTGCACTCTGCTGCAAGCTGGATTTTCTCTCTCCCGGCTGCCCGCGGTCACAAGCCGCCATGCGTCCGATAGGTAGATCCTCCAAAGAATGGAAAGAGAATCGCTCACCATAAAAAGCCAATGTAAGTTTATTCAAACCCAAAGGATGCAGTCCCCCTCCCCTCCCCCCTCTGCAATGGTTGCTGACGCATTTCACTCCACCAAAGGAGCTTAAAGTGGTTATAAAGCCTTAAAGGGTAAGTTCACCTCTACAGAAAAATCTGTAAGGTGAACTCAGACAGGACCTCCCCACGTTTAGGAGTATTCTAATGTATTCGAATTGGTCGGCGCCGACCAATCAGAACCCACGTAGCCCGTCCTGTTAGCGGGGAAGAAGAGTGAAAGCCGAGGGGATTTTAAAGGCCCGGACACGTGATGCAGTGATAGCAGGGCTCAGAACGGAAGATCACCGTGGGACTGGGGGGGGGGGGGGGGTGAGGAGGAGGTCCAGATTTTTATGTAAAGGTGAACTTACACTTTAAGGTTTGCATTCTATGCCTTAAGGTGAAAAATCTTTTGTGTTGCCCCACAGATGCTCAATAGGGTTTAGGTCTGGAGACATGCTTAGCCAGTCCATCACCTTTACCCTCGGCTTCTTTAACAAGGCAGTGGTGGTCTTGGAGGTGTGTTTGGGGTGGTTATCATGTTGGAATACTGCCCTGCGGCCCAGTCTCTGAAGGGAGGAGATCATGCTCTGCTTCAGTAGGTCACAGTACATGTTGGCATTCATGGTTCCCTCAATGATCTGTAGCTCCCCAGTGCCGGCAGCACTCATGCAGCCCCAGACCATGACACTCCCACCACCATGCTTGACTGTAGACAAGACACACTTGTCTTTGTACTTACCAACCCGCCAGGGCAGCACAAAAACCAGGTAACGATTGCCAACTTTTGGCCCAGGGGGCAAGTATACAACCCAGAGGGCCATGATGCAGCGACTTGGCCCCCTTTCCCGTTCAAAACACCCTGGCACAAGCCAGCACTAGCCCTCACTTCTTTCTGTCTCTAGAGCAGTCACGGCACAGACCTACTTAACCCTTTCATGCCCAGGCCTATTTCTGACATTTGTTGTTTACAAGTTAAAATCCGTATTTATTGCTAGAAAATTACTTAGAACCCCCCCCCCCCCCCAAAAATTATATATATATTTTAGCAGAGACCCTAGAGAATAAAACGGCGATCGTTGCAATATTTCATGTCACTTGGAATTTGCGCAGCGGTCTTTCAAACGCATTTTTTTGGGGACAAAAAAAAAAAAGACACTTTATTGAATTTAAAAAAAAAAAAAAAAAAAAAAAAAACAGTAAAGTTAGCCTAATTTTTTTTTTTTTTTTGGATAATGTGAAAGATGATGTCAAGCCAAGTAGATAACTAACATGTTATGCTTTGAAATTGCACACACTCATGGAATGGTGATAAACTACAGTACTTAAAAATCTCCATAGGCGACGCTTTCAATGGTTTTTTTTTTTAACAGTTACCAGGTTAGAGGTTTTTTGCTAGAATTATTGCTTTCATTCCGTAAAAAAAAAAAATATATATATATATATATATTTATATATAAATTTTTAACACTGTCCCTTTAAAAAAAAGAAATAGAATTGGTGCGCTATTCCTGTGCAGGGTACAGGTATGATACAAAAGTAAATGTTATAAGGTGACTTAGTACATACACAACAATGGTACTGAATACAAAGTGTTGTGCCTCAATATAGTGAGCCAGTGTATACACAATGATTAAAGTTGCTTATAAGAAAAATATCAAAATGAATGTGTGTACACATCCAATAAATCTTTCAAAACTTGAATAGGTGTCTGTGTGACTATTGATACAAAAACACAAAGTGCGTGCCCATGAATGTGACACAATGTATACAATGGAATCTGTTCAGACAATCTCCTGTGCTGATATATATCGCTGAATGTTGTAAGGAGTCTAATACATTGCACTTTAGAATAGTCTTCTGTGTTTGAGGATATGAAGTTCCATATAATGAAATTGGCCTCTTACCGAATATGGTGGATCCCTATGACAGAGATCAGACTCGCTGTGTGAACATAACCACTGGTGTAGATGTTACTCTCTCATATCCATATACTTCAGAAAAGACTTGATTCAAAGACCGCAGCAAGTCTCTCCTGAAGTATATTGATACGAGAGAGTAACATCTACACCAGTGGTTATGTTCACACAGCGAGTCTGATCTCTGTCATAGGGATCCACCATATTCGGTAAGAGGCCAAATTTTATTATATGGAACTTCATATCCTCAAACTCAGAAGACTATTCTAAAGTGGAATGTATTAGACACCTTACAACATTCAGCGATATATATCAGCACAGGAGATTGTCTGAACAGATTCCATTGTATACATTGTATCACATTCATGGGCACGCACTTTGTGTTTTTGTATCAATAGTCACACAGACACCTATTCAAGTTTTGAAAGATTTATTGGATGTGTACATACATTAATTTGATATTTTTCTTATAAGCACCTTAATTATCATTGTTATGTATGCACTTGGTCACTTTATTACAAAATCACTGGTTCACTATAAAGGAGGCACAACACTTTGTATTCAGTACCATTGTTGTGTATGAATTAAGTCACTTTAAAACATTTACTTTTGTATCGTATCAAGTCACATTGCTTTGCACAGGAATAGCGCACCATTTATATGAACTCTTTATGGAGGGATCGGGGGTCTAAAAGACCCAAATGTCACCTTTACATTTAAAAGTATTCGGATCGCCAAAATCTGCGTTTCTGAATACAGAGTGCAGAGTTGAAGCGTGCACTATATACAGAGTCCAGGAGGAGTTTTGGGGGTGTGGCACACAAGGGTGGGCGTGTCCCAGGAGGATTTTTTTGGTGGTTGGCACACAAGGGTGGGCGTGTCCCAGGAGGATTTTTCAGTGGTTGGCACACAAGGGTGCGTGTGTCCCAGGAGGATTTTTTTGGAGGTTGGCACACAAGGGTGGGTGTGTCCCAAGAGGATTTTTTTTGGAGGTTGGCACACAAGGGTGGGTGCATCCCAGTAGGATTTTTTTGGAGGTTGGCACACAAGGGTGGGCGTGTCCCAGGAGGATTTTTCGGTGGTTGGCACACAAGGGTGGGCATTTCCCAGGAGGATTTTTTTTTGTGGTTGGCACACAAGGGTGGGCATGTCCCAGGAGGATTTGATTTGGTGGCTGGCACACAAGGGTGGGCATGTCCCAGGAGGATTTGATTTGGTGGCTGGCACACAAGGGTGGGCATGTCCCAGGAGGATTTGATTTGGTGGCTGGCACACAAGGGTGGGCATGTCCCGGGAGGATTTGATTTGGTGGCTGGCACACAAGGGTGGGCATTTCCCAGGAGGATTTTTTTTTGTGGTTGGCACACAAGGGTGGGCATTTCCCAGGAGGATTTTTTTTTGATGGTTGGCACACAAGGGTGGGCGTTTCCCAGGAGGATTTTTTTTTGTGGTTGGCACACAAGGGTGGGCATGTCCCAGTAGAATATTTTTGGTGGTTGGCACACAAGGGTGGGCATTTCCCAGGAGGATTTTTTTGATGGTTGGCACACAAGGGTGGGCGTTTCCCAGGATTTTTTTGTGGTTGGCACACAAGGGTGGGCGTGTCCCAGTAGAATATTTGAGGGTTGGCACACAAGGGTGGGCGTGTCCCAGGAGGATTTTTTTCACATTTATTTGGTGGACTTTCATATTGATTTGTGGAATTCTAGATTTATATTGGCACATATTACACATTTTTGGTGGACTTTTGTCTACTATGGATTGTTCATTTAAGAGAACCTGTCACTTTGCCCCATTAGAGTCTCTTCACCCTGCTACCAATTTTGGCTGATGGTGAAAATAAAAAAGGCGCTCAAATTATAATTATTTTACTGTAAAAGTAAACATTTCATTATGAAAATTTATACAGCGTCAAAACATAAAAAGAAATATGAAACTGTAGACATGATATGAAGGGGGGGTCAAACCAGAAAAATTGATTGAACTGTCAAGGACAGCGAACTTTGCCTAAGTCGCTTGTTAGGACCGAAAATATTCCAACTCCGTATTGTAAACATAACAAAGGTGTCAGGCTTTCCGCTTTAATGCTCTCTTCCCAGTAATATGACTCCAAAGCTGTGCAATTTTGAGTGAGATTTTGATGTGACTTTACCACTCTCTGGCACTCAAGTCGCTTCAAAGTAGAGCGGGAACCTTTTGAAAGCCGCTGCAACTTTGCTGCATAGATTGGAACAGGTGCCATTAAAATGAATATGCTGCAACTTGTCATGCGACTTTGTGTGTCCAAAAATCGCATGACAAGTCACACTAGTGTGAACGGAGCCTAAAGGGTTAGTCCACCTTTACCGAAAAAATGTGAAGGTGAATACCGGACATCACCCTCTCCCTGCTGTACCTTTGTGGTTGCTGAGCTGTCAGCTTCCCCTGCAGCGGTCCGGGCATTTGAAATCCCGGCTCTTCTTCCAGGACGGACCAAATGGATTCTGATTGGCCAGCACTGTCACAGAGATGGCACTGACCAGCCTGAATCCATCTGGTCCGTCCTGGAAGAGGAGCCGGGATTTCAAATCCACAGACCGCCGCAGGTAAGCTGACAGCTCAGCAACCCTGGAGGTAAGTACAGCAGGGAGCAGGAGGGGGAGGGGGGAGTCCAGTGTTCATCTTCACATTTTTTCTGTAAAGAAAACACACACTTTAAGGGAAAAAAAAAAAGTTAATTGAACCCAAATGTATCTTTGCTCGGCATATATGGAAATATATAAACATATATGATAAAAAAAACACTTCAACATTTAACCCCTTCATCACCAACACCCAGAAAATTAATGTGGGAGGTGCTTCCATCTTTCAGGGGCTAAATGCATCTTTAGAGGAAAAAAAAAAAAAAAAAAGGAGCGGCAATGGGGTCTTCCTATACCCCTACACAGCAAAGTCAAAGTACATCACAGGGGGAAAAAAAAAAAAAAATGGATGACTGAACTGCGCAGGAGGTGGAGAACAAATTGTGCCCCATAACAAACAGCACTAACCATTACTGAAAACATATAAAATAGTGCCAAAAAAAAAAAAAAAAAAGTATTAAAAGCTTCTAAAGAAAAACATTTCCACTGTAGAAGGAAACAGAACTCTCTGGGCCGAGGGTGGCGGTAACACTCGGAGGTGTGCGATCGGGTAAACGTTGGCATGTGGGCCGCTTTGGCAAGTAGAATTTCGCCTGTAATACTGGGGAGGCGGACAGAAGTGATTGTTCCTTATTATAAAGTCTTTTGTGATAATCCTTCGTTATTTGTGACTCCAGCTGCGCGGGTCAAAGTCCCATGGAAGCGGATCAGTCGTCGATGGTCGGGAGCCAGAAGGCCTTACAAACGGAAGAAAAATACTGTAATCAATATTTATCAAAAAGAAGAATAAAGTAGTAACAAAGTTAAACAGGAAACTGCAACAAAGTATCAAAGCTGGCCCAAATAAATTATTTCTATGCAAGAACTGCCTGGTTGCTGAGGCTGCAGTAACAGACCGTAGTTGCATTGGCTGCATACAGTAGGTGGCGCGGTGCTCCGCTGGGAGCTATAAGGAGAGTCAGCCCATATCCGCCATTCAGGAGAAGCCCTGCATTTTTACAAATAAAAGCCTTCCTTTGATTGGTGAAGGCCGAGAGAGACGGGCAGGTGATGTCATGATCTCCACCCTTGGCCAATCAGAAGAAGCCTTGTAACTTTGGGAGCGTATGCTTACCATGTTCGAACAAGCGCTTGCAAAGGTCATGAACTTGGGGTTGAACTGCAGACAGGTGATTGGTCCGGTGTGTTTACCGTCTAGAACAGCCACTTTCATGCCGCCCTCTGCATTCACACGTGGATCTTCCCGTCCTCCGAACCTGAGAGGATAGACGCAGGACGTGAGAACAATCCACACCAGAAACTAAAGTATTCAGGACCCGACTCTTTCTCTCCCCCCCCCCCCGGGAAAATGTCCCCCCCCAGGTCCCCTCTTCTAGGGCACACCCCCCCCCCCAGTCCCCTTTCCCAGCACAGGTTCCCCCCAGGTCCCCTTTCCCAGGAAAAATCCCCCCCCTTCCCCTTTCCCAGGAAAAATCCCCCCCCCCCCCCCAGGTCCCCTTTCCGAGGACAAATTCCCCCCCCCCAGGACAAATCCCCCCTCCCCCCAGGTCCCCTTTCCCAGCACAAATGCCCCCCTCCAGGTCCCCTTTCCGAGGACAAATCCCCCCCCTCCAGGTCCCCTTTCCGAGGACAAATCCCCCCCTCCAGGTCCCCTTTCCGAGGACAAATCCCCCCTCCAGGTCCCCTTTCCGAGGACAAATCCCCCCCAGGTCCCCTTTCCGAGGACAAATCCCCCCCCCCCCCCCGGTCCCCTTTCCGAGGACAAATCCCCCCCCCCCAGGTCCCCTTTCCGAGGACAAATCCCCCCCCCCCCCAGGTCCCCTTTCCGAGGACAAATCCCCCCCCCCCAGGTCCCCTTTCCGAGGACAAATCCCCCCCCCCGGTCCCCTTTCCAAGCACAACAAATCCCCCCTCTCCCCGGTCCCCTTTCCGATTTCCGAGGACAAATCCTCCCCAGGTTCCCCGAGGACAAATTCCCAGGACAAACTCTCCCCCCAGGTCCCCTTTCCCAGCACAAATCCCCCCCCTCCAGGTCCCCTTTCCCAGCACAAATCCCCCCCCTCCAGGTCCCCTTTCCGAGGACAAATCCCCCCCTCCAGGTCCCCTTTCCGAGGACAAATCCCCCCCCTCCAGGTCCCCTTTCCGAGGACAAATCCCCCCCTCCAGGTCCCCTTTCCGAGGACAAATCCCCCCCTCCAGGTCCCCTTTCAGAGGACAAATCCCCCCCCTCCAGGTCCCCTTTCCGAGGACAAATCCCCCCCTCCAGGTCCCCTTTCCGAGGACAAATCCCCCCTCCAGGTCCCCTTTCCGAGGACAAATCCCCCCCTCCAGGTCCCCTTTCCGAGGACAAATCCCCCCTCCAGGTCCCCTTTCCGAGGACAAATCCCCCCTCCAGGTCCCCTTTCCGAGGACAAATCCCCCCTCCAGGTCCCCTTTCCGAGGACAAATCCCCCCTCCAGGTCCCCTTTCCGAGGACAAATCCCCCCTCCAGGTCCCCTTTCCGAGGACAAATCCCCCCCCCCCCCGGTCCCCTTTCCAAGCACAACAAATCCCCCCTCTCCCCGGTCCCCTTTCCGAGGACAAATCCTCCCCAGGTTCCCCGAGGACAAATTCCCCGCCTTTCCCGGGACAAACCCTCCACCCGGGTCCCCTCTCCCGGGACAAACCCTCCACCCGGGTCCCCTCTCCCGGGACAAACCCTCCACCCGGGCCCCCTCTCCCGGGACAAACCCTCCACCCGGGCCCCCTCTCCCGGGACAAACCCTCCCCCCGGGTCCCCTCTCCCGGGACAAACCCTCCCCCCGGGTCCCCTCTCCCGGGACAAACCCTCCTCCCGGGTCCCCTCTCCCGGGACAAACCCTCCCCCCGGGTCCCCTCTCCCGGGACAAACCCTCCCCCCGGGTCCCCTCTCCCGGGACAAACCCTCCCCCCGGGTCCCCTCTCCCGGGACAAACCCTCCCCCCGGGTCCCCTCTCCCGGGACAAACCCTCCCCCCGGGTCCCCTCTCCCGGGACAAACCCTCCCCCCGGGTCCCCTCTCCCGGGACAAACCCTCCCCCCGGGTCCCCTCTCCCGGGACAAACCCTCCCCCCGGGTCCCCTCTCCCGGGACAAACCCTCCCCCCGGGTCCCCTCTCCCGAGACAAACCCTCCCCCCGGGTCCCCTCTCCCGAGACAAACCCTCCCCCCGGGTCCCCTCTCCCGAGACAAACCCTCCCCCCGGGTCCCCTCTCCCGGGACAAACCCTCCCCCCCAGGTCCCCTCTCCCAGGACAAATTCCCCCGCCATTTGCATCTGGGTCGTTCACCCTGCGACTATATAGTCTTTTGATTCCGGTGTCTACTTTGGTTATGTTTGTATCTGTTGCCCACATATACAATATGGTATAAAAGTAACCAAAGTTCTTGGTGAAGAGACCATGAAACAAAAAAAAAAATAATACATTTTATTTTTACCGATCATAATGAACTGAGAATCCGGTGTGAATGAGGCCTCCAGCGTGACGGCTTTGGTGTTGTTATATCCCTGCCGGAGAAAAACAACAAAGTTATCCGAATATGTAATCAGTTCACTTTTCTTTTTTATCCACTTATAACAAAAGCGGCGAAAACTCACCACAAACGTGTGCAGGACCGCCCCTTTAAACGCGTCGATCAGCCGCAGGAAGCCGCCGTTGGTGCAGATGAGAATTAATTTGCCGTCGTTGCTGAATTTGAGGGACGTCCACTCACAGGTGCGATCGTAGCTCATTTTGAAGGTGGCAAAAGGGCCCTGCGATACAGATCACAGCATGAAGCATCATCAACGGAATGTAGAGTTTTGTAAATAATAATAAAAAAATAGAAATAAAATAAATTTAAAAAAAGGTTGTTTTAGCCAGAAAGTAGAATTTTTACAGAAGTGGAGCTGAACAGGAAGGAAGTGAGGGATGAAACGGAAGACAATCAAGCCAGACTCAGAGGGTTTTACCCCCCCTCTTCATGACCAGGCCACTTTTTGCGATACGGCACTGCGGTACTTTAACTGACAATTACGCGGTCGTGCGATATTGTACCCAAATAAAATTTATGTCCATTTTTCCAAACAAATAGAGCTTTCTTTTGGTGGTATTTGATCACCTCTGCGGTTTTTATTTTTTTGCGCTATAAACAAAAAAAGACTGACAATTTTGAAAAAAAAAAAAAAAAAAATCCAATTTCTTCATCAATTTAGGCCAATATGTATTCTGCTACGTTTTTGGTAAAAAAAAATAAATAAAAAAAAAAACCCCAATAAATATATTGATTGGTTTGCACAAATGTTATAACGTCTACAAACTATGGATTTTTTTTTTTTACTAGGAATGTCGGCGATCAGCGACTTATAGCGGGACTGCGATATTGCGGTGGAAAAATCGGACACTTAAGCCCCGTACACACTATCAGATTTTCTGCTGATTTTTGTCTTCAGATTTACCAAAACCTTGTAGTGCGAGGGCCGGCCTGATTACATGCAAATTGAAACGCCTAAGGTTTGACCTCATATTATATGGTTTTGGTACATCTGAAGGAAAAAAAAAAAAAAATCAGCAGAAAATTTGATAGTGTGTATGGGGCTTAAGTGATACCAATACAGTGATCAGTGCTAAAAAAATATGCACCGTCACTGTACTAATGACACTGGCAAAGAAAGGGGATAAAATCAGGGGCGATCAAAGGGTTAAATGTGTCCCTAGGC
Organism: Lithobates septentrionalis; assembly: GCA_037952835.1. Taxonomy (NCBI): domain Eukaryota; kingdom Metazoa; phylum Chordata; class Amphibia; order Anura; family Ranidae; genus Lithobates; species Lithobates septentrionalis. The sequence goes on along the minus strand of JBBDGP010003033.1, from coordinate 479,009 downwards.
AGTGCTTTCTTACTGCGGGGGGAGGGGCTTGTACTACAAGAAGACAGAGATCCATGTTCCTGCTTAACAGAAACACAGGATCTCTGTCTTTTCCTGTCAGAACGGAGATCTGCCTTGTTTACATAGGCAGAACCCCATTCTGTCTGCCTTCGGGAATGATCGGCGGGTCCCGGTGGACCTGCTGTTTGGCTTCCGCTGTGTCCAATTACAGAGGTAACAGGACGCCGGTGGCGTATGTGCGTGCCCCAGGAAAAAAAAAAAAAACCTTAGTTAGACTTACCGGTGACGGTATTTCTACGAGCCTTTCAGGACAGCACCTTGGAGAGAGCGTAGCTCCACCTCTTAGACAGGAAACACTGCGTGACAACGCCCCTTTAAAAAGCAGCTGCTTCCACCATGCCATCAGTTGTTACCGAGAAATCCTCCGACATGCTGGAAAATATAATCAGACAATTACCAGGTCCTATAATTATACTTTACATATGATAACCAAGGGAGGGAAGTAGGCTGCTGTCCTGAAAGGCTCGTAGAAATACCGTCACCGGTAAGTCTAACTAAGGTTTTCTCCCTTCGCCTTTCAGGACAGCACCTTGGAGAGGATAACCGAGAAACTTACTTCAGGGTGGGACTACTGCCTGCAAAACCTTCCTACCAAATGATTGGTCCGAGGCTGATAGTAGATCCAAGTGCCTTATGAAGGTCGAAAAACTGGACCATGTGGCAGCCTTGCAGATTTGCTCAGGAGATGCCCCAGCCCTTTCTGCCCATGATGCCGCCACTGCTCGAGTAGAATGAGGTAATACCCCTTCCGGAGGTTCCAGACCCAAAGATATGTATGCCTCTTTGATGGCCTGCTTTAACCATCTTCCAAGGGTGCTTTTGGAAGCTTTACCTCCTTTGTGAGTACCTTCCATTAAAACAAAGAGTGAGGATGACTTTCTGATTTCCTTTGTTCTTTCCAGATATTTAAGCAGGCACCTCCTGACATCAAGGGTATGGAAAGCTTCTTCTCCTGCTCCCGAAGGTAAAAGGACAAAAAGTAGGGAGAATGATTTCCTGTGTACGGTGAAAAACTGAAGCCACCTTTGGTAGAAATGCTGGATCCGTCCTTAAGACTACCCTATCCTGTAGACATCTCATGAAGGGCTCTTTAATTGAAAGGGCTTGTAACTCACTAATTCTACGTGCGGAAGTTACTGCTACCAATAAAATAGTCTTTAACGTCAAGAAACGTAATGATGCTTCTTCTATGGGTTCAAACGGTGCCCTAGTTAGGCCCTGAAGAGCTAAAGATAAATCCCATTTGGGAAAACTAACAACAGGTCTAGGCTTTACTTTTGCCATTGCCCTAAAAAATCTGATTATTAAAGGTTCCCCTGACAGGGTTCTTTCCAAAAAAACTGATAAAGCAGCTACCTGCGTCTTGAGCGTACTTGCTGCTAACCCCTTCTCCAATCCCTCTTGAAGAAATTCCAAAACTGAAAATGTGGTACGAAAATCAAAGTTTTTACTGGAACACCAAGAATTATAGATCTTCCAGACTTTAAAGTAAATGTCTCTCGTCACTTTTTTTCTACTTGCAAGAAGGGTAGAAATAAGTCTTTCTGATAAACCCTTCCGTCTTAAGATTTGTTCTTCAGAAACCAAGCTGTTAGTTTGAGGTAAGCTGGATCTGGATGGAGAATTCGGCCCTGACTCAACAGGTCTGCCCTGATTGGTAATCTCCAAGCAGGTTTCACTGAAAGGTTCATCAAGGTTGAAAACCAGGGTCTTTTTGGCCAATAAGGAGCTATTAATATTAGCTCCGTGGACTCCAATCTGAATTTGGCTAACACCTTTGGTATCAGTTGGAACGGGGGAAAAGCGTAGGACAGATGGAAGTCCCATTTGTGAGCTAACGCATCTACTCCGAGAGCTTGATCCTGTCTCTGAAGAGAGAAGAAGACTGGTATTTTTGCATTTTCCTCTTTTGCAAAGAGGTCCACTTGGGGATGACCCCAACTCTTGGAAATCTTTTCGAATAATTCCTGATTGAGAGACCACTCTGCTTCCCTTATTTCTTTCCTGCTGAGGAGATCTGCTAAGGTGTTTTCCGTCCCCTTTAGATGGACTGCTGATAGAGAGGCCACATTGTTCTCTGCCCATCTTAGGATCTGATGCGCTAGACCCATTAGGGTTTTGCTTTTTGTGCCCCCTTGCTTTGTTATATATAATACTGTCGTCATATTGTCTGACAATATTTGGACATGTTGATTCACTAGAAATTCCTGGAGGGAGAGGAGGCTTAAGTGAACAGCCTTTAACTCTCTCCAATTTGAAGATCTTCTTGCTTCTGGTTTGGTCCAAACTCCCTGAACCGTTTTTTCTTCCAGGTGAGCTCCCCATCCCCAGGCGCTGGCATCTGTAGTCAGCCTTCTGGTTACCGGAAAGACCCAAGGAAGCCCTTTTGAAACGTTTCCTAGGTTCCTCCACCACCAGAGAGACCTTTTTGCTCTTGCCCCCAAGTTGAATTTCTTCTCCAGAGGTTCCTGGTATGACCAATTCATCAGGATATCCGATTGCAGAGGACGGGAATGCAACCTGGCCCACTGTACCGAAGGAATTGCTGCTGTCAACAGACCCAGAGCAGACATGGCTTGTCTTACAGAGATCTCTGCGCTGGATTGAAGTGTTATCAGGGTCAACTGCATCTTCTCTATTTTCTCCTGGGGTAGAAAAATTTTCTGTTCTATCGAGTCTATTTCGTACCCCAGAAACCTTACCCTTTGAGATGGAATTAAGTTTGACTTCTGAAGATTGAGAAGCCATCCCAAACCTCTTAAATGTGTTTGAACTGTCTGTAGGTTGACCTCTACTTGACCCCTTGAGTCTGCAAACAGTAGCAGATCGTCCAAATAGGGTACTATTGAAATCCCCTTCAGTCTCAGAGGCTCCAAAGATTCCGCCATCACTTTTGTGAATACCCTGGGAGAAGAGGAAAGACCGAAAGGCAGAGCCCGAAACTGCAGGTGCCAAATCTCCCCTCCCCCCAGATTGACTGCAAGACGCAGGAACCTTTGTGATGGGGGCGCTATTGGTATATGGAGATAGGCATCTCTCAAGTCGATGGAAGCCATATGACATTTGGGGGTTAGCAAATTCCTTACTGAGAAAATCGTATCCATTCTGAATTTTTTGTATTTTATGGATCGATTTAGGACCTTTAAATTGAGAATCAGGCGGAACTTTCCTGATGGCTTTTTGACCATAAAAATGTGGGAGTAAAACCCCTTCCCCTCTTGATCTTTCGGAACCTGGGAAATGACCTTCTGTTGCATCAGTTCCTGTAACAGAGACTTCATGGCCAGAGCCTTTTCCCGATCCTTTGGCAGGTTTGTGATGTAAAACCGACTTGGGGGGCTTTGTGAGAATTCCAATTGATAACCCTTTTTGACTAACCCCAGAACAAAAGGACTCTTTGTTGTTTTTTCCCAGATTGGTAAGAAGTCCTGTAGTCTCCCCCCTACTAGATGGTCATTGTTTTTTAGGGGTTTGTTCTGGGGTTCTAAAGAGTACCCCACCTCTACCTCTTCCTCTCTGAGAAGACCAGGGTCTCTTCTGTGTGTGGTCCTTTTCCTTATCGGTTTGTCGAAAAGGACGAAAATTTTTCCTCTGCTGTACCGTTTTCTTCTTCTGTGGGAAAGCTTTCTTCTTGTCTGCTGTCCTGTCAAGGACAGTCTCTAGTTCTGGCCCAAACATCAGGTCTCCTGAAAAGGGAATTCCGCACAGTTTTACTTTAGAAGCTGAATCCCCTGACCAGGTCTTTAGCCAGAGTGCTCTTCTTGCTGAGTTAACAAGCGCAGAGGACCTGGCTGACATCCTGATAGATTCTGCAGAGGCATCTGCCATATATTTTACTGCCTTAAGCAGGGTAGGGAAGGACTCCAATAAGTCTTTTCTGGAGGTACCTGCCACAACATGATTTTTAAGTTGCTCTAACCAGCACTCCAGATTCCTAGCCACAACCGTAGCCGCCATTGCTGGCTTAAGATTAGCTAGAGATGAGTCCCAGGCTTTCTTCAGTAGCCCATCTGCCCTCTTATCCATAGCATCTTTGAGAATACCCATGTCCTCAAAAGCTAAATCAGTCTTCCTAGATACTTGAGAAAAGGCAGCGTCTATTTTTGGTTTTTTATTCCACAATAGTTCCTCATTCTCCTCAAAAGGAAACCTCCTTTTGAGGGTTTTAGAAAAAAACTGTCCTCTCTCTGGGTTCTTCCATTCCTTTTTAATAGTGTCTGTTAACACTTTATGCACAGGGAACACCCTGTGTTTAATTTCCTCCAGCCCCAGGTACATCTTATCATGCACAGACAGCTGAGCCTTTTCTTCCTGGATCTCCAGGGTAGTATAAATTGCCTTGAGTAATTCATCCACCTCCTCAAGTGACAGCTTATATCTAGATGATCTTGACTCTTCTTCCACCTCCTCCTCCTCAGAATCAATGGTTGAGGGTGGAATGCTTTCCCTTTCCTCCTCCGACTCACTTTCCACCTGTCTGGAAGTGGACTGAGGGAAACTGGAGTGAGAACTCTGCTCTTGGCTGGAACTCTGGCCGTGCTTTACAAGGGAACGCACTGTCCCTAGGGCCTCTGCTAACTCCTTCCTCACAGAAGATAAGAGTTCTTTGCACTCTTGTGAGGATTCTTCTTTTACTAAATCCACAATGCAGGATTTGCACAGTGGTTTGGGCCAAGAGTCCCTTAAAGGATTTTTGCATGAGGGGCACTTTCTCCCTGTTCTCTCTGATTTGGCAGTAGCTTTCTGAAACAGAGAAACAAGAAAAAACCCAGGTCCTTTAGAACTAAGGCTTCAGAGAAAAGTAGCACCTCCAGCCAACACCTTAAGTGCCCAGAGTCTCACTCCTTTGCTGAACTGCTAATGGAAACTGTTACCCCATAGCAGACAGCAGCAGGTTTTGAATAATCACATCAAAGATAAAACACCCAGTGATATAAAAGGAAAGAGGTGCCACCGCACCTCTCCTACCTGGGCCTGGCCGGGAACCTGGGCGCCTGCATCCGCCATTGCTGCTGACGATTCCGCTGTATCCATAGTGCAATCCGCAGCTGCTGCACTGTGTACTAGGCTCCATGTGCCAAACAAAAGGAAGTCCCGGCCAGAGGACCCGCCCCTTCCTCCTGCGTTCCAGCAGCAGGAACCAATCGCTGCTACGCCCCGCCGGAAGTATCCGCCCACCGGAACTGACATCACCTGCTGTCCGGGATTCGGCGCCGCCATGCAGAGGCCTGGCATGGACGCTCTTACTGAGCACAACCGCGGCCCCCCGAACACCCCGGGTGGAAAACTTCCGGCAGACCATTACTCCTGTGAGCCGGAGAAGGAAGGGACACCGGAGCACCCTCCTCACGTAAGGGAAGGAGCTGGGTTGGTCTGAGTATCCAAACGTGGAGGTCCTGCCAAAACCCTCTCCTTGGAGAGAGCGCAGCCCCTCTGGTTCCCCAAGCAGTGCTTCCACCATGGCGGAGGAAACACTAAAACTGATGGCATGGTGGAAGCAGCTGCTTTTTAAAGGGGCGTTGTCACGCAGTGTTTCCTGTCTAAGAGGTGGAGCTACGCTCTCTCCAAGGTGCTGTCCTGAAAGGCGAAGGGAGAAAAGTATCACGTACACGTACGAGATTTTGCACTAAAGGGTCGCTCCTGCTGCAGCGTATGTATGTGGAGCGGTAGCAGCACGAGAAGCCAATCAGTTGTACTCAAAGTTCATATGCCAACAAGGAGCTCACTGACCAGAGGAGAGCGCATAGAGACAGATGAGCTCCTTCTATTACAGTCCAATCAGGGGGTGGGGTGACAAGATCTGTATGCGTTAATTACAGCAGAGAATTCATTTTATTATAATATAAGATTTATTTAGCCCCAACAGTTTACGTAGCGCTTTACAACTTGAGGGTAGACAGTACAATTATAATACAGGAGGAATCAGAGGGTCCTGCTTGTCAGAGCTTACAATCTAAGAGGGAAGGTCAAGAGATACAAGAGAACTGTGGTGGGGGGGGGGGGTGATGTGCTGATGGAAAAAAATAAATGTACAGTTGTTAGGTGGGGGGCCAGATAGGCTCCTCTGAAGAGAAGGGTTTTCAGGGATCATCTGAAAGTGGACAGAGTAGGAGAAAGTCTTAGGGATTGGGGTAGAGCATTCCAGAGGATGGGAGAGGCTCTGGAGAAGTTCTGGAGGCGAGCATGGGAGGAGGTGATGAGGGATCTAGAGAGCAGGAGGTCTTGGGAGGAGCGAAGAGAACGATTTGGTTGGTATTTTGAGACTAGGCTAGAGATGTAAGCTGGGGGGGCCAGGTTGTGGATGGCTTTGTAATAGGGCTGCAACTAACGATTATTTTCATAATCGATTAGTTGGCCGATTATTGTTTCGATTAATCGGATAATAACCTTAAAAAAAGTGTGGTGTGTAATTTGATATGTAAAATTAAAAAAAAAATGTATTCTTAAAAATCTCTATGCAATGGTAAATATAAATAACCAACTATATGTTTAGGGAGAAAATTCTCTAATCTACTCTGAGAATAACAGACAGAAGAGATCTACTGTATATACTATTGGAGGTTGAATCTGGTAAATATCAGACTAGGAGATCACATTTTTTATTTGGACCCCTTTCACACCGGGGCGCATGTAATGATCCCTGCCTCCTTGTAATGTGCCCTGTTCCAATGTGCCCTGCTTGCATGTAATATGCCCTGCTCCCACGTAATGTGGCTTGCTTCCATGTAAAAGTTTACTTTAAATGTAATTATAATGCCTTCTATTACCTCCAGTCTATCAGTCTACACCTTCTCTGAGTTCAGATGCTGATCTTCCCTGCACAGTCTTTAAAGTATTTTTTTTTTAAAACAACAAACATGGTATACTTACCTGCTCTGTGTAATGGTTTTGCACAGAGCAGCCCAGATTCTTCTCTTCTGGGGTTCCTCACCGATGCTTCTGCCTCCTCCCTGCCTTCAGAGTGCCCCAATAGCAAGCTACAAATTATAGTATAGTGTGCTCCTATAACAAGGTAAAAAAACTTCTGCCTTTACACTCACTCACTTCCTGCCCAGCACTACATGTTCCATGAGGCATTGCTCCTCACACATTCACATTCACAAGTTCTCAGGCACTTCCTGACATGTATGGACGGTGTACTGAGCTGTATGTGTGCTGCACTGTATTTCCTGATGTGTAAACAAATATTGCATTCTGGATGCAGGCCAACTAATCGGCTGGCCGATTAATCGATTATGAAAATAGTTGGCAACTATTTTCATAATCGATTAGTTGTCGATTAGTTGTTTCAGCCCTACTTTGTAAGTTATAGTTAGTATCTTGAATTTAGGTTGTTGGTTGAGTGGCAGCCAATGGAGGGATTGGCAGAGGGGTGTAGCAGATGCTGAGTGGTTTGTAAGGTGGATGAGCTGGAAGCAGCATTCATGATGGACTGAAAGGGGAGGAGTCTATTTAGAGGTAAGCCAGTGAGGAGGGAGTTGCAGTAGTCGAGGCGGGAGATGACCAGGCAGTGGATTAGAAGCTGTGTGGTTTGGTCTTGGAGATGTTGCGAAGGTTTGAGGCGGCAAGCTTTGGACAGCGATTGGATGTGGGGCCGAAATATTAGTTCAGAGTCCAGGATTACACCGAGAACCTTGGCATGGGGGTGGGGTGATAATTTAGCTGATTTTGAGAGAGAAATCAGGGGAAGTGGCACCTGAGGGAGGAAATATCATGAGCTTGGTTTTGGATAGGCTGAGTTTGAGGACGTGATGTGACATCCAGGCTGATATGTCAGTTAGTAAATTGGTGATGCGTGAGGGGACAGATAGAGCGAGCTGGGGGGGGGGGGGGGGGGGGTGGAGAGATAGATTTGGGTGTTGTCCACGTGGAGATGATATTGAAAGCCGTGGGAGGCAATCAACTGACCCAGGGAGGAGGTGTAGATTGAGAAAAGGAGAGGTCCAAGAACAGAACCTTGGGGGGACCCCGATGGTGAAAGGAAGAGGAGAGGAGGAAGTAGAGTTGTAAGTGACACTGAAGGAGCGGTGGGATAGGTAGGATGAGAACCAATGAAGAGTACACTCACGGAGACCAAAGGAGTGGAGTTTATTGAGGAGGAGGGGGTGGTCCACTGTGTATCAAAGGCAGCAGAGAGGTCCAGGAGAATTAGTACAGAATAGTGTCCATTGGTTTTAGCCATTAGTAGGTCATTGGTGAGTTTAAGGAGAGCAGTTTCCGTGGGGTGTTGAAGGTGAAATCCGGGCTGAAGGGGATCAAGAAGTTGGTTGATGGTCAGATGGTCGCTCAGTCGGTGGTAGGCCATTTTTTCAAGGAGTTTGGAGGAGAAGGAGCGTAAGGAGTTGGGGAGTAGGTCGGGTCCAGTGAGGGCTTTTTTTAAGGATAGGGGTGACTAGCGCAAGTTTCAGAGAGTTGTGGGAAGATGCCAGTTGAGAGGGAGAGATTTAAAATGTAAGTTAGAGGGTGTAGCATAGAGTCAGAGGGTGAGCGAGGCATTTTGCGAAGGAGAAGGATCCAGGGGGCAGGTCATTAGAAAGAAAGTTTAGCAACCTCGGTAATACTTGCTGGGTTGAATGAGGGAAGCAATGGTCGTATCTGTGGACATGGGGTGTTAAGTGGGGGGAGGTTTCTGCACATTGGAGATCTCCTCACTAATTGCATCAATCTTATTTTTAAAGTGATTGGCGATCTCCTGGGCAGAGAGTGGAGTTAGAGGGTGGAGGCCGTGGAGGACAGAGTAGAGTGTTAAAAGGTAGAGAAGAGTTGATGTGGACTGGATGAGAAGGTGTTAATGAGTGATAAAATAGGTCTGTTTGGCAGTGTGGAGGCAAGAATAGTATTTTAGGAGGGCAGATTCCTATTGGTTGAAGTACTCCTGGGACTTAGTCTTCCTCAACAGACGCTTAAGAAGGTGGCTACGTTTTCTGGAGACTTCTGGTGTGGTCTGTTTGCCAGGGTTGTAGCGGTAGCAGAGAATCCCATCTCTTATTTCCTGTCCTGCTAGACAGGCCTGTGCTGTGCGACAGAGCTGTGCAAATCTCAGGACAGGATGGATTAAATTAACCACTTGGAGCCCGTGTTATAGCCGAAAGACGGCTAAAGCTCGCTTGCTTTTGCCAGGACAGCATACATGGACGTCCTCCCATTCTTGCGCTGCCTGTGATCACCGAGTCAGATCGGGGTAAAGGGCCAATCACAGTGTGCCCTTTGTTACATGATCAGCTGTCCGCCAATGACAGCTGATCACAGAAGTAGACAGAAGCCGGTGATTGGCTTCTTTTTTCCCCCCTCACACTGTCAGCATGAAGAAAAGAAGAAAGCCATTCACCGGCTTCTGTTAGGGACATCGGTCCCCTTAGTGCCCACCAGTGCCGCCAATCAGTGCCGCATACCAGTGCATCCTTACCAGTGCCCACCAGTGACACCTATCAGTACTGCCTCATCAGTAAGAGCCCTTGCACACTGGGGCGGTTTGCAGGCGCTATTGCGCTAATAATAGCGCCTGCAAACCGCCCCGAAAGTGCCGCTACTGTCATTCCAGTGTGAAAGCCCCGAGGGCTTGCACACTGGAGCGATGCGCTGGCAGCACGGTAAAAAAAAGTCCTGCTAGCCGCATCTTCGGAGCGGTGAAGGAGCGGTGTGTATACCGCTCCTTTACCGCTCCTGCCCATTGAAATCAATGGGACGGCGCGGCTATACCGCCGGCAAAGCGCCTCTGCAGAGGCGCTTTGCGGTGGTATTTAACCCTTTCTCGGCCGCTAGCGGGGGGTAAAACCGCCCCGCTAGCGGCCGAATACCGACGGTAAAACGCCGCTAATAATAGCGGCATTTTACCGCCGACGCCGCCCCCCGCCCCAGTGTGCAAGGGCTCTAAAAGAAAAAATAAAAAAAAGACCCATCTGCAAAATTTTATAAACAAAAGATTTTGTTCAAAATGTTCGATCTCTTCTGTTTGTTTAGCGAAAAAGTAAAGTGTTACATGACCGAGCAATTGTCAAAGTGTGACATCACTGAAAGCTGAAAATTGGCCTGGGCAGGAAGGGGGTAAAAGTGCCGGTATTGAAGCGGTTAAGATAGAAGGTATTATTATTTTGCTTGTACAGACATTACCTTATCGAAGGATCGGAGATCGTACAATTTCACCATCTCTGAATTCACTCCGGCCGCAAAGATGAGACCCTCGGGGTCAAAGGAGCAGACGGGTTTCCCCTGGAGGTGCATCAGACCCTGTGCAGGGGGGGGGGGGGGGGAAAGACGAAAAATCGATAAATACCCCCACCCAGACATCAGGAGGGAAATCAAGACATTGTGGGGGGGGCACCTACCTGGCAGTTAGGAGAACGAAGGTCCCATAATCGGATTGTCTTGTCCAGTGAGCCGGAGATAAAAGCATCGTCCACCGGGGACATGGACAACGCCACCACCCTACAAATCCAACAACAAGACAATCAGGAATACAAAGAAAAAAAAAAAAAAAGGAAACTTTTAGCCACTGGATTTCTTTTAGAAGCAGCAGGAAGGGGCCCCTCCCACCACTCGCCGGCGTTTCTCGGACTTAGCGAGCCTGGGAGACGATCTGACGGTTTGCGGGGCTGGCCATAGAGGTGAACAGAGGCCAGATCGTCTATGATCTTGGAGGACCAGAGTGACGTCATGATGTCACTTCCTGTCTAGGGCATTACAGCCGGTTGTCTTTGTACAGATCGTTGTGGTCCCTGGGACCTGCTGAGCCTGGATATGCCCAATAGGCTCTGTGTTGTATGTTATACCATTGTAAAATCAGTAAAAAGAATTAAAAAAAAAAAAAAAAAAACCGAAGTATTGGGACTTGCCTTTACACACACATGAACTTTAATGACATCCCAGTCTTAGTCCGTAGGGTTCAATATCGAGTTGACCCGCCCTTTGCAGCTTCAACTCTTCTGGGAAGGCCGTCCACAAGGTTTAGGAGTGTGTCTATGGGAATGTTTGGGTCAGGCACTGATGTTGGACGAGAAGGCCTGGCTTGCAGTCTCCACTCTAATTCACCCCAAAAGGTGTTGTAGGTTGAGGTCAGGACTCTGTGCAGGCCAGTCAAGTTCCTCCACCCAAAACTTGCTCATCCATGTCTTTATGGACCTTGCTTTGTGCACTGGTCCAAATCATTTGGGGGGGGGGGGGTGGTTTGGATTATGGTGGGGGCAGCAGCCCCCCAGAGCCCCCCTCCCTTTTTCCTACCTGAACCTGGTCTTTCCAGCGACGGGGACCAGCACACCAGCTCCAGCCGGTGCCTCAGGTCCTGATTGGATAGATTGATAGCAGCGCAGCCATTGGCTCCCGCTGCTTTCACTCAAATCCGGGGCCAGAGCCGGGGCCGAGTCCTGCTGTCTGTGTCAATAGACGCAATAGCAGGACACGGGAGCGCGCCTGCACAAGTCCCCCGAGGGAAAGCGGATCTCCAACGGGGCACTTAAGAAGAGGAGGAGCCAGGATCGGGTCTCAGATATGGTAACCCAAAAGCGGCATCACTTGCAGTTTACTCGGGAACCAACGGCGCCAGTTTGCAAAAAAACGCAGATCTCGGAGTTTTGAATACTTTAAACACTTCCGGATCGACGCCTGCACATATACTGCGGCAGGGCGGCCCGCTTGCAGGAAACGACATACCTGTACATCGTTTTGTGCATGAAATACTGTGGGCGCGTGTCCGCCGCTGGGGGAGCATGCGCGCGGGGATCCGGCGGACTCGATGTCCGCCAGCAACACGCGATCGCTCCACAGGAGGGGCAGAACAGGGATCTGTCTAGTTAAACAAGGCAGATCCCCGTTCTGACAGGGAAGTCCATCCCGCAGGGGTCTCAAACTGGCCGCCCTCCAGCTGTTACAGAACTACAAGTCCCATCATGCCTCTGCCCGTGGGAGTCAAGCTTATAACCTGCAATGCCTTATGGGACTTGTAGCTTTGCAACAGCTGGAGGGCCACCAGTTTGAGACCCTTGCCCCACACAGTTAGAAAACACCAGCAGGGAACATATTTGACCCTTTGATCGCCCCCCTAGTGTTAACCCCTTCCCTGCCGGTGTCATTTATACATTGATCAGTGCATTATTATTATTGAAAAAAAAAAAAAATAATTGCAGATTGCCGCCATTACCAGTAAAAACAATAAATACATTTTTAAAAAAAAACACACAATAAAAAAAAAAATCCCTAAATCTATCCCCTATTTTGTGGACGTGATAACTTTTGCACGAACCAATCAATATACACTTATTGGAATTTTTTTTCACCAAAAATATGTAGAAGAATATATATTGGCCTAAACTCATGAAGACATTTGTTCTTTTACATTTTTTTCTTTGGATATTTATTATAGCAGAAAGTAAAACATTTTTTTTTTCCAAAATTGTCGCTTTGTTTATAGCGGGAAAAAAAAATAAAAAAAAACAAAAAAACACGCAGAGGTGAACAAATACCACCAAAAGAAAAAAGAAAGCTTCATTTGTGGGGAAAAAAAAAGGACATAAATTTTGATTGTGTACAGCGCCGCAGGACCGCACAATTGTCAGTAAAAGCAACGCAGTGCCGTATCGCAAAAAATGCTCTGATTTTTAAGGGGGGGGGGGGGGGGGGGGTAAATGCTTCCGGTCCTTAAGTGGTTAAGCAGTTACCAGGCCGGTGTCAGAGTAGATGGAACATAATACACAAGTGATAAAAGTCTGTAATAATTTTTTTTTTCTCCCCTTTACTCACCTCTTGCTGTGACCCGGAAAATAACGGATATATTTATTATCGTGTAGGGAGAGATACCGGATTGTATCTGGAGGGAGATAATCAGATATCAGGAACACAGAATTATTACACATGGAACATATTAAAAGGGGTTGTAAAGGCAGAAGGTCCATTCTATGCATTAAGATAAAAATTCCTTCTTTGTATAGCCCCCCCCCCCCACCAATACTTATCTGAGCCCCCTCTCTGTCCTGCAATGTCCACAAGTGTCTCAGCCATTGCGAGACTCTCCCTCCTGATTGGTTGAGACAACATTGGCTGTCAATGTCAGTCAGCCGGGCCAATCAGGAAAGAGAGGGGGTGGGACCACAGCTCTGTGTCTGAATGAACACAGGGAGCTGTGACTCGGCTCGGGTGCCCCCATAGGGGCGGGGAGCAAAAGGGGAGGGGCCACTGAAGAGGGACCCGAGAAGAGGAGGATCCGGGCTGCTCTGTGCAAATCCACTACAAAAGAGGGGGGGAAGTATAAACAGGTTTATTATTTTATTAGAAAAAAAAAAAAAAAACAACACTTTACAATCAATTTAAAGCTCATCACAGAAAGGTCACAAGAGAAAAATGGATGTGGATTCCACCCCTGTATTTATACTGAAAAATTATATTCAAAACACTTTCTAGTATATACCAACACACAATGGTGTCCTAATGAAGCGGCCGGTCACCTGACGAAACCCGTCAGGCTTGTGTTCAGTACACCCGCTCCCATGATTCGTGGCCTTACCCAGCATGGGTGAATCTGCATGACTTTTAACCAATTTAACCGGCCCCTGGATGGCAGACCACAGATGATTGCCGGAGTCTCTATGATCTTTCGGAGGCCGGGCGCGATGGTTTGACGTCACGCCCGGCCTCTGCATTCAAACAAATGGCGCCGCCTCGGCTGGGAAGCTGGAGATATTTTTTATTTATTTATTTTTTATTTCAGGCTTCCCAGCCTAGAGGTGAGATGTTGGGTCTTATTGACTGTAAAGAGGACCTGTCACGCCATATTCCTATTACAAGGGATGTTTACATTCCTTGTAATATAGGAATAAAAGTGATGACATTTTTTATTTTATTTTTTTAAAGTGTTAAAACTAAAAAAAAAAAAACAAACAAATTTAAAGCGTCCCCGTGTGCTCGCACGCAGCAGCGAACGCATACGTAAGTCCCGCCCACGTATGAAAACGGTGTTCAAACCACACATGTAAGGTATCGCCGCAAAACGTTATGCCGCGTACACACGGTCAGAATTTCAGCCCGCAAAAGACCGATGAGAGTTTTTCGTCGGAAAATGCGGCCGTGTGTACGCTCCATCGGTCTTTTGCTGGCGAAGTTCCAGCCAGCAAAAGATTGGGAGCGTGTTCTTAATTTTTCGGTCGGGAAAAGTTCCTATCCGAAAATGCGATCGTCTGTATGCAATTCCGACGCGCAAAATCCCTACGCATGCTCGGAAGCATTGAACGTCATTTTCTCGGCTCGTCGTAGTGTTGTACGTCACCGCGTTCTTGCCGGTCGTAATTTCAGCGAACTTTTGCGTGACCGTGTGTATGCAAGGCAAACTTGAGCGGAATTTTCGCTGGAAAAGCCGTCATATCTTTTTCCGTCAAAAAAAAAAAACAAACGATCGTGCGTACGCGGCATAAGAGCGAGAGCAATAATTCTAGCTCTAGGCCTCCTCTGCAACTCAAAACATGTAACCAGTAAAAAAAAAAATTTAAAGCGTCGCCTATGGAGATTTTTAAGTACCAACGTTTGGCGCCATCCCACGAGCGTGCGCAATTTTGTAGCGTGACATGTTAGGTATCTATGTACTCGTGTAACTTCATCTTTCACATTATGCAAAAAAAAATAAAAATATTGGGCTAACTTCACTGGTTTTGATTTTTTTTTTTTAAAAAGCACAACATATTTTTTTTTTTTTCCCCCGCGTTCGAAAAATTGATGCGCGAATACCGTGCGAGATAAAAAGTTGCAACGACCGCCATTGTATTCTCTCGGGTCTTTGCTTAAAAAAAACACATATATAAAGTTTGGGGGGTTCTGTGTAATTTTCTAGCAAAAAAAAAAAAGATGATTTTTACACGTAGGAGAGAAATATCAGAATTGGCCTGGGTGGCAAGGGGTTAAAAAGACGCCGATAAGTATTGATTGTCACGTCTAAAAATGGACTTTTGGTGTTTGCAAACACATGAGATGTACGCTGTGCTGCCACCATTCACTTGGTTGTTATGAGATCGACATTGAAGACGATCCACATATTGATTCCATTGGGTGCATGAGGCCTCACATGAGGGGATAAGCTGAGCTTCTAGTTCTCATTTATACAAAGCACAGAGTTTATATAAAGGACAATAATACACTTCCACAGGACCTACAGTGCCTTGAAAAAGTATTCATACCCCTTGACATTCCCCACATTTTGTCATGTTACACCCAAAAATGTAAATGTATTTTATTGGGATTTTATGTGATAGACCAACACAAAGTGGCACATAATTGTGAAGTGGAAGGAAAATGATAAATGATACAAATAAATATGTGAAAAGTGTGGGGGGTACATTTGTATGGCGCCCCCCGGAGTCAATACTTTGTAGAACCCCCTTTCTCTACAAGTCTTTTTGGGGATGTCTCTACCAGCTTTGCACATCTAGAGAGGACATTTCTGCCCATTCTTCTTCTTTGTAAAATATCTCAAGCTCTGTCAGATTGGATGGAGAGCGTCTGTGATCAGCAATTTTCAAGTCTTGCCACAGATTCTCAATGTGATTTAGGTCTGGACTGTGACTGAGCCATTCTAACACATGAATATGCTTTGATGTAAACCATTCCATTGTAGCTCTGGCTGGATGTTTCGGGTCGTTGTCCTGCTGGAAGGTGAACCTCCGTCTCAGTCTCAAGTCTTTTGCAGACTCCTAAGCCTCGTACACATAATCAGATTTTCGGCAGGGACAGACTGTTTGCCTAAAATCCGACCGTTCGTACGCTCCATCAGACAATTGTTTCCAACTTTCGGCCAACAAATGTTGGATGGCAGGATAGTAAATTTTCGGCAGACAATGGTCTGTTGTCAGATTTTCGTATCATCTGTACACAAGTCCGTCACAAAAGTCCAAAGCACAAACACGTATGCTCGGAATCAATGCTCACCAAACACGACATTAGCAGAAGGTGCTCAAAGGGTGGCGCTCAAGAGCTGAAATTCCACGTAGCACGTCACTACGTTCGTGTTTGTTGGCCGACAATTGTGTACCGTTTGTATGCAAGACAAGTTCCCGGCACACGCCCTTCGGAGAAAAGTCTGACGCTCTGTTGGCCAACAATCCACTCGTGTGTACCCGGCTTAACAGGTTTTCTTCTAAGATTGTCCTGTATTTGTCTCCATCCATCTTCCTATCAACTCTGACCAGCTTCCCTGTCCCTGCTAAAGAAAACCATCCCCACCACATGATGCTGCCACCACCATGTTTCATGGTGGGGATGGTGTGTTCAGGGTGATGTGCAGTGTTAGTTTTCCCCACACATAGCGTTTTACTATTAGGCCAAAAAGTAGAATTTTGGTCTCATCTGACCAGATCACCTTCTTCCACATGTTTGCTGTGTCCTCCACATGGCTTCTCACAAACTGCAAACAGGACTTCTTATGACTTTCTTTCACCAATGTCTTTCTTCTTGTCACTCTTCCATAAAGGGCAGATTTGTGGAGAACACGACTAATAGTTGTCCTGTGGACAGATTCTCCCACCTGAGCTGTGGATCTCTGCAGCTCCTCCAGAGTTACCATGGACCTCTTGGCTCTTCTCTGATGAATGCTCTCCTTGCCCGGCTGGTCAGTTTAGGTGGACGGCCATGCCTTGGTAGGTTTGCAGTTGTGCCATACTCTTTCCATTTTCCGATGATGGATTGAACAGAGCTCCGTGAGATGTTCAAAGCTTGGGAGATTTTTTTTATAACCTAACCCTGCTTTATACTTCTCCACAACTTTATCCCGGACCTGTCCGGTGTGTTCCTTGGTCTTCATGATGCTGTTTGTTCACTAAGGTTCTCTAACAAACCTCTGAGGGCTTCACAGAACAGCTGTATTTATACTGAGGTTAAAGTACACACAGGTGGACTCTATTTACTAATTAGGTGACTTCTGAAGGTAATTGGTTCCCCAAGATTTTAGTTAGGGGTATCAGAGTAAAGGGGGCTGAATACAAATGCCGCCCCCCCCCCACACTTTTCACATATTTATTTGTAAAAAAATATTGAAAACCATTTATCATTTTCCTTCCACTTCACAATTATGGGCCACTTTGTGACAATACACGGAGTTATTGGTCCTTGTCACTAAACAACAAGTTTAATCCTCGGAGCACAGCACATGGTGAATTGCATCCATGAGCAAATTAACCCCATGGATGTCCCAATAGACTTTATTTAACAACCTCTTCCTGAGACTGAGGAAATGACTCCTTCTCCTTCTACAAAGTTACAATGTACAGTCTGATCGCTGGGGGAGGGGAGACTGAGGAAATGACTCCTCCTCCTTCTACAAAGTTACAATGTACAGTCTGATCACTGGGGGGAGGGGACACAGTTGAATACACAGATGTCTGGATACATTACCGACCCCGGTGTGGAGGGGGAGGGGAGCAGTCGCCGATCGCTGTCAGTGCCGTGTCCTAGGCAAGGCAGTGATCTGTACAGTTATCTCCAGCTGCGGGCGATGTCACGGACCCTCAAACTGTACAAACAACTACCTCAGCCCAGATCCAGGCCTTCCGTCCGGACCGCTCTTCCAGGATAACTCCGAGGACCGCCAGCGGGTGAAATCACTTCAAACAAAAATCACCGAATGAAGATCAAAGCGAGACGCACCGGGGTCACCGGATCACCCCGACTTACCGTCTATTTTGTTGGAGCTGTACACCACCGTGTTGGCCGCATGCGTGTATCTGATGAGGTCCACTCCGTACTTCTTACTGTACAACGTCCTCTTCGGTCTGCCGGGAGAGAAGAGAATGGGAGGAGTCAGAAAATTCTACCCCTCCTACTGACATCAATGATGGGGCACTATTCCTCCCACTGACACCAATGACGGGACACTATTCCTGCCACTGACACCCATGACAGGACACTATTCCTCCTACTGACACCAATGATGGGGCACTATTCCTCCCACTGATACCAATGATGGGACACTATTCCTCCCACTGATACCAATGATGGGACACTATTCCTCCCACTGATACCAATGATGGGACACTATTCTTCCCACTGATACCAATGATGGGACACTATTCTTCCCACTGATACCAATGATGGGACACTATTCCTCCCACTGACACCAATGATGGGACACTATTCCTCCCACTGATACCAATGATGGGACACTATTGATCTTTTATTAAAAGAATCAAGCAACCAATTTTATACAAAAGTAAAAAACAAAACCATAGTACAAAACTTCAACAGAAATCCAAGGAATACACATCCATGTTCAGAATATATACAATATATACATAATCCACTACCAAAATTATTTACATAAAGCAGCAGAGAGGGCCTAAGAGGCACAACCCATCACCTATGTACGCAGCCATTTATCAAAAATTAATCCAAAAAAAAAATAATCTAGGGTGATAAGAGACAGACAGCCACACCCGGGAAAGAGACTCCTGGCAGTCAGGGAGGCTTGAAACCCCTCCACGCCTTCAACCAAGCCCCCTGACTCCGCTTGTCTCTCTCAAGTACCCGAATCTTCTCCACCTCATGCAAAATGTCATACACCACCACCTGAACAGGAAGGATTTTACGCCGAATGCAGACCTGACACCGTGCGTTCCAAGTGAAATAACGGACTACTAGGCTAACTAGAAAAAGTGTATCCAAACAAAAAACCCCACCAGTATTGAATGCTCCGTACACCCACTCAGCATAACCCAGCCTGGAGAGGAAAGGGACACCGAGGGCCCGTCCCACCTGTTTGTACACCTCTATGTTAAAAGGGCAATGAAGCAGAAAATGGTCCATAGTCTCCTCCTCACCTGCACACTCCTCCCGAGGACAGCTACGATCCACCCCACTGCGGAATTTCAAATTGCCCCTAACATAGAGTCTCCCATGGAAGCACAACCAGGCCAGATCCCTGAATTTAGGGGGTACTCTGTCCAAATTAATAAGTCTTAACCCTGCCCTCAAAACTGGGCCTGGGCAATCCCTTAAGGCCAGTGGGTCATGAAAGACTTCGCTCAAGACTCGACTCATAAGGACTTTCCTCGGAACCGATCTGAGATCTTCAGCTGACAATCGCCACTGCCGTAGTAACTTCAGGCACGGAGCGACATAGGCTGGTAGCTGACCACGATGACCCCTGAGATTCTTCACTTGGCCACCTTCTTCCCAAAGTCGTAGAAAAGGCCTAAACCAAGATCTAAATATGCCTGCCCATCCAGGAGGTTCCACTGCAAGCATATTACCAATATTAAACTTGAGAAAAAGCAGTGAAAAGAAAAGAACTGGGTTGACCATACCTAAGCCACCCTCCCTCCTGGATAGATAGGTGACATTCCTCTTGATGGGGTTCAGTCTGTTCCCCCACAACATCTGGAAGAACACACTACTGACCCTAGCATAGAGAGACACTGGCAAGATGCAGACAAAGCTGACATACAAGAAGATCGGAATCAGGTAAGTCTTAATCAGATCAACCCTTTCCCTCATAGATAACTTCCATCTCTTCCAGCTGACCACCTTAGTATTGGCAATTTCCAGTCTGACTTCCCAGTTTTTGAGGCCATAATCGCCAGGTCCAAATTCAATGCCTAAAATCTTAATTCTTTCCTGGGGCACTGGAAAGGTGTCCGGGAGATCAAACCCCTCACCTTCCTTTCCCATCCAGAAAACTTCACTCTTTTCCTGATTGATCTTGGAGCCTGATGCTTCAGAATACCGTGATGTCAGAGAGACCACCTCCTCTGCTTCATCCGCCCCAGTGACAATCACCGACACATCGTCCGCATAGGCAACAACCCTCAAAGGCGGCTCACCCGGAAGCCCCACTGGCACCCCACACAACATGCCGCTCTCTAGCCTCCTGATGAAGGGGTCGATTGCAAACACATAGAGCAGGGGACTCAGGGGACAACCCTGGCGCACCCCGGAGCCAACCTCAAAGGACTGCCCAACCCAACCATTAACAAGAGGAAAGCTCTCTGCCCCCTCATACAAGACTTTTAACCAATCGACAAAACCACCCGGCAGACCGTACTTACTAAGGAGCAACCACAGGTACTCATGGTTAACACGATCAAAAGCCTTTGCCTGATCCAATGTCAGCAAATACTTTCCCCAGCCTGCAGCCCTGCACCGCTCCAAGGCCTCCCGGACAGCTAAAACTGCTGTGAAGGTGCACCTACCCTGGACCGAACAGTGCTGATGGCGAGAAAGCAAAGACTCTGCTACTGACGATAGGCGCCAGAAAATGATCTTTGCCAGTATCTTTCTATCGACATTAAGAAGGCTGATGGGGCGCCAATTCTCAATCATCGAAGGATCTTTACCCTTTGAAAGAAGAATCACAGCTGAGTGCCTCATGGAAGAGGGAAGTACCCCCTCAGCAAGGCAACTGTTAAAAACCTCTACCAAATGTGGGGCCAGAATAGACTTAAAAGCTTTGTAAAACTCAGCCGTCAAGCCATCCGGTCCAGGTGACTTTTTGATGGCAAGCTGTTCAATTGCCCTCATCACCTCTTCAACTGTGATCTCCTCTGTCAAATTCATCAATGGGACATCTTCATCATTTAGACCTGGAGTAGAGTCCAAAAAGCTTTCCATCTTGTCACGGTCAAGCTCTTTCCTCCCAAGAAGGTCAGCATAAAAGGACCTCACGACCTCCAGTATCCCTGACCTGGACTTTGTCAAGGAACCTGTACTGTCCTTAAGGCCAACGACCGTTTTAACAGCTACACCTTGTTTGCAGTTCTGGTAAGGATCAGGCGAGTGGTACTTCCCATAGTCCCTCTCCAGAACCAAAGAGGCATGCCGGTCATATTGACAATTCCTGAGAAGGAGTTTCACTTCGGAGATTGCCCCAGGATCTCCTCCTCTCGAGACAAGAATATCCAGCTTCCTCCGTAAACGTTGGTAGGTCATGTATTTATTAAACTGCTTTCTATTGGCTAGGCCCCTGAAGAATCCAGCGATCCTCTTTTTGGTCAGCTCCCACCACTCAGCCTTGCTGCTACAAAAGTCCAGGATGGTCACCTGTGCCTGAAAGAATTCCTCAAAGGATTGTCTAACATGTTCTTCCTTGAGTAGAGTCGAATTCAATCTCCAGATGCCCTTACCCCTCTGAGGGGCGTCTGAAGCATTCAGGACCACAGATAGCATACAGTGATCAGAGAACTCTACTGCCTGCACCACTGGGGGTGAGAAAGCAGAGGTCTCCTTCAAAAAAAACCTATCTATTCTACTCTGACTATTACCTCGATGAAAGGTGAACCCAGTGTCATCCGGGAGGTGCTTAATGTGCACATCCACAAGACCAGCATCCCTAACCATACTATTTAAAAAAACGCTATCATATCCCAGCCTGTCCTTGAAGTCCTTCCTGTCCTTGGGCCTAGTTACTGTATTAAAGTCACCTCCAAAGACCACTTGCCGGGATGTAAAAAGAAATGGCTTGATCCTTGTAAAAAGGCATTTCCTGTCCCACTTTGTGTGCGGTCCATAAACATTAATTAGGCGCAGGTCCTGCCCTCCCACAAGGACGTCTAAGACCATACATCTCCCAATCTCCACCTCAATAACCCGCCGGACAGTTACCATGCCGGTTTTAAACAACACCGCCACACCGCCGTAAGGCTCGGCCGCAAGAGACCAGTAAGATGGACCATACCTCCACTCTCTCTTGGCCATATGAATATCTGCCAAGGAGGTGAGCCTAGTCTCTTGCAAAAATAAAATTTCAGCATCTAATTGGCTGAACAAAAAGAAGGCCATAGAACGAGCTCTTACTGACTTAATGCTGGCGACATTTATTGTCACCACTTTTAACGGAGGGGGAACCGCCATTTGGGTTATTGGGTGGATTGCTTCTTAGCTCCCCTCTGCTGCTCATCACCAGAAGCCTCTCTCTTTCTTGAGGCCGCCTCAAACTCCATTTCGGAATCAGAACTTCGCTCCGAAGAAGCTCCAGATGAAGAAATATCCCAATTAGAGGACCTATACCGGTTGGAGACAGGCACTGGAGCCTGTTCTGTCCTCACCACCTGCTTCTTCCGCTTCCCAACCTTCCTTCTCTCCTCCAGGTACTGCAGGTCAGCTTCAGAGATGCCCTCATCTCTTACTTTTTTCTGTGAAGTCTTTACAGAAGACTTCTTTACAGAGGAAGAAGCAACCTTTTTAGTACCCACTACCACTGCTGGTGGGGGGGGTGCTCCCTTTGAATCAGACTTAGGAGGGGTAGACTCCTGGGGGGTAACTGACTCAGGGGGCACAGACTTGGAAGGTTCTGACACAAGAGGAGGGGATACAGTAGGCTGGGGGGAGACAGATACAGAAGGAATACTTACAGACACATGAGGGGTGGCCACAGGAACTGGAGAGGGATCCTGAGCAGGACCAGGGGAGTCAGTCACCGCAGAGGAGGATGGTACACCAGGGGCATCACCCTCCATCCTGTCCAGCCTTGACATGTCATCTATTACCTCCTTCTCCATATTGTGCCAGGCTTCAGGACATCTGCTGTAGGGGTGGCCAAGGCGCAGGCACAGGTTGCACCTGATCATTTCGGTGCAGTCCTTAGCCATATGACCCTGACCCCGACACACTGAACATATCAAGGCTGAACAGGAGGAACTCAAATGCCCCTTTTCTCCACAGCGGTGACACAGCTTCGGCTGACCAGGGTAAAAAACAGTCATCCTATCCCTCCCTATAAAAGCTGAGGGCAGGTGACGGACAACATTCCCATCCCTGGCCAACCTGACTGTAACCGACCAACCCCCAGTCCAGATGTTACGCTCATCAAGGATTTTATTGGGCTTGGTCAAAACCTCCCCATAGTTCCTTAACCAAACCTCTAGATCCCGGGCAGGGACACTCTCATTAGTGAGGAGAATTGTGATTTTTTTTACTGTAGACCTCTGAGAAACTGCAACTGGGGCCAGACCTTCCCATTCAGGTCTTGACCTGCAACGAGCCTCATATCTCTCCCAGAACAGGTCAAGACCCTCTGGCCTGGTGAAGCTAACTGTATAATCCCATGTCCCAGCTACATGTATAAAGGCATACAGATCATTTGCTCCAAAACCCATCTCTAAAATCAAATCCACCACTGCACGCCGTGCTGGAGGGATCGCACCACCTTCCCATTTCAGAATAACAACATTACGTCTGGGACCCCCAGCAGAAGCCAGAGACCCAAGACCAGATCCTGGGGTGCTCAAAGTGGTAGCCTGTAGGGGAAAACCCCGCTTGGGGGCAGAGCTACCAGGAGCAGAGCGTACCACCTGAGCAAAGGTAAGTTTTTCAGGGCCAAGGCCCCACACTGAAGTCACAGCAGTCTGTACATTACTATTATTATTCACTGCTTGAATGGAGTTGGTAGGACTGTCCACACTTGAACTGGGACCATTGTTCATCACACTGGTACTGGGATGATTTTTATCAGTCACACAAAACTTCACATTCCCATCAGGAATAATCACAGTTTCTGCTGCAATATCAGCTGTCTCCTGAAGCTGTGCTGTAGAGTCCTCAGCAGCTGTGGGGCAAACAGCTTCAGCCAAAGGGGGGTTAATAGGCTCTGCTGAATCTTGTAGTGCATCTGCAGGAATGTCATTTTTTAAAAGCAAACTTTGCTGTACTGCAGCATCAGCAGGCACAGCATTGCTACACATAGGACTAGCAGCCTGACTCTCACTGGGCACATTGTCTGTATCAGTCACAGTGTTGAATGACACAAAAATTGTTTTATCCACAATATGGGACTTGACAGGCTTTACCTTGTCAGGCACATTGTCTGTAATGTCCTCATTATTAAATGCCAGCTGATCCCCCCGCATAGGAGACTCCATTACCTGGATGGCCCTGAGCATGCCTCCTGAGTCCTGGGAAGGCATGGGGCTGCTTACCTCTCCCTGAGGGGGCAGGGGGTCAGAACTGGGGGTCTCCTCCTCCACCTCCATCTTTGTCATCCTCGCAAATCTTTTATCATTACAAAACTTTTCTTTAAATGGCCCATCTCTGCCTTCCATCATGGCCACAATGGTCTCCTGGTGTTCCACCCGAACCTTGGCCAGTTGGATCTCCGGATCCATGGATCCACGTCTCTGGCTATGTAAGCCCTCACGTTGCCTTCTCAGGCGCTTCAGCTCCGCTCTGAGCTTGTACAGCTTGTCTCTTTCCCTATTCAGGACCTTAATCCCGGCCACCACTCGCTCCCGGATGGCCCCGGAACCTTCATCTTCACCAGGGGCAGAGAGATCACCAACCATGGGTTGTATAGGGGCAGGTATGTTACCTGATGGCCCAGGAGATGGCTGAGAGCTTCCAGCAGGAGAGGCCCTGCTGGCCTCCATGGCTTCCCCAGAAAGGGGCCAGGAGAGCTGGGATAGATTTCCTCACCAGTCCCCTCTCACACGGATTGCAGCAGCTCCAGAGAGACAGCCTCCTCCTGACACACCTGTGCTCCAAAGATGGGTGGGGCACTATTCCTCCCACTGACACCAATGATGGGACACTATTCCTCCCACTGATACCAATGATGGGACACTATTCCTCCCACTGACACCAATGATGGGACACTATTCCTCCCACTGATACCAATGATGGGACACTATTCCTCCCACTGATACCAATGATGGGACACTATTCCTCCCACTGATACCAACGAATGGACACTGTTCCTCTCACTTCCACTGACACGACTTTACACTCTCTGGACCAAAGTCGCATCAAAAGTCATGTCAGTAGTGGAGGAACCTTTTCTGAAGTCGCAGCGACTCCTGTAGTTTCAGGAGGAACGGCTCCGATACAAATACATTGAATTTCACATGCCCTGCGACTTGGGGGGTCTCACAATCCAGATCCCAAGTTGCACAAGTATGAAAAAGGAGCCTATTCACACTAGTGTGACTCCAAAGTCGTGCAAATTTGAGCGCAACTTTTATGCGACTTTACACACTCTGGCATTCAAGTCGCAACAAAGTAGTGCAGGAACCTTTTCTAAGTCGCATAATTTGGAACGGGAGGCATTGACATCAACGGGGTAATGACTGAGTGTCCAAAGCCGCATGGCAAGTCGCACTAATGTGAACAGAGCCTTGGAGTATCTTCAACAATGTGGCGCGCACACACAGGCCCTGAAAGTGCGTGTTGCAGCGCTTTTCCTGACTTGTTCATTCCCCGACTTAGTTGGGGTAGGCAGAACACTTTGGTGGGGGTGGGTCAGCCATGGCTCTTGACCTCTGGGGACCCGCCTGCTGACCTTTGGAGGAAATCCCTATTCAATCCCTGAGTCCTAACCTTGTTCTTCAAGGGGGAACCCTAACCCCAACTGACCTTTGACCTATGAACTTTATCCCTAACTCTGCAACACTCCCTCCCCCGGTGATACTTACTTGCCCTCCTGACAATCGTAGAGTACGATGGAGTCGTCGTCGCTGCTGGAGATCACCGTCTCCCCGCTGGGACTGAAGTCGAAGCAGTTGATCTTGTCGGAGTTTTCCCGGAAGACCTTTGCCACGCGAAAACTGCGCAGCACATTATCGGTGAGCTTCATGGCGGCCGTGGTGGAAGAGGGGGTGCAGGCCTGAGAGGGGGGAGGGAAGGAAGAGAGAGTCATTGAGGGGGTGGGGTCTGATATCCAGGTAAAGGAAAACAGAGGTGACCTTTTATACTAGCTGCGTAGTGTGGGCTGCCTGGACAGGTGAAGGAAGCGAGCGCTCATAACGGAGTCAGTATTTGGGGCTCATTCACAATTATAAAAACCAACACAACGTTTTCGGTAATTTTGTAGAAGAGGGCATTAGAATTGGTCAAGAAACTTTCCCTTCACTTCCTGTTTTGTTGACACCGCAGGAAATGAGAATCAGCTGTCCCCAAAACAAGTGCGTGTGTGTGTGTGTGGGGGGGGGGGGGGGGGTGAGAAGGTTGTTGTCAGTGAGGAAGGAGCTCAGATGGTTGTAGATGAGGCCTTCTAAGGCTATAGGGGAATAAGGAGATGGGTCTTGGGTTGGGAGCACTGGTGGGGTCCAGCGAGTGATTTTAGGGGGTGATCATAATATTTTTTAGCGAAGAGGGGAAGATGTCGGAGGAGAAGGAAAGATTGGAGATGTGAGTTAGAGAATGTAGAATGGAGCTGGAGGATGAGAGGAATAGAAGTGAGGGAACCCTGGGTGGAGGTGAAGAGTTGGACAGCATAAGGGGCGGGAGATTCTGCGAGTGTGAAGTAAAGCATTAAAAAGGTGGAGAAGGAGTTGGTGAGGATTGGATGATAGGGGGTGATGGAGTAGGGTGTTGATGGTGGAGAAGAGTTGGATTGGATGACCGGAGGGTGATGAGAGTGATGGAGTAGGGTGTTGATGGTGGAGAAGAGTTGGATTGGATGACCGGAGGGTGATGAGGGTGATGGAGTAGGGTGTTGATGGTGGAGAAGAGTTGGATTGGATGACCGGAGGGTGATGAGAGTGATGGAGTAGGGTGTTGATGGTGGAGAAGAGTTGGATTGGATGACCGGAGGGTGATGAGGGTGATGGAGTAGGGTGTTGATGGTGGAGAAGAGTTGGATTGGATGACCGGAGGGTGATGAGAGTGATGGATTAGAGTGTTGATGGTGGAGAAGAGTTGGATTGGATGAAAGGAAAGGTGATGAGAGTGATGGAGTAGAGTGTTGATGGTGAGGAGAATAGGACTGGATGAAAGGTGGGGTGATAAGAATGATGGAGTAGGGTGTTGATGGTGGAGAAGAGTTGGATTGGATGAAAGGAAGGGTGATGAGAGTGATGGAGTAGGGTGTTGATGGTGGAGAAGAGTTGGATTGGATGAAAGGCGGGGTGATGAGAGCGATGGAGTAGGGTGCTGATGGTGGAGAAGAGTTGGATTAGATTGGATGAGAGGAGGGTGATGAGAGTGATGGAGTAGAGTGCTGATGGTGGAGAAGAGTTGGATTAGATTGGATGAGAGGAGGGTGATGAGAGTGATGGAGTAGAGTGCTGATGGTGGAGAAGAGTTGGATTAGATTGGATGAGAGGAGGGTGATGAGAGTGATGGAGTAGAGTGCTGATGGTGGAGAAGAGTTGGATTAGATTGGATGAGAGGAGGGTGATGAGAGTGATGGAGTAGAGAGTTGATGAGGATTGGATGAAAGGCGGGGTGATGAGAGTGATGTAGTAGAGTATGTTTAGAACCGGGCGGATTTACAGCGGGTGAAGTCTTGCCAGGATTTAGTTTGATGCCACAACTGATTAGGAGGGCAGCTTTGCCCCTTGGAGACTTCTGCTGTTCTCAGTTTGACCCGGTTATAGCAGCCGGGACCAAATCCAGTGAATAAAGAAGGGATCGAGCGGCGCGTGGTTGCGGTACAGTCACATTTACTTTAATGGGCAAGTAGGAAAGGAAGCGCCTTGGCAATCTGAACTCAACCCTTTGGCCGCAATGTAAATTTGCAGGTGGGTAGTAAGAACACAGATCCACCGCCTGGTTTATGCCACTTCTCTGCCACCAGTATGAAGTAAGCCTGAGGGTAAATTAGCACGGAATGTTTCATGGTCATCCTGTACCAGGCATGTGTATGGTCGGTGACCCCGAACTCTCCTGCTTCCTGGATGACCACAATGGAATGTTGTAGACAGATGAGGTTGGGGCACATTCTGTCACACGGGAGGTCAGATGTAGAGAAGGGAGGAGGTCAATAGTGGGATGGTGGAGGAGGTCGGTGGTGGGATGGAGAAGGGAAGGGTGGAGGAGGTCGGTGGTGGGATGGAGAAGGGAAGGGTGGAGGAGGTCGGTGGTGGGATGGAGAAGGGAAGGGTGGAGGAGGTCGGTGGTGGGATGGAGAAGGGAAGGGTGGAGGGAGGTCGGTGGTGGGATGGAGAAGGGAAGGGTGGAGGAGGTCGGTGGTGGGATGGAGAAGGGAAGGGTGGAGGAGGTCGGTGGTGGGATGGAGAAGGGAAGGGTGGAGGAGGTCGGTGGTGGGATGGAGAAGGGAAGGGTGGAGGAGGTCGGTGGTGGGATGGAGAAGGGAAGGGTGGAGGAGGTCGGTGGTGGGATGGAGAAGGGAAGGGTGGAGGAGGTCGGTGGTGGGATGGAGAAGGGAAGGGTGGAGGAGGTCGGTGGTGGGATGGAGAAGGGAAGGGTGGAGGAGGTCGGTGGTGGGATGGAGAAGGGAAGGGTGGAGGAGGTCGGTGGTGGGATGGAGAAGGGAAGGGTGGAGGAGGTCGGTGGTGGGATGGAGAAGGAAGGGTGGAGGAGGTCGGTGGTGGGATGGAGAAGGGAAGGGTGGAGGAGGTCGGTGGTGGGATGGAGAAGGGAAGGGTGGAGGAGGTCGGTGGTGGGATGGAGAAGGGAAGGGTGGAGGAGGTTGGCGGTGGGATGGAGAAGGGAAGGGTGAAGGAGGTTGGCGGTGGGAGGGAGAAGGGAAGGGTGGAGGAGGTTGGCGGTGGGACGGAGAAGGAAGGGTGGAGGAGGTCGGTGGTGGGACGGAGAAGGGAAGGGTGAAGGAGGTCAGTAGTGGATGAGGAAGGGGAAGGGTGAAGGAGTTCAATAGTGGGATGGAGAAGGGAAGGGTGAAGGAGGTCAGTAGTGGATGGAGAAGGGAAGGGTGAAGGAGGTCAGTAGTGGGATGGAGAAGGGAAGGGTGAAGGAGGTCAATAGTGGGATGGAGAAGGGAAGGGTGGAGGAGGTCAATAGTGGGATGGAGAAGGGAAGGGTGGAGGAGGTCGGTGGTGGGATGGAGAAGGGAAGGGTGAAGGAGGTCAATGGTGGGATGGAGAAGGGAAGGGTGGAGGAGGTCGGTGGTGGGACGGAGAAGGGAAGGGTGGAGGAGGTCGGTGGTGGGATGGAGAAGGGAAGGGTGGAGGAGGTCGGTGGTGGGACGGAGAAGGGAAGGGTGGAGGAGGTCGGTGGTGGGACGGAGAAGGGAAGGGTGAAGGAGGTCAGTAGTGGATGGAGAAGGGAAGGGTGAAGGAGGTCAGTAGTGGATGGAGAAGGGAAGGGTGAAGGAGGTTGGCGGTGGGATGGAGAAGGGAAGGGTGGAGGAGGTCGGTGGTGGGACGGAGAAGGGAAGGGTGAAGGAGGTCAGTAGTGGATGGAGAAGGGAAGGGTGAAGGAGGTCAATAGTGGGATGGAGAAGGGAAGGGTGAAGGAGGTCAGTAGTGGATGGAGAAGGGAAGGGTGAAGGAGGTCAGTAGTGGGATGGAGAAGGGAAGGGTGAAGGAGGTCAATAGTGGGATGGAGAAGGGAAGGGTGGAGGAGGTCAATAGTGGGATGGAGAAGGGAAGGGTGGAGGAGGTCGGTGGTGGGATGGAGAAGGGAAGGGTGGAGGAGGTCGGTGGTGGGATGGAGAAGGGAAGGGTGGAGGAGGTCGGTGGTGGGATGGAGAAGGGAAGGGTGGAGGAGGTCGGTGGTGGGACGGAGAAGGGAAGGGTGGAGGAGGTCGGTGGTGGGACGGAGAAGGGAAGGGTGAAGGAGGTCAGTAGTGGATGGAGAAGGGAAGGGTGAAGGAGGTCAGTAGTGGATGGAGAAGGGAAGGGTGAAGGAGGTTGGCGGTGGGATGGAGAAGGGAAGGGTGGAGGAGGTCGGTGGTGGGACGGAGAAGGGAAGGGTGGAGGAGGTCGGTGGTGGGACGGAGAAGGGAAGGGTGAAGGAGGTCAGTAGTGGATGGAGAAGGGAAGGGTGAAGGAGGTCAGTAGTGGATGGAGAAGGGAAGGGTGAAGGAGGTTGGCGGTGGGATGGAGAAGGGAAGGGTGGAGGAGGTCGGTGGTGGGACGGAGAAGGGAAGGGTGGAGGAGGTCGGTGGTGGGACGGAGAAGGGAAGGGTGAAGGAGGTCAGTAGTGGATGGAGAAGGGAAGGGTGAAGGAGGTCAGTAGTGGGATGGAGAAGGGAAGGGTGAAGGAGGTCAATAGTGGGATGGAGAAGGGAAGGGTGGAGGAGGTCAATAGTGGGATGGAGAAGGGAAGGGTGGAGGAGGTCGGTGGTGGGATGGAGAAGGGAAGGGTGGAGGAGGTCGGTGGTGGGATGGAGAAGGGAAGGGTGGAGGAGGTCGGTGGTGGGATGGAGAAGGGAAGGGTGGAGGAGGTCGGTGGTGGGACGGAGAAGGGAAGGGTGGAGGAGGTCGGTGGTGGGACGGAGAAGGGAAGGGTGAAGGAGGTCAGTAGTGGATGGAGAAGGGAAGGGTGAAGGAGGTCAGTAGTGGATGGAGAAGGGAAGGGTGAAGGAGGTCAGTAGTGGATGGAGAAGGGAAGGGTGGAGGAGGTCGGTGGTGGGACGGAGAAGGGAAGGGTGAAGGAGGTCAGTAGTGGATGGAGAAGGGAAGGGTGAAGGAGGTCAATAGTGGGATGGAGAAGGGAAGGGTGAAGGAGGTCAGTAGTGGATGGAGAAGGGAAGGGTGAAGGAGGTCAGTAGTGGGATGGAGAAGGGAAGGGTGAAGGAGGTCAATAGTGGGATGGAGAAGGGAAGGGTGGAGGAGGTCAATAGTGGGATGGAGAAGGGAAGGGTGGAGGAGGTCGGTGGTGGGATGGAGAAGGGAAGGGTGGAGGAGGTCGGTGGTGGGATGGAGAAGGGAAGGGTGGAGGAGGTCGGTGGTGGGATGGAGAAGGGAAGGGTGAAGGAGGTTGGCGGTGGGATGGAGAAGGGAAGGGTGGAGGAGGTCGGTGGTGGGACGGAGAAGGGAAGGGTGAAGGAGGTCAGTAGTGGATGGAGAAGGGAAGGGTGAAGGAGGTCAATAGTGGGATGGAGAAGGGAAGGGTGAAGGAGGTCAGTAGTGGATGGAGAAGGGAAGGGTGAAGGAGGTCAGTAGTGGGATGGAGAAGGGAAGGGTGGAGGAGGTCGGTGGTGGGATGGAGAAGGGAAGGGTGGAGGAGGTCGGTGGTGGGATGGAGAAGGGAAGGGTGGAGGAGGTCAATAGTGGGATGGAGAAGGGAAGGGTGGAGGCGGTCAATAGTGGGATGGAGAAGGGAAGGGTGAAGGAGGTCAATAGTGGGATGGAGAAGGGAAGGGTGGAGGAGGTCGGTGGTGGGACGGAGAAGGGAAGGGTGGAGGAGGTCGGTGGTGGGATGGAGAAGGGAAGGGTGAAGGAGGTCAATAGTGGGACGGAGAAGGGAAGGGTGGAGGAGGTCGGTGGTGGGACGGAGAAGGGAAGGGTGGAGGAGGTCGGTGGTGGGACGGAGAAGGGAAGGGTGGAGGAGGTCGGTGGTGGGACGGAGAAGGGAAGGGTGGAGGAGGTCGGTGGTGGGACGGAGAAGGGAAGGGTGGAGGAGGTCGGTGGTGGGACGGAGAAGGGAAGGGTGGAGGAGGTCGGTGGTGGGACGGAGAAGGGAAGGGTGGAGGAGGTCGGTGGTGGGACGGAGAAGGGAAGGGTGGAGGAGGTCGGTGGTGGGACGGAGAAGGGAAGGGTGGAGGAGGTCGGTGGTGGGACGGAGAAGGGAAGGGTGGAGGAGGTCGGTGGTGGGACGGAGAAGGGAAGGGTGGAGGAGGTCGGTGGTGGGACGGAGAAGGGAAGGGTGGAGGAGGTCGGTGGTGGGACGGAGAAGGGAAGGGTGGAGGAGGTCGGTGGTGGGACGGAGAAGGGAAGGGTGGAGGAGGTCGGTGGTGGGACGGAGAAGGGAAGGGTGGAGGAGGTCGGTGGTGGGACGGAGAAGGGAAGGGTGGAGGAGGTCGGTGGTGGGACGGAGAAGGGAAGGGTGGAGGAGGTCGGTGGTGGGACGGAGAAGGGAAGGGTGGAGGAGGTCGGTGGTGGGACGGAGAAGGGAAGGGTGGAGGAGGTCGGTGGTGGGACGGAGAAGGGAAGGGTGGAGGAGGTCGGTGGTGGGACGGAGAAGGGAAGGGTGGAGGAGGTCGGTGGTGGGACGGAGAAGGGAAGGGTGGAGGAGGTCGGTGGTGGGACGGAGAAGGGAAGGGTGGAGGAGGTCGGTGGTGGGACGGAGAAGGGAAGGGTGGAGGAGGTCGGTGGTGGGACGGAGAAGGGAAGGGTGGAGGAGGTCGGTGGTGGGACGGAGAAGGGAAGGGTGGAGGAGGTCGGTGGTGGGACGGAGAAGGGAAGGGTGGAGGAGGTCGGTGGTGGGACGGAGAAGGGTGGAGGAGGGGTATTATGGGGTCTCAGGGTGGTTGCCAGGTAACAGTGACCTGAGTGTTAGGAGGAGGGATCACGGGGGGTTCCAAGAGGTATGATGGGGGTCAGATTATAAGGGTAACCATGACAGTAGTGGGGGGGTATTTAAGGAATAATCACTATGGGGGGGGGCAATTAATATGGGGTGGGCAGGTGACAGCGGTGGGGGGGGGGGGGGGGGAGTAATTTTTTGGGGGGTATAATATGGGGGAGGGGTCTCCTGGGGTTATGTAGGGGGTGGTCAGGTGACAGTAGTGGGGGAGGGGTCTCTATTAATATTGTCCGGATGGGGGGGTTGTTCTGTGAGGGATGGGGGCAGATATGGGGGGAGGGGTGGTTTTGTGGGGGATGACTATAGGTGGGGTGTTACCTGGGGCCTGCGGGTAATACTAGGACGGGGTGCGGTAGGTATCCCGGAGGGTGGGCCCGGTCGGCTGTCTCCTGCGGTCGGGGCGGCTCAGGCTCGGCGCGGTATTGGCGCTCTCATTGTGTCCGCCATGTTGCCGGAGGGGGGAGGAGCCATCAGACAGTAGGAGGAAGACCTTTGCGTCTATTGGCCGCCCACCCCGTGACGTCAGGAGCTCCGCGCCATGTTGCGAATGGCGCGCCGTGGACTCGGGGAGGAGCTACGCCCGCGGCCCAGGAGACTGAAGGCCCTGGGGGGGAGTTCCTGCAGGCGCCATGCTATGACTGTACTGTAGGGGGCGGAGCCATGCTATGACTGTCCTATAGGGGGCGGAGCCATGCTATGACGGGAGGGGGCGGAGCCACATCGGATACTCGGGGCGCTGGGAGGAGTTACAGTTGGCGCCATGCTGTGAATGGCACAACAGGGGGGCGGAGCAGTAGCCATGTTCTGATTGGCACGCCGGATACTCAGGGCTCTCCACTCAGTTACTTCAGGCGCAAGTCGTGATTGGTTACTCGAGGCGCCATGTTGTGAATGGCACGGCTGAAACTCGTACAACGTGGAGGAGCTACAGCTGCGGCTATGTTATGATTGGCACGGTTGTCAGCTTACACCGGAAGTACTATTATCTACAGAAAGGTGAGGGGGATTTCAGCCTCTGGTGTCACTGTGATGGAGGATTTCCCCCTCTAGGTGACGCCAATGTGTCTTTTTCTTCTGTATTTTACATTTTTGGTTGTTTTTTTTCTTCCTCCTTTAATTCTGTTGTCATCTTATATGCAGGTCAGGTTGAGGGGGGCTTCTGAAGTTCTTCTTGGAGGGGGACATTAAAGCGGAAGGGCGGCGGGTGGGGGAAGGGCGATACAATGCGTCACAGTTGGGTCCCTACAGATTGAAGGCAGTGCGGTGTCATGACCCCTCCCCCATAAGAGATGACTCAATTATGGCCTACCGGGGACATTAAAAAAAATTTTGTTTTTAAATCAGCAATTTTTGCTAGAAAGGACTTTAAATCCCCCCCCCCCCCCCCCCCAAATACATGTTTTCTAAAAGCAAGGACCCGGGAGAATAAAATAGTGGGTGTTGCAATTTTTTATGTTGCGCGGTATTTGCGCATTTATTCATCAAATGCAAATTTTCAGGGAAAAAAATACACTAAAATGCATTTAAAGTGGGGTTCCACCCAAAAAACAAAAATACCTGGAAAAATTCTAAAAAACAAAAAAAATTTGGATATTTTTTTTTTTTTTCACTTACCTCTAAATGCCTGTTGCTAGGGGTCCCTCGTAGTCTGCCTCTTCCTTTGCCTGGGCTGGTGACATCCCTTCCTCCTCGGCACAGGAAGGGCTCCGCTCTGCTCCCTCCCTCCTGTCAATCATCTGAGACCCATTACAGGTCCCAGGTGATTGAGCTGCCAATCATGGCGCGTGGCGCCGCTCGCGCATGCGCAGTGGGTGCCAGGCTGTGAAGCCACAGCCCGGCGCCCACAGTTGAAATGCCGGGGCCGACGAGCGGAAGGGGGACGAGTGGGGCTTCGATCCCCCGCATCGCTGGACCCAGGGACAGGCAAGTGTCCAATTAAAAGTCAGCAGCTGCAGTATTTGTAACTGCTGACTTTTAATTTTTTTTTTTTGTCGGCCCCCCTGGGTGGAACTCCTCTTTAAGTGAAAATAGAGGCAATACAATTTTTTTTGGGGGGGGGGGGGGGAATATAAAAGTTGATGTTACGCCGAGTAATTAGAAACCAAACATGTCACGCTTTAATGCTTGCGAAATTGTGATAGACTGCAGTACCTAAAACGCTCCATGGGTGGCGCTTTAACACCTTCCTACCCGGCCAATTCTAACATCTCCCTCCTACAAGTAAAAATCTGTAATTTTTTTTTTTTTGCTAGAAAATTACTTAGAAACCCCAAACATTATATAGAGTTTTTTTTTTTTTTTTAGCAGAGACACTAGAGAATAAATTGGTAGGTGTTGCAATTGTGTCGCAGCATTTTTTTTTGGGGGGGGGGATACATTTTATTGAGTTAAAAAAAAAAAAATCACTATATATACCCCAATTTTTATGTAAAATATGAAAGATGATGTTACGCCGAGTAAATAGATACCTAACATGTCACTCGTGGAACGGCGTCAACTTATAAATCTCAATAGGCAACGTTTTAAATTTTTTATTGTTTTTTACAGGTTACCTTTTTAGAGTTACAGAGGAGGTCCAGTGCTAGAATTATTGCTCTCGCTCACACATGTGGTGTGATCATTGTTTGCACATGCGCGTGAGCGACTTGCGTATGCGTTTTCCTTTGCGCGGGAGCACAGAGGGCTTTAATTTTATTATTTTATTAATTTTATTATTTTTTAATCTTATTTTATTTTTTACAGCGTCTTTTTTTATTATTTTTTTTTGATCGGTTTTGCCTTTATTCTATTATTACAAGCAACGTTTTTTAAACTCTATTATTTATCTGTATTTATTTTACACTGTCCTTTTTTTTTATCTTTTTTTTATCAATCCTTTTTTTTTTGTCAACTTTATTGCTATCACAGGGAATGAACAACATCCCTTGTGATAGCACGGGGAAGTGACAGGTCCTCTTTATAAAGACATTAGGGGCAGGCAAGGGGTTAAGTTGTTGTTGTTGAAGTTCCAGAAACCTTCTAATGATTAACAGCGACGCTTTCTGACCAGCGGGAGAGCGACCGCCGCCGTGGACTTTAACCGCCTCTAAATATACCGAGAGACCCATCCCCCGCTATTCTCTGATAGGGACCCATGCCGGGACCCCCCAGCAGCACCCCGGGACCTGTGACAGGTATGGAGGACGTTGCTGATTCATTTACAGAGGATCTGTCATTGACTTTGCAATGAGAGTCGTCATCCCAGGACTACAGAACACCCCCCCCCCCCCATGTTGATGAGATGAGGGGGAGGTGCTCTGCATTTCTGTCGTGGGGTGACAAACACAGCTTCCGATACAGTGCAGAACATAAAAAAAAATTTTTTTTTTTTATTCGTTATTTATATATCTTCGTTTAATTTGTTTTTGAAATTTGTTCATTTATTCAAATTTGAATCAATTCTAATTTTCCGAATTCAGTCTAATTAAATTAAATTAGACCAATTCAGAAAACTTGTATCGATTCAAATTCCATTCAGAATCAAATTTATTCTATTCGAAATTCAGTTTTTCTTCTTTATATTCCATTCTATTTTATTGTTTTTTTCTATTTTTTCTATTCTATTCAAATTTATTTTATTTGAAATTAGAAATTTGTAAGATGGTTATATTCTATTCTATTGTTTTTTTTAATTCTGTTCTTTTATTTTCTATTCTATTCAAATTCAAATTTATTCTATTGGAAATTCAAATTTTATTCTTTCTATTCCATTTTATTTTATTGTTTTTTCTATTTTTTTATTCTATTCAATTTATTTTATTTGAAATTTAGAATTTTGTAAGATGGTTATATTCTTTCTATTTTATACTAGTGTTTTTTTTATTTTATTCTTTTATTTTCTATTCTATTCAAATTCAAATTTCTTCTATTGGAAATTCAAATTTTATTCTTTCTAATCCATTTTATTTTATTGGGTTTTTTTTCAATTTTTTTCTATTTTTTTTAAATGTTATTGTATTTGAATTTGTAAGATGGTTATATTCTATTTTATTGTTTTTTTTTTTTAATTCTGTTCTTTTATTTTCTATTCTATTCAAATTCAAATTTATTCTATTGGAAATTCAAAATTTTTTTTCTTTCTATTCCATTTTATTTTATTGTTTTTTCTATTTTTTTCTATCCTATTAAAATTTATTTTATTTGAATTTTTTATTTTATTCTATTCTAATCTGTTTTTTTTATTCTATTCCAAATTTTGGGAAATTATAATATTCTTTCTATTTGATTCTATTGTTTTTTAATTTTATTCTTTTATTTACTATTCTATTCAAATTTGAATCTATTCTATTGGAAATTCAAATTTTATTCTTTCTACTTTTTTGTTTTTTTCTATTCTATTCAGATGTATTTTATTTAAAATTTGAGTTTCATAAGTTGATTATATTCATTCTATTTTATTCTATTCTAGTCTTTTGTTTTGTTTTTTTGTTTTTTTTTTAATAAAAAAATTGGGAAATGGTTCTATTCTTTCTATTCTATTCAAATTCAAATTTTTTTCTATTGGAAATTCTAATTTCGTGAGAAGGTTATATTGTTTCTATCCTATTCTATTCTATTCTATTCTATTCTAGTCTTTTTCAGGGTTTTTTTTGTTTTTTTATTACAATTTTGGAAATGGTTCTATTCTTTCTATTCTATAGTATTTTTAATTCTATTCTTTTATTTTCTATTCTATTCATATTTAAATTTTTCTAATGGAAATTCAAATTTCATAAGAAGGTTATATTGTTTCTATTTTATTCTATTCTATTTCTTTTCTTTTTTTTTTTCTATTGTATTCACATGTATTCTTTTTGAAATTCGAATTTCAGACGATGGTTATATTCTTTCTCTTTTTTCTACTCCATTTTTTTTTTTTATTTTCTTTTCTATTCATTTATTTTCTATTTTGTTCTGTTCTTTTATTTTCTATTCTATTTTGTTCTGTTCTTTTCTGATCTTATCCTTTAATTTCTATTCTATTCTCTGTGGAAATTTGATCGAAAAGTATTCAAATTTAGTTTTCGTTATTTGGGATTCGTTTAAATTCATTACTATTATAATTCGGAAATTCTGATACATCCGAATTCCCAAATAGTGGAAAATTTGTCCGAGTTTCGATTTCGACATGTCTACAGTACAGTGAATGACCACCCCAGGACAGGAAGTGTGTTGGTACTACAGAACACCTCCACCTGTGTTATGAAGTTGAGGAAAGGGGGAGGGCTACTGTAGTCCTGTCCTAGGGTGACAACACTGCTTTAGATGCAATGCAGTCAGTACGTTTTGTCACCCCAGGACAGGTGGTGTGTTGGTACTACAGAGCACCTCCCCCCGTGCTACGAAGTTGAGGAATAGGGGTGGTGTTTTCCGTAGTCCCGTCCTAGGGTGATCACACTGCTCCTCTATGGAGAAATCTGTCATTTGTGTTCTTGGGGGGAGGGAATAATATTTTTGTTGCTGTCTCTGCAGGGGTGTGCCGGCTCCTCATGGGGCGGATCCTACGTTTCCTGGCCACGCCCCGCCTCCTCTGCCTATACTACAGAACGGTGGGGAAGATGGCCACCCTGCAGGACGACGCACACACGATATTCCGGAGCTCGGTGTCAGCCGTCCTCCCCCCGCGCATGCTGCAGAGGGCCCTGGCAGTGAAGGAAGGGGCGGGCGTGGCCACCCTTGAGTGCGGGGGGAGGGAGTTCCGGCTGGACGGTAACCTGTACCTGGTGGGGTTCGGGAAAGCGGTCCTGGGAATGGCGGCAGCGGCAGAGCGGATAGTTGGGAGGCACCTGGTGAGGGGAGTGGTCAGCATTCCGCTGGGGATGGAGGAGAGTCTGAGGAGTGCCGGGAAGAGGTGAGAATACATCCCCCTGGGGGTGGGCTGGGGGAGGGGCAGAGAAGGTGGGTGCCTCATTGGGGAGGGGGGGGATAAAAGGCCTGCAAGATATCAGGGTGCCATGTTTGGGAGGGGGGCCATGATACCCTACACTCACAGCCTTGCTATAGGCGGGGGCAGGGCCATGACACCCTACACTCTTAGCCTTGCTTTAAGCGGGGGCAGGGTCATGACACCCTACACTCACAGCCTTGCTATAGGCGGGGGCAGGGTCATAACACCCTACACTCACAGCCTTGCTATAGGCCGGGGGCAGGGCAATGACACCCTACACTCTTAGCCTTGCTATAGGCGCGGGCAGGGTCATGAAACCCTGCACTCACAGCCTTGCTATAGGCGGGGGCAGGGCCATGACACCCTACACTCTTAGCCTTGCTATAGGCGGGGGCAGGGTCATGACACCCTGCACTCACAGCCTTGCTATAGGCGGGGGCAGGGTCATGACACCCTACACTACAGCCTTACTATAGGCGGGGGCAGGGCAATGACACCCTACACTCACAGCTTTGTTATAGGCGGGGGCAGGGCAATGACACCCTACACTCACAGCCTTGCTATAGGCGGAGGCACTGCAATGACACCCTACACTCACAGCCTTACTATAGGCGGGGGCACTGCAATGACACCCTACACTCACAGCCTTACTATAGGCGGGGGCAGGGCCATGACACCCTACACTCTTAGCCTTGCTATAGGCGGGGGCAGGGTCATGACACCCTGCACTCACAGCCTTGCTATAGGCGGGGGCAGGGTCATGACACCCTACACTCACAGCCTTACTATAGGCGGGGCAGGGCAATGACACCCTACACTCACAGCTTTGTTATAGACGGGGGCAGGGCAATGACACCCTACACTCACAGCCTTGCTATAGGGGGGGGGCAGGGCAATGACACCCTACATTTACAGCTTTGTTATTAGGCGGGGGCAGGGCAATGACACCCTACACTCACAGCCTTGCTATAGGCGGGGGCAGGGCAATGACACCCTACACTCACAACCTTGCTATAGGCGGGGCAGGGCAATGACACCCTGCACTCACAGCCTTGCTATAGGCGGGGGCAGGGAAATGACACCCTGCACTCACAGCCTTGCTATAGGCGGAGGCACTGCAATGACACCCTGCACTCACAGCCTTGCTATAGGCGGAGGCACTGCAATGACACCCTGCACTCACAGCCTTGCTATAGGCGGGGGCAGGGCAATGACACCCTACACTCACAGCCTTACTATAGGCGGGGGCAGGGCAATGACACCCTACACTCACAGCCTTGCTATAGGCGGAGGCACTGCAATGACCCCTACACTCACAGCCTTACTATAGGCGGGGGCACTGCAATGACACCCTACACTCACAGCCTTACTATAGGCGGGGGCAGGGCCATGACACCCTACACTCTTAGCCTTGCTATAGGCGGGGGCAGGGTCATGACACCCTGCACTCACAGCCTTGCTATAGGCGGGGGCAGGGTCATGACACCCTACACTCACAGCCTTACTATAGGCGGGGGCAGGGCAATGACACCCTACACTCACAGCTTTGTTATAGACGGGGGCAGGGCAATGACACCCTACACTCACAGCCTTGCTATAGAGGGGGGGGCAGGGCAATGACACCCTACATTTACAGCTTTGTTATAGGCGGGGGCAGGGCAATGACACCCTACACTCACAGCCTTGCTATAGGCGGGGGCAGGGCAATGACACCCTACACTCACAACCTTGCTATAGGCGGGGGCAGGGCAATGACACCCTGCACTCACAGCCTTGCTATAGGCGGGGGCAGGGAAATGACACCCTGCACTCACAGCCTTGCTATAGGCGGAGGCACTGCAATGACACCCTGCACTCACAGCCTTGCTATAGGCGGAGGCACTGCAATGACACCCTGCACTCACAGCCTTGCTATAGGCGGAGGCACTGCAATGACACCCTGCACTCACAACCTTGGTATAGGCGGAGGCACTGCAATGACACCCTGCACTCACAGCCTTGCTATAGGCGGAGGCACTGCAATGACACCCTGCACTCACAGCCTTGCTATAGGCGGGGGCAGGGCAATGACACCCTACACTCACAGCCTTACTATAGGCGGGGGCAGGGCAATGACACCCTACACTCACAGCTTTGCTATAGGCGGAGGCACTGCAATGACACCCTACACTCACAGCCTTGCTATAGGCGGGGGCAGGGCAATGACACCCTGCACTCACAGCCTTGCTATAGGCGGAGGCACTGCAATGACACCCTACACTCACAGCCTTACTATAGGCGGGGCAGGGCAATGACACCCTACACTCACAGCTTTGCTATAGGTGGGGGCAGGGCAATGAAACCCTACACTCACAGCTTTGCTATAGGTGGGGGCAGGGCAATGACACCCTGCACTCACAGCTTTGCTATAGGTGGGGGCAGGGCAATGACACCCTACACTCACAGCTTTGTTATAGGCGGGGGCAGGGTCATGACACCCTACACTCACATCTTTGCTATAGATTGCCAGATTTTAGGGGGGCATTTTTAAAACAAAATTCATCCTGGAGTTGGACTTTACAACCTGTTTGTCTGCTCTGTGCAGGGACATGCTTCTGCCTCCGGGGGGCCGGGTGTTGGTCATGGAGGGAGCCGCAAACAACATGGTGGACGAGGCGGCAGTGAGAGCCGCCGGGAAGATTCGGGAATTGGCGGAGAAGCTGCAAGAGAGCGACATCCTTCTGGTGCTGATCTCCGGTATGAGGAGGGAGATCCTATCTACAGTATATAGAACCATCAGTCTGCTGCAGGCAAGAGGAGGCATTTCCTCAGTCTCCCCTCCCCCAGTGATTAGACTGTACATTGTAACCTTGTAGAAGGAGGAGGAGGAATTTCCTCAGTCTCCCCTCTGCTACAGACAGATGAGGGTTTTGTCTTCTTTCCTCAGGTGGAGGCTCAGCACTGCTGCCGGCCCCGGTCCCTCCACTCACCCTGCAGGACAAGCAGAACATCACCCAGCAGATGGCGCTGAGAGGGGCGACTATCCAGGAACTGAACACCATCCGCAGAGCCCTGTCCCAGCTGAAGGGAGGAGGACTTGCGAGGGCGGCGTATCCGGCACAGGTCAGTGGAAGGGTGACCAGGATATGGAAGGGGGAGGGGGGGGCATCAACCAGCAGGTCATACACAGACCTTTAATAGATTTGGGGTTTTGGACAAGAGACACCCCCCCCCCCAAGCTAAAATAATCGCAGGGACTAATTTTTGTTGCCTAAATCGCAATTAGATGACATTTAGCTTGCTGTGTATCATAAGACATTTTATGTTTTTTAATGATATATTTTTTGTTGTTTTTATTATTATTATTATTAATATTATTATTATTGTTATTATTATTTTATTTTTATTATTACTTTTTGTTTTATTTTAATATTTTTTTTTAATAAATATTATTTTTTTTTTTTTATTTATTTACATTTATTTATTTTCCAATAATGTATTCTTATTTTTATATTTTTGTAAAATTACCTTTTCGTCAGCATCCATTTTTTTTTCTTTTTCTGCATCTGAGTGCTGCAATTCTCCTGCAGCCTCTTTGCAGCCCCTTGCTGCCTTCAGCGATGGCCGTGTGGCATTTCTCAGGGCAGGTTTTCTGAGGGTGACAACAGCGGGGCCCATGTCTGTGTAGTGTGTGTTGGAACGGCCAATTGTAACGTCCATCAGATGCCCTGGAAGAGGGTCAACCCAAAACAGGAAGTGCCTGAAGAAGGACCTTCATGACAGGATCACCAGGGAATATTTTATGGCTCACTGCAGGGGTGCCCCGTCCTCTTCCTGGCTCTGAACTTCCCATGCTGCAATGGTTAACAGCTTCAGGTCTACAGGCAGAACAGCAGTATGGGCAGACAGTTGGATTCTATAGATATCTTCACTGCAGGGATGCCACGTCCTCTTCCTGGTGCGGCAGTGTTGGCGAAGGAGGCACTAAGCACCTTAGAGAGCTTTCACCGCTGTCACGGTCATGTAACACTGTACCCAAATGACATTTTTTATCTTTTTTTAATTTTATTTCCTAAATAAACACAAAAAGAACATTTGGGGGAAAAAAATGTTTTTCTTAGTTTCTGTTATAAAGTTTTGCAAATAAGTAATGATGAGGCGGCACTGATGAGTACTAATGAGGCGGCACTGATGAGTACTAGTGAGGCGGCACTAATGAGTACTAATGAGGCGGCACTGATGAGTACTAATGAGGCGGCACTAATGAGTACTAATGAGGCGGCACTGATGAGTACTAATGAGGCGGCACTAATGAGTACTAATGAGGCGGCACTGATGGGTACTAATGAGGCGGCACTGATGGGTACTAATGAGGCGGCACTGATGAGTACTAATGAGGCGGCACTAATGAGTACTAATGAGGCGGCACTGATGGGTACTAATGAGGTGGCACTGATGGGTACTAATGAGGCGGCACTGATGGGTACTAATGAGGCGGCAACTGATGGGTACTAATGAGGCGGCACTGATGGGTACTAATGAGGCGGCACTGATGGGCACTAATGAGGCTGCACTGATGGTACTATTGAGGCGGCACTGATGGGTACTAATGAGGCTGCACTAATAATCAGTGTGTAAACAATGTACTCCCTGTGCCCTGTCAGCCTTGCCGGTTATTGTCTTTCCTTTCCTCCCTCAGAGACAACATGGAAGGTCAGGAATGCTGATAATCGGGAAGTCTGTTTACATGTGATCAGCTGTGATTGGCACTTTATTGCGATCCGTGATCGGCCGTTTCCAAAGGACGCCCGGTCGGCGTGCACGTGGCAGGACGTCCTCCCACAATCGGAGAGCTGTGCTGTATACATCTTTCGGCTATAGCACAGGCAGGAACTGGTTAAAGTTGGATAACGCCCCTTCATATAAGCACAATTTGTGAGTGTAGCCTCATGTAGTCAAAGATAACAGGTCTTAAACCGTACCATCATCCAAATTAATATACAAAAAGAAGGGAGAGTGGGAACAAGGGGACAGTGGCTGATGTTGGCCCCATAACATTCCCACCCTAAAATAGCTGGACTATACCGGTACAGATAAACAATAGTAAACAATTAGTGTAAAAAAAGGGTTTATTACAAAAGAAACAATACATAGTATACTGATTAAAATGTAAAACAGAAATTCAGGATTCCCCAAAGAATATCTGTTAGTTACAAGGTATAGAATGGTCAGGTTCTCGACTAGTTTCACGATATCATCGCTTCCTCAGGAGGACCAATCTATAAAACAAATAATACAATGCAATACAAGCAGGGAGAATACATTGTAC
This sequence comes from Lithobates septentrionalis, assembly GCA_037952835.1. NCBI lineage: Eukaryota > Metazoa > Chordata > Amphibia > Anura > Ranidae > Lithobates > Lithobates septentrionalis. Next base: position 435,615 of record JBBDGP010003033.1, on the reverse strand, counting down.
AGCAAGTAATGATCATAAAAACAACATGTGAAAAAAAAAATGGCATAACACAAGTAAGGGGCCACATAAATAGCTGGTTGAAAGGTACGATAGATTGGGCCATTCACCTAGTGGGGGGGGGGGGGGGGACAGGGGAGGAAAAAACAAGGGGGAAGAAGTAGAAAAATGGACATGGGGGGAGGGGGAAGGAAAAGGACGGGGAAAGGGGGGGTAGAAAGGAAGAAGGAAAGGGGAAGAGGGAAAGGAAGAGAGGGGAAGGGGAAGAGGGGGATGGACATAGGTAGAGGGAGGGGGGAAAAAGAGGGAAGAAGGGAAGGGGGGAAGGCACACCAAAAAGGTGGTGGGGGGGAGGGGGGAAAAAGGTGAGGGGAGGGGGGGGGATAGGGACGGAGCAGGCTGAGACAAACAGTAACACAGGGGAGGGAAGAATAGGGGAGGGGGGGACAAGGATCGAACAGCACCTGGCTAGTGAATAAATGAGCCATATATTATAGCTCACCGCAGTGGTTAAGCCAGGGGTAACAGAGATGCCAACCCACATGAAGACTTCCAGAGGCACGGGGGTCGGATGGCCCGTAGGGAACAGGAAGGCCAACCATGTCCAACCACTGGGGCATCATAAAGGGTACAAGGTGTGGGGGCCCAACACGATGGGTGGATACCCACAAGGTTACAGGGAATCTGTCAGTAAAAGAGTATTAAATGTAGCATAAGATACAGGATAGTATCCATATGACGGTATCAGTGAAAGATAGCGTCGGGTAAAAGATAGTATCCAAGGTAAGAAAGCAGGAACCGTACCCATAGATGTCCGCCAGTGAGACATTGCAGACCTCCCTTCCATCCCGTCCCCACGTCAGCAGTCCACCGTGGGGAGAGCTGTAATGCTCACTCACAGGCCCGAGGGCCCGTTAAGGAGCTCCCCAACCCGGAGACGCCCCTTCATATAGGTTTGGGTCAGCTCCCCGAAGCCTGGCCAGAAAACTCCCAGAGAGGGCATCATCCAGCCCCTGCCTCCCTGATAGGAGGTTGCTAAGACACTCCCAGCCATTGCTGCTCCCGCCCCACTTTCACAGGAGAGAGCAATCAAACCCACCCACATGTGTGGTCCAGCTGTTATTGATCACTTCCACCATTGCAGGAGGGAGCTCTCAATCTCCATCGGTTCTGTCGCAGTAGTTCTGAGCTCAGCGTCGCTGCGACAGAGGAGATAGTGAACTGCTCATGTGCAGGGGTGTGATGGTGGGTATGAGCGGTAACAGCTGGAAGTGTCCTAGCAACATGCTAGCAACAAGGCAGGATGGAGGGGATGCCATCTCTGGGAGTTTTTCAGCCAGGCTTGGGGGGGGGGGGGTACATACTGTAGATGGCCTACACCTATAGCAAGGGCGTTATTCAACTTTTATCCACCTGGTGAAGGTGAATCAACCCTTTAAAGCTATGTCCAGTACGTCTTATTTTGGTTCCAGCCAGTGGCGTCGCCAAGGGATGGCTTTTGGGGCTATAGCCCTGAGTCTCTACAGGGGTCCCCAAGGGGAGGGGAGGCTCTCTGGAGACCCTGATGTAAGTGAAGGCCTCTCTGGGGACCCTGATTTTAAGGGGGAGGCTCTCAGGGGACCCTAATGTAAGAGGGGCTCTCTGGGAACCCTGTTGCAAGGGGGGGGCTCTCTGGGGACCCTGATGTAAGTGGAGGGCTCTCTGGGGACCCTGATTTTAAGGGGGAGGCTCTCAGGGGACCCTAATGTAAGAGGGGGCTCTCTGGGGACCCTGTTGTAAGGGGGGGGGCTCTCTGGGGACCCTGATGTTAGGAGGAGGCTCTCTGGGAACCCTGTTGCAAGGGGGGGCTCTCTGGGGACCCTGATGTAAGGGGGGGCTCTCTGGGGACCCTGTTGTAAGGGGGGGGCTCTCTGGGGACCCTGATGTTAGGAGGAGGCTCTCTGGGGACCCTGATGTAAGGGGGTGGCTCTCTGGGGACCCTGATGTAAGGAGGAGGCTCTCTGGGGTCCCTGATTTTAAGGGGGAGGTTCTCAGGGGACCATAATGTAAGAGGGGCTCTCTGGGAACCCTGATGTAAGTGGGGGGCTCTCTGGGGACCCTGATGTAAGGAGGAGGCTCTCTGGGGACCCTGATGTAAGGAGGAGGCTCTCTGGGGACCCTGATGTAAGGAGGAGGCTCTCTGGGGACCCTGATGTAAGGAGGAGGCTCTCTGGGGACCCTGATGTAAGGGGGGCTTTCTGGGGACCCTAATGTAAGTGGGGGGGGCTGTCTGGGGATATATATACACACACTTATATTACTGTATATACATGTGTATGCCCACCCAAGCATATGACTTTCTTTACTACGCTGCTATGGGCTCTAGCCACAGATCTTTTGTAGACCTAGCAACGCCCCTGGTTCCAGCACTTCCCCGATACGCCTGTCCTTTCCCTTTTCAGGTTGTCAGTCTGATCCTGTCTGATGTCATCGGGGACGACCTTGAAGTCATCGCCAGCGGTCCGACAGTTCCCAGTACTCACAGCGCAGAGGATTGCCTGCGGATCCTTGAGAGATACGACCTGAGGGGCGCGGTGCCGGAGGCTGTGGAGGACGCCATAACCTCCAGACCAGGAGAGGAGGGAGCAGAAGACTTCCCGCACGTCCACAACATCCTCATCGGCTCCAACCTGATTGCCCTGCGTGAGGCCGAGCGGGAGTCTCAGAAGTTGGGTTACCTCCCACTCCTGCTGTCCGCCGCCATCAGCGGAGACGTGGCGCCCGTCTCGTGGTTCTTCGCCCTCCTGGCTCGGGTCATCTGCTCTATCCTGACCTCCAGCCCCGAGCAGGCGCAGCTGGAACGAGAGATCCTCCACCTGGCCGCCACTATGGCCGTCCCCGGCCTCCATCTCGCCCAACGGCTGCAGGAGGTGAAGGAGAACGCCGGGAACGCGGATGCCGTCTGCGCCCTTTTCGGGGGGGAGATCACAGTGCAGGTTCGGGGGGAGGGCAAGGGTGGGCGGAACCAGGAGCTGGCGCTACGAGTGGCCGCGGAGTGGCATCGGTCTTCGGCGGCCATGGCGGGATGCGAGGTACTGTTCCTGAGCGGGGGCACCGATGGGCAGGACGGCCCCACCGATGCCGCTGGGGCTTCCTCCTATCCGGGGCTCGTGGCGCAGGCTGTGGAGAGCGGGCTGGACGTGGAGAGATCCCTTAATGCCAGCGATTCCAACGGCTTCTTCAGGCACTTCCAAAATGGCCGACATCTCCTGGTGACGGGACTGACGGGGACCAACGTCATGGATGTTCAGGTGCTTCTCGTACGGAGACACGCAGAGAGGCCCTGACCACCGTCCTGACTGTCCAATAATAAACAGAATCATCCATAGGGGGCGCTCTAATACAAGAGAGTCCAAACTATATCTTTGTTCAAAAATAAAACACATTTTATTAATAAATGATTTATTGGTGATGCGTGTCTGTATGATCTGTGTGTGATCTGTGTAATGTATGGGTTGATCTGTGTGTGATGTGTGTGTGTGTGAGAGATCTGTGTGTGTGTGTGTGAGATCTGTGTGTGATCTGTGTGTGAGAGTGATCTGTGTGTGTGTGAGAGATCTGTGTGTGTGTGAGAGATCTGTGTGTGTGTGTGATCTGTGTGTGTGTGATCTGTGTGTGTGTGTGTGTGTGTGTGATCTGTGTGTGTGTGTGAGATCTGTGTGTGTGTGAGAGATCTGTGTGTGTGAACTGTATGTGTGTGTGTGATCTGTGTGTGAGATCTGTGTGTGTGTGTGTGAGATCTGTGTGTGTGTGTGTGTGTGAGAGAGATCTGTGTGTGTGTGTGTGATCTGTGTGTGTGAGAGATCTGTGTGTGTGAGAGATCTGTGTGTGTGTGAGAGAGATCTGTGTGTGTGAGAGATCTGTGTGTGTGAGAGAGATCTGTGTGTGTGAGAGAGATCTGTGTGTGTGTGTGATCTGTGTGTGTGTGTGTGCGAGATCTGTGTGTGTGTGTGTGAGAGATCTGTGTGTGTGAGAGATCTGTGTGTGTGTGTGTGATCTGTGTGTGTGAACTGTATGTGTGTGTGTGCGAGATCTGTGTGTGTGTGTGTGAGAGATCTGTGTGTGTGTGTGTGATCTGTGTGTGTGAACTGTATGTGTGTGTGTGTGAGAGATCTGTGTGTGTGTGTGTGAGAGATCTGTGTGTGTGTGTGTGTGATCTGTGTGTGTGAGAGATCTGTGTGTGTGAGAGATCTGTGTGTGTGTGTGAGAGAGATCTGTGTGTGTGTGTGAGAGAGATCTGTGTGTGTGAGAGATCTGTGTGTGTGAGAGAGATCTGTGTGTGAGAGAGATCTGTGTGTGTGAGAGAGATCTGTGTGTGTGAGAGAGAGAGATCTGTGTGTGTGTGAGAGAGATCTGTGTGTGTGAGAGATCTGTGTGTGTGTGAGAGAGATCTGTGTGTGTGAGAGATCTGTGTGTGTGAGAGAGATCTGTGTGTGTGAGAGAGATCTGTGTGTGAGAGAGATCTGTGTGTGAGAGAGATCTGTGTGTGTGAGAGATCTGTGTGTGTGAGAGATCTGTGTGTGTGAGAGATCTGTGTGTGTGTGAGAGAGAGATCTGTGTGTGTGTGAGAGAGATCTGTGTGTGTGAGAGATCTGTGTGTGTGAGAGATCTGTGTGTGTGTGAGAGAGAGATCTGTGTGTGTGTGAGAGAGATCTGTGTGTGTGAGAGATCTGTGTGTGTGTGAGAGAGATCTGTGTGTGTGAGAGATCTGTGTGTGTGAGAGAGATCTGTGTGTGTGAGAGAGATCTGTGTGTGAGAGAGATCTGTGTGTGAGAGAGATCTGTGTGTGTGAGAGATCTGTGTGTGTGAGAGATCTGTGTGTGTGAGAGATCTGTGTGTGTGAGAGAGATCTGTGTGTGTGTGTGTGTGAGAGAGATCTGTGTGTGTGAGAGATCTGTGTGTGTGTGTGATCTGTGTGTGTGAACTGTATGTGTGTGTGTGTGAGAGATCTGTGTGTGTGTGTGTGTGTGAGAGATCTGTGTGTGTGTGTGTGTGATCTGTGTGTGTGAGAGATCTGTGTGTGTGAGAGATCTGTGTGTGTGAGAGAGATCTGTGTGTGTGTGTGTGAGAGAGATCTGTGTGTGTGTGTGAGAGAGATCTGTGTGTGTGAGAGATCTGTGTGTGTGTGTGTGATCTGTGTGTGTGAACTGTATGTGTGTGTGTGTGAGAGATCTGTGTGTGTGTGTGTGAGAGATCTGTGTGTGTGTGTGTGAGAGATCTGTGTGTGTGTGTGTGTGATCTGTGTGTGTGAGAGATCTGTGTGTGTGTGTGAGAGAGATCTGTGTGTGTGTGAGAGATCTGTGTGTGAGAGAGATCTGTGTGTGTGAGAGAGATCTGTGTGTGAGAGAGATCTGTGTGTGTGTGAGATCTGTGTGTGTGAGAGATCTGTGTGTGTGTGTGTGAGAGAGATCTGTGTGTGTGAGAGAGATCTGTGTGTGTGAGAGATCTGTGTGTGAGAGAGATCTGTGTGTGTGAGAGATCTGTGTGTGTGTGTGTGATCTGTGTGTGTGTGTGAGATCTGTGTGTGTGTGTGTGAGATCTGTGTGTGTGAGAGATCTGTGTGTGTGAGAGATCTGTGTGTGTGTGTGTGTGTGTGATCTGTGTGTGTGTGAGAGATCTGTGTGTGTGAGAGAGATCTGTGTGTGTGTGTGAGAGAGATCTGTGTGTGTGTGAGAGAGATCTGTGTGTGTGAGAGAGATCTGTGTGTGTGTGAGATGTCTGTGTGTGTGATCTGTGTGTGTGTGATCTGTCTGTGTGTGTGATCTGTCTGTGTGTGTGATCTGTGTGTGTGTGAGATGTCTGCGTGTGTGATCTGTCTGTGTGTGTGATCTGTGTGTGTGTGATCTGTGTGTGTGTGATCTGTCTGTGTGTGTGATCTGTGTGTGTGTGATCTGTGTGTGTGTGAGATGTCTGTGTGTGTGATCTGTCTGTGTGTGTGATCTGTGTGTGTGTGTGTGATCTGTGTGTGTGTGATCTGTGTGTGTGTGAGATGTCTGTGTGTGTGATCTGTCTGTGTGTGTGATCTGTGTGTGTGTGATCTGTGTGTGTGTGTGATCTGTGTGTGTGTGAGATGTCTGTGTGTGTGAGATGTCTGTGTGTGTGATCTGTGTGTGTGTGTGTGAGATGTCTGTGTGTGTGAGATGTCTGTGTGTGTGATCTGTGTGTGTGTGATCTGTGTGTGTGTGAGATGTCTGTGTGTGTGATCTGTCTGTGTGTGTGATCTGTGTGTGTGTGATCTGTCTGTGTGTGTGATCTGTGTGTGTGTGTGTGATCTGTGTGTGTGTGAGATGTCTGTGTGTGAGATGTCTGTGTGTGTGATCTGTCTGTGTGTGTGATCTGTGTGTGTGTGTGATCTGTGTGTGTGTGTGAGATGTCTGTGTGTGTGAGATGTCTGTGTGTGTGAGATGTCTGTGTGTGTGAGATGTCTGTGTGTGTGATCTGTGTGTGTGTGAGATGTCTGTGTGTGTGAGATGTCTGTGTGTGTGAGATGTGTGTGTGTGTGATCTGTCTGTGTGTGTGATCTGTGTGTGTGTGATCTGTCTGTGTGTGTGATCTGTGTGTGATCTGTGTGTGTGTGATCTGTGTGTGTGTGAGATGTCTGTGTGTGTGAGATGTCTGTGTGTGTGATCTGTGTGTGTGTGTGTGTGATCTGTGTGTGTGTGATCTGTGTGTGTGTGATCTGTGTGTGTGTGTGAGATGTCTGTGTGTGTGATCTGTCTGTGTGTGTGAGATGTCTGTGTGTGTGTGATCTGTGTGTGTGTGAGATGTCTGTGTGTGTGATCTGTGTGTGTGTGATCTGTCTGTGTGTGTGATCTGTGAGATGTGTGTGTGATCTGTGTGTGTGTGAGATGTCTGTGTGTGTGTGAATGATTAGGGCATCTGCAGAGTGGAGTGTAATAGCCGTGGTTCCCCTCCTGTGGCCTGCCGGCCCTCTGTGTGCAGCCCGGGGCTTATTGTGTAAGGTCCCGGCCTGGGGAGCGGGGGAGAGCGGCTCGGCACTGCTAATGATCGGTAAGTGATCACCAATGGAGGGGATGGTGGTTAAATGTCATTGCCATGACCACCAAAACAGCAAAAAGAGGGGAGGGTCAAAGCTCACTGACATGGCCACCAATGCAGGAAGGGGGGGGGGTTAAATTTTACTAGCAGTACCACCAATGTGAGGGGGTAGGATAAGAGGTTAGCTTTCCCCGCCACTGACCACCAATGCAGATGGGGGGTTAAGTTTCACTGCCTGTGACACTGCTGAGAGTTATTGTTGAGTGTTGCTACACTGACATCAATACTGGGGGTTATTATTTCATCCACTGACACCAAAGCTGGGGGTTATTCTTGCACTTACTGACACCAAATGCAGGGGGGGGGAGGTATTATTGCATTCAGTGACACTAAATGTGGGGCGTTATTATTACACTCACTGACACCAATATTGGTTTTTTTTATTACATCCACTGACACCAACTCTGGGGGTTATTATTACATTCACTGACACCAATGCGGGGGGGGGGGGGGTATTATTGCATTCAGTGACACCAATATTGGGGCTTTTTATTGCATCCACTGACCAATGTTGGGGGTTATTATTTCACCCACTGACACCAATGTTGGGGGTTATTATTTCATCCACTGACACCAATGTTGGGGGTTATTATTTCATCCACTGACACCAATGTTGGGGGTTATTATTTCATCCACTGACACCAATGTTGGGGGTTATTATTCCATCCACTGACACCAATGTTGGGGGTTATTATTTCATCCACTGACACCAATGTTGGGGGTTATTATTCCATCCACTGACACCAATGTTGGGGGTTATTATTTCATCCACTGACACCAATGTTGGGGGTTATTATTTCATCCACTGACACCAATGTTGGGGGTTATTATTCCATCCACTGACACCAATGTTGGGGCTTATTATTTCATCCACTGACACCAATGTTGGGGATTATTATTTCATCCACTGACACCAATGTTGGGGGTTATTATTTCATCCACTGACACCAATGTTGGGGGTTATTATTCCATCCACTGACACCAATGTTGGGGGTTATTATTTCATCCACTGACACCAATGTTGGGGGTTATTATTTCATCCACTGACACCAATGTTGGGGGTTATTATTCTCCAGCTTCTTTAGTGTAGGATTCCCTGCAAAAAAAGGCAGCAAGGCCGTCATTTTGGGGTGTTGCGGTGAATGTTGCTATGATGTGACCCTCTGGATAAGTTGAGGGACACTTTAGTCCCTCCATAATTTTCAAGCTGACCATCACCGCCCCCTAGTGTGAGCGCCCACAAGAAACTCCATATAATTCCTCTATAATCATATAGACTCTTCTACTACATGACTGACCATTAATTCTAAACAGATTCTACATTTTAGATGTGTGTAACCATAATAAATGTATCAATAATAATCAATAACCCCCCCCCCCCCCCCAAAAAAAAAAATCTCAGATATAAATGATATTATATAACAATAAGGTCCCCCTCACATCAGCTGTCCCTGTCTTCTCTCTAATAGCCGCTAGATGGCAGCAGAGAAGCAGTAATTGTAAGAGCTGGAATGCTCTGCACCGCACTGGCCATTAGGGGGCGCTAGACACTGCGCGGCCGTGATTGCGGGGGCGTGTCCGGCTCTTCCCCATGGCAACGTTCAGCGTCCTGTTGCCTGGCAACGTGGAAGGCAGCGGCGTGAGGCAGGTAATGTGATTTGTATCTGTGCGAAGAGAAAATGTATCAAATCTTCATCATTGTATCCGAGCAGAAGATACATTGTATAGTATGTGGGGGGAGGGGCGTGCTGGGACTTCTGGTTCCTCCCGGGGCCACAGACTGTATTAGGAGGTCATGCTGGGCCCTATAGTTCCTCCAGGGGCCACATCCTGCATTAGGAGGTCATGCTGGGCCCTATAGTTCCTCCAGGGGCCACAGGCTGTATTAGGAGGTCATGCTGGGCCCTATAGTTCCTCCAGGGGCCACAGGCTGTATTAGGAGGTCATGCTGGGCTCTATAGCTCCTCCAGGGGCCACAGGCTGTATTAGGAGGTCATGCTGGGCCCTATAGTTCCTCCAGGGGCCACAGGCTGTATTAGGAGGTCATGCTGGGCTCTATAGCTCCTCCAGGGGCCACAGGCTGTATTAGGAGGTCATGCTGGGCTCTATAGTTCCTCCAGGGGCCACAGGCTGTATTAGGAGGTCATGCTGGGCTCTATAGTTCCTCCAGGTGCCACAGGCTATATTTGGAGGTCATGCTGGGCCCTATAGTTCATACAGGGGCCACAGGCTGTATTAGGAGGTCATGCTGGGCTCTATAGTTCCCCCAGGGGCCACAGGCTGTATTAGGAGGTCATGCTGGGCCCTATAGTGCTCCCAGGTGCCACAGGCTGTATTAGGAGGTCATGCTGGGCTCTATAGTTCCCCCAGGGGCCACAGGCTGTATTAGGAGGTCATGCTGGGCCCTATAGTTCATCCAGGGGCCACAGGCTGTATTAGGAGGTCATGCTGGGCTCTATAGTTCCCCCAGGGGCCACAGGCTGTATTAGGAGGTCATGCTGGGCCCTATAGTGCTCCCAGGTGCCACAGGCTGTATTAGGAGGTCATGCTGGGCCATATAATTCCTCCAGGGGCCACGGGCTGCATTAGGAGGTCATGCTGGGCTCTATAGTCCCCCCAGGGCCACAGGCTGTATTAGGAGGTCATGCTGGGCTCTATAGTTCCTCCAGGGGCCACAGGCTGCATTAGGAGGTCATGCTGGGCCCTATAGTTCATCCGGGTGCCACAGGCTGTATTAGGAGGTCATGCTGGGCCCTATAGTTCCTCCAGATGCCACAGGCTGTATTAGGAGGTCATGCTGGGCCCTATAGTTCCTCCAGATGCCACAGGCTGCATTAGGAGGTCATGCTGGGCTCTATAGTTCCCCCAGGGGCCACAGGCTGTATTAGGAGGTCATGCTGGGCTCTATAGCTCCTCCAGGGGCCACAGGCTGTATTAGGAGGTCATGCTGGGACCTATAGTTCCTCCAGGGGCCACAGGCTATTTTAGGAGGTCATGCTGGACTCTATAGTTCCCCCAGGGGCCACAGGCTATATTTGGAGGTCATGCTGGGCCCTATAGTTCATCCGGGTGCCACAGGCTGTATTAGGAGGTCATGCTGGGCCCTATAGTTCCTCCAGATGCCACAGGCTGTATTAGGAGGTCATGCTGGGCCATATAATTCCTCCAGGGGCCACAGGCTGCATTAGGAGGTCATGCCAGGCCCTATAGTTTCCCCAGGGGCCACAGGCTGCATTAGATGGTCATGCTGGGCCCTATAGCCCCCCAGGGGCCACAGACTGCATTGGGAGGTCATGCAAGGCTCCTACAGTTCCTTCGGGGCCACAGGGGACATTGGAGGAGTCTCAGATGTCCTTACACTGGAGCTGGGTGACAGCAACTTTGGATGACCTCTGACCCTCCAACTGCACCGGAGAAAGCAAAGAGGAAAAATAATGATTTAGATTGTAAGCTCCATGAGCGAGGCCCTCCTATTCCTTCTGTTGTACTGTCCCCCTTTATATTGTAAAGCGCTGTGCGAATTGTTGGCGCCATATAAATCCTGTATAATAGTAATAATAATGAAATGGAATGAATAAATGACATGAACATATTAAAGCTTCTATGAGATTTTAGTGATTGGGTTTACATAACCACATGACCGCCGGAAGATTTACCCCCCTTCATGACCAGGACATTTTTGTGATACGGCACTGCGTTAATTAAACTGATAATTGTGCGGTCATGCGATTCTTTACCCAAATATATTTTATGTCCTTTTTTTCCTACAAATAGTGGTATCGGATCGACTTTTTATTTATTTTTTTTGTGCTATAAACATAGGATGCTCTGGAGATGCTGGGAACATAGGATGCTCTGGAGATACTGGGAACATAGGATGCTCTGGAGATGCTAGGAACATAGGATGCTCTGGAGATACTGGGAACATAGGATGTTCTGGAGATTCTGGGAACATAGGATGCTCTGGAGATACTGGGAACATAGGATGTTCTGGAGATACTGGGAACATAGGATGCTCTGGAGATTCTGGGAACATAGGATGCTCTGGAGATGCTGGGAACATAGGATGTTCTGGAGATACTGGGAACATAGGATGTTCTGGAGATGCTGGGAACATAGGATGCTCTGGAGATGCTGGGAACATAGGATGCTCTGGAGATGCTGGGAACATAGGATGTTCTGGAGATACTGGGAACATAGGATGTTCTGGAGATGCTGGGAACATAGGATGCTCTGGAGATACTGGGAACATAGGATGTTCTGGAGATACTGGGAACATAGGATGTTCTGGAGATGCTGGGAACATAGGATGCTCTGGAGATACTGGGAACATAGGATGTCCTGGAGATGCTGGGAACATAGGATGTCCTGGAGATACTGGGAACATAGGATGTCCTGGAGATACTGGGAACATAGGATGCTCTGGAGATACTGGGAACATAGGATGCTCTGGAGATGCTGGGAACATAGGATGTCCTGGAGATACTGGGAACATAGGATGCTCTGGAGATGCTGGGAACATAGGATGCTCTGGAGATGCTAGGAACATAGGATGCTCTGGAGATACTGGGAACATGGGATGTTCTGGAGATACTGGGAACATAGGATGTTCTGGAGATGCTGGGAACATAGGATGCTCTGGAGATACTGGGAACATAGGATGTCCTGGAGATGCTGGGAACATAGGATGTCCTGGAGATACTGGGAACATAGGATGTCCTGGAGATACTGGGAACATAGGATGCTCTGGAGATGCTGGGAACATAGGATGCTCTGGAGATGCTGGGAACATAGGATGCTCTGGAGATGCTGGGAACATAGGATGCTCTGGAGATGCTGGGAACATAGGATGCTCTGGAGATGCTGGGAACATAGGATGCTCTGGAGATTCTGGGAACATAGGATGCTCTGGAGATGCTGGGAACATAGGATGCTCTGGAGATGCTGGGAACATAGGATGCTCTGGAGATACTGGGAACATAGAATGTTCTGGAGATACTGGAAACATAGGATGCTCTGGAGATGCTGGGAACATAGAATATTCTGGAGATCCTGGGAACCTAGGATGCTTAGGGGTCACTGGGAACATAGGATGTTCTGGAGATACTGGGAACCTAGGATGCTTAGGGGTCACTGGGAACATAGGATGCTCTGGAGATACTGGGAACATAGGATGCTCTGGAGATACTGGGAACATAGGATGCTCTGGAGATACTGGGAACATAGGATGCTCTGGAGATACTGGGAACATAGAATGTTCTGGAGATACTGGGAACATAGGATGCTCTGGAGATGCTGAGAACATAGGATGTTCTGGAGATCCTGGGAACATAGGATGTTCTGGAGATCCTGGGAACCTAGGATGCTTAGGGGTCACTGGGAACATAGGATGTTCTGGAGATACTGGGAACATAGGATGTTCTGGAGATACTGGGAACATAGGATGCTCTGGAGATACTGGGAACATAGGATGCTCTGGAGATATTGGGAACATAGGATGCTCTGGAGATATTGGGAACATAGGATGCTCTGGAGATACTGGGAACATAGGATGCTCTGGAGATGCTGGGAACATAGGATGCTCTGGAGATGCTGGGAACATAGGATGTTCTGGAGATGCTGGGAACATAGGATGTTCTGGAGATGCTGGGAACATAGGATGTTCTGGAGATACTGGGGACATAGGATGTTCTGGAGATACTTGGGACATAGGATGCTCTGGAGATACTGGGGACATAGGATGCTCTGGAGATACTGAGAACATAGAATGCTCTGGAGATCCTGGGAACCTAGGATGCTTAGGGGTCACGCTGGACTCTATAGTTCCCCCAGGGGCCACAGGCTATATTTGGAGGTCATGCTGGGCCCTATAGTTCATCCGGGTGCCACAGGCTGTATTAGGAGGTCATGCTGGGCCCTATAGTTCCTCCAGATGCCACAGGCTGTATTAGGAGGTCATGCTGGGCCCTATAGTTCCTCCAGATGCCACAGGCTGCATTAGGAGGTCATGCTGGGCTCTATAGTTCCCCCAGGGGCCACAGGCTGCATTAGGAGGTCATGCCAGGCCCTATAGTTTCCCCAGGGGCCACAGGCTGCATTAGATGGTCATGCTGGGCCCTATAGCCCCCCAGGGGCCACAGACTGCATTGGGAGGTCATGCAAGGCTCCTACAGTTCCTTCGGGGCCACAGGGGACATTGGAGGAGTCTCAGATGTCCTTACACTGGAGCTGGGTGACAGCAACTTTGGATGACCTCTGACCCTCCAACTGCACCGGAGAAAGCAAAGAGGAAAAATAATGATTTAGATTGTAAGCTCCATGAGCGAGGCCCTCCTATTCCTTCTGTTGTACTGTCCCCCTTTATATTGTAAAGCGCTGTGCGAATTGTTGGCGCCATATAAATCCTGTATAATAGTAATAATAATGAAATGGAATGAATAAATGACATGAACATATTAAAGCTTCTATGAGATTTTAGTGATTGGGTTTACATAACCACATGACCGCCGGAAGATTTACCCCCCTTCATGACCAGGACATTTTTGTGATACGGCACTGCGTTAATTAAACTGATAATTGTGCGGTCATGCGATTCTTTACCCAAATATATTTTATGTCCTTTTTTTCCTACAAATAGTGGTATCGGATCGACTTTTTATTAATTTTTTTTGTGCTATAAACATAGGATGCTCTGGAGATGCTGGGAACATAGGATGCTCTGGAGATGCTAGGAACATAGGATGCTCTGGAGATGCTGGGAACATAGGATGCTCTGGAGATACTGGGAACATAGGATGCTCTGGAGATACTGGGAACATAGGATGTCCTGGAGATGCTGGGAACATAGGATGTTCTGGAGATACTGGGAACATAGGATGTTCTGGAGATGCTGGGAACATAGGATGCTCTGGAGATACTGGGAACATAGGATGTCCTGGAGATGCTGGGAACATAGGATGTCCTGGAGATACTGGGAACATAGGATGTCCTGGAGATACTGGGAACATAGGATGCTCTGGAGATCCTGGGAACATAGGATGTCCTGGAGATGCTGGGAACATAGGATGTCCTGGAGATACTGGGAACATAGGATGTTCTGGAGATACTGGGAACATAGGATGTTCTGGAGATGCTGGGAACATAGGATGCTCTGGAGATACTGGGAACATAGGATGTCCTGGAGATGCTGGGAACATAGGATGCTCTGGAGATGCTGGGAACATAGGATGCTCTGGAGATGCTGGGAACATAGGATGCTCTGGAGATGCTGGGAACATAGGATGCTCTGGAGATGCTGGGAACATAGGATGCTCTGGAGATGCTGGGAACATAGGATGCTCTGGAGATTCTGGGAACATAGGATGCTCTGGAGATGCTGGGAACATAGGATGCTCTGGAGATGCTGGGAACATAGGATGCTCTGGAGATGCTGGGAACATAGGATGCTCTGGAGATGCTGGGAACATAGAATATTCTGGAGATCCTGGGAACCTAGGATGCTTAGGGGTCACTGGGAACATAGGATGTTCTGGAGATACTGGGAACCTAGGATGCTTAGGGGTCACTGGGAACATAGGATGCTCTGGAGATACTGGGAACATAGGATGCTCTGGAGATACTGGGAACATAGGATGCCCTGGAGATACTGGGAACATAGGATGCTCTGGAGATGCTGGGAACATAGGATGCTCTGGAGATGCTGGGAACATAGGATGCTCTGGAGATGCTAGGAACATAGGATGCTCTGGAGATGCTGGGAACATAGGATGTTCTGGAGATACTGGGAACATAGGATGCTCTGGAGATGCTGAGAACATAGGATGTTCTGGAGATCCTGGGAACATAGGATGTTCTGGAGATCCTGGGAACCTAGGATGCTTAGGGGTCACTGGGAACATAGGATGTTCTGGAGATACTGGGAACCTAGGATGCTCTGGAGATACTGGGAACATAGGATGCTCTGGAGATACTGGGAACATAGGATGCTCTGGAGATACTGGGAACATAGGATGTTCTGGAGATACTGGGAACCTAGGATGCTCTGGAGATACTGGGAACATAGGATGTTCTGGAGATACTGGGAACATAGGATGCTCTGGAGATACTGGGAACATAGGATGCTCTGGAGATACTGGGAACATAGGATGCTCTGGAGATGCTGGGAACATAGGATGCTCTGGAGATGCTGGGAACATAGGATGCTCTGGAGATGCTGGGAACATAGGATGCTCTGGAGATACTGGGAACATAGGATGCTCTGGAGATACTGGGAACATAGGATGCTCTGGAGATACTGGGAACATAGGATGCTCTGGAGATACTGGGAACATAGGATGCTCTGGAGATACTGGGAACATAGGATGCTCTGGAGATGCTGGGAACATAGGATGCTCTGGAGATGCTGGGAACATAGGATGTTCTGGAGATGCTGGGAACATAGGATGTTCTGGAGATACTGGGGACATAGGATGTTCTGGAGATACTGGGGACATAGAATGCTCTGGAGATCCTGGGAACCTAGGATGCTTAGGGGTCACTGGGAACATAGGATGCTCTGGAGATGCTGGGAACATAGGATGCTCTGGAGATACTGGGAACATAGAATGTTCTGGAGATACTGGAAACATAGGATGCTCTGGAGATGCTGGGAACATAGGATGTTCTGGAGATGCTGAGAAAATAGGATGCTCTGGAGATCCTGGGAACATAGAATATTCTGGAGAACCTGGGAACCTAGGATGCTTAGGGGTCACTGGGAACATAGGATGTTCTGGAGATACTGGGAACCTAGGATGCTTAGGGGTCACTGGGAACATAGGATGCTCTGGAGATACTGGGAACATAGGATGCTCTGGAGATGCTGGGAACATAGGATGCTCTGGAGATGCTGGGAACATAGGATGCTCTGGAGATGCTAGGAACATAGGATGCTCTGGAGATGCTGGGAACATAGGATGTTCTGGAGATACTGGGAACATAGAATGTTCTGGAGATACTGGGAACATAGGATGCTCTGCAGATGCTGAGAACATAGGATGTTCTGGAGATCCTGGGAACATAGGATGTTCTGGAGATCCTGGGAACCTAGGATGCTTAGGGGTCACTGGGAACATAGGATGTTCTGGAGATACTGGGAACATAGGATGCTCTGGAGATACTGGGAACATAGGATGTTCTGGAGATGCTGGGAACATAGGATGCTCTGGAGATGCTGGGAACATAGGATGCTCTGGAGATGCTGGGAACATAGGATGCTCTGGAGATACTGGGAACATAGAATGTTCTGGAGATACTGGAAACATAGGATGCTCTGGAGATGCTGGGAACATAGGATGTTCTGGAGATACTGGGGACATAGGATGTTCTGGAGATACTGGGAACATAGAATGCTCTGGAGATCCTGGGAACCTAGGATGCTTAGGGGTCACTGGGAACATAGGATGCTCTGGAGATGCTGGGAACATAGGATGCTCTGGAGATGCTGGGAACATAGGATGTTCTGGAGATGCTGAGAAAATAGGATGCTCTGGAGATACTGGGAACATAGAATATTCTGGAGATCCTGGGAACCTAGGATGCTTAGGGGTCACTGGGAACATAGGATGTTCTGGAGATACTGGGAACCTAGGATGCTTAGGGGTCACTGGGAACATAGGATGCTCTGGAGATACTGGGAACATAGGATGCTCTGGAGATGCTGGGAACATAGGATGTTCTGGAGATACTGGGAACATAGAATGTTCTGGAGATACTGGGAACATAGGATGCTCTGGAGATGCTGAGAACATAGGATGTTCTGGAGATCCTGGGAACATAGGATGTTCTGGAGATCCTGGGAACCTAGAATGCTTAGGGGTCACTGGGAACATAGGATGTTCTGGAGATACTGGGAACATAGGATGTTCTGGAGATACTGGGAACATAGGATGCTCTGGAGATACTGGGAACATAGGATGCTCTGGAGATACTGGGAACATAGGATTCTGTGGAGATACTGGGAACATAGGATGCTCTGGAGATACTGGGAACATAGGATGCTCTGGAGATACTGGGAACATAGGATGCTCTGGAGATACTGTGAACATAGGATGCTCTGGAGATCCTGGGAACCTAGGATGCTCTGGAGATACTGGGAACATAGGATGCTCTGGAGATACTGGGAACATAGGATGCTCTGGAGATGCTGGGAACATAGGATGTTCTGGAGATACTGGGAACATAGAATGTTCTGGAGATACTGGGAACATAGGATGCTCTGGAGATGCTGAGAACATAGGATGTTCTGGAGATCCTGGGAACATAGGATGTTCTGGAGATCCTGGAAACCTAGGATGCTTAGTGGTCACTGGGAACATAGGATGTTCTGGAGATACTGGGAACATAGGATGTTCTGGAGATACTGGGAACATAGGATGCTCTGGAGATACTGGGAACATAGGATGCTCTGGAGATACTGGGAACATAGGATGCTCTGGAGATGCTGGGAACATAGGATGCTCTGGAGATGCTGGGAACATAGGATGCTCTGGAGATACTGGGAACATAGGATGCTCTGGAGATACTGGGAACATAGGATGCTCTGGAGATACTGGGAACATAGGATGCTCTGGAGATACTGGGAACATAGGATTCTGTGGAGATACTGGGAACATAGGATTCTCTGGAGATACTGGGAACATAGGATGCTCTGGAGATACTGTGAACATAGGATGCTCTGGAGATGCTGGGAACATAGGATGCTCTGGAGATCCTGGGAACCTAGGATGCTCTGGAGATACTGGGAACATAGGATGCTCTGGAGATACTGGGAACATAGGATGCTCTGGAGATACTGTGAACATAGGATGCTCTGGAGATGCTGGGAACATAGGATGCTCTGGAGATCCTGGGAACCTAGGATGCTCTGGAGATACTGGGAACATAGGATGCTCTGGAGATACTGGGAACATAGGATGCTCTGGAGATGCTGGGAACATAGGATGCTATAGAGATACTGGGAATGTAGGATTCTCATGAGATGCTGGGAACATCGGATGCTCAGGAGATACTGGGAACATAGGATGCTCTGGAGATACTGGGATCATAGGATGCTTTGGAGATACTGGGAACATAGGATGCTCTGGAGATACTGGGAACATAGGATGCTCTGGAGATACCGGGAACATAGGATGCTCTGGAGATATTGGGAACATAGGATGCTCTGGAGATACTGGGAACATAGGATGCTCTGGAGATACTGGGAACATAGGATGCTCTGGAGATACTGGGAACATAGGATGCTCTGGAGATGCTGGGAACATAGGATGCGCTGGAGATGCTGGGAACATAGGATGCTCTGGAGATACTGGGAACATAGAATGTTCTGGAGATACTGGAAACATAGGATGCTCTGGAGGTGCTGGGAACATAGGATGTTCTGGAGATGCTGGGAACATAGGATGTTCTGGAGATACTGGGGACATAGGATGTTCTGGAGATACTGGGAACATAGGATGCTCTGGAGATACTGGGAACATAGAATGCTCTGGAGATCCTGGGAACCTAGGATGCTTAGGGGTCACTGGGAACATAGGATGCTCTGGAGATGCTGGGAACATAGGATGCTCTGGAGATACTGGGAACATAGAATGTTCTGGAGATACTGGAAACATAGGATGCTCTGGAGATGCTGGGAACATAGGATGTTCTGGAGATGCTGAGAAAATAGGATGCTCTGGAGATCCTGGGAACATAGAATATTCTGGAGATCCTGGGAACCTAGGATGCTTAGGGGTCACTGGGAACATAGGATGTTCTGGAGATACTGGGAACCTAGGATGCTTAGGGGTCACTGGGAACATAGGATGCTCTGGAGATACTGGGAACATAGGATGCTCTGGAGATGCTGGGAACATAGGATGCTCTGGAGATGCTGGGAACATAGGATGCTCTGGAGATGCTAGGAACATAGGATGCTCTGGAGATGCTGGGAACATAGGATGTTCTGGAGATACTGGGAACATAGGATGCTCTGGAGATACTGGGAACATAGGATGCTCTGGAGATACTGGGAACATAGGATGCTCTGGAGATACTGGGAATATAGGATCCTTGGGGTCATAGGAACATAGGATGCTCTGGAGATGCTGGGAACATAGGATGCTCTGGAGATACTGGGAACATAGGATGCTCTGGAGATACTGGGAACATTGGATGCTCTGGAGATGCTGGGAACATAGGATGCTCTTGAGATGCTGGGAACATAGGATGCTCTGGAGATACTGGGAACATAGGATGCTCTGGAGATACTGGGAACATAGGATGCTCTGGAGATGCTGGGAACATAGGATTCTCTGGAGATGCTGGGAACATAGGATTCTCTGGAGATACTGGGAACATAGGATGCTCTGGAGATACTGGGAACATAGGATGCTCTGGAGATACTGGGAACATAGGATGCTCTGGAGATACTGGGAATATAGGATCCTTGGGGTCATAGGAACATAGGATGCTCTGGAGATGCTGGGAACATAGGATGCTCTGGAGATACTGGGAATATAGGATCCTTGGGGTCATAGGAACATAGGATGCTCTGGAGATGCTGGGAACATAGGATGCTCTGGAGATACTGGGAACATTGGATGCTCTGGAGATGCTGGGAACATAGGATGCTCTTGAGATGCTGGGAACATAGGATGCTCTGGAGATACTGGGAACATAGGATGCTCTGGAGATACTGGGAACATAGGATGCTCTGGAGATACTGGGAATATAGGATCCTTGGGGTCATAGGAACATAGGATGCTCTGGAGATGCTGGGAACATAGGATGCTCTGGAGATACTGGGAACATAGGATGCTCTGGAGATACTGGGAACATAGGATGTTCTGGAGATACCGGGAACATAGGATGCTCTGGAGATACTGGGAACATAGGATGTTCTGGAGATACTGGGAACATAGGATGCTCTGGAGATACTGGGAACATAGGATGCTCTGGAGATACTGGGAACATAGGATGCTCTGGAGATGCTGGGAACATAGGATGCTCTGGAGATGCTGGGAACATAGGATGCTCTTGAGATACTGGGAATATAGGATCCTTGGGGTCATAGGAACATAGGATGCCCTCTTATCGGCAGTCTTGCCAGTATTTTCATTACATTAACATTTTCGGGAGGGGGTTGGCAATGGCAGCCTATTATTTCTCGCACACATTGTGATGTGTATGGTGAGCTAAGGGAGGAGTGTTCAGAGATTATACAATCAGATTATAACTTGTATGGATCCTCTTTAATCTGTTGGAAAGGGTCTGCCTGTTCCTGATCATGTACCCAATGTGTTCAATCTCTCCTTCCAGGCTCTGTTTGTGGTGGGAAATACTGCATGTCTGACATTCCATAAAGGTCATGAAGGCGCCCTTATAAGTAAGTGCTGAATGCCTGGCCTGAACGCCTGTGTGAACCCGGCCTCATACTGTCCAGATTTCATTCATTGTCTCCCTTCTCCTCTCTATAGAATGATGACGGAACACAGTAAGAGGGAAATCTTACCTCATCCCGGACGATCCCCCAACCGCACACCTCCCAGAGTGTCACCCCGTCTACCCTCACTTGTTCTGGATGGAAGGGATACAAGAATGGGGTCTCCCTCCGGAAAATACCCCGTTATGAAACAGAGGGGCTTCTATTCCGATATCCTGACCTACAGCGCTTCAACGCTGGTCAAAGTGAGTCCCTGTTGTATTTTGTGTCTGTAGCCATCACACCAACATTGAACCATCCTCATGTATATAGAGAGTAATGTTCGCTTCAGTGTCCTCCAAGACTAGAGACCAATCAGAAGGGGCATCCCCTTTCTTTTTCTTTCAGGATATTAATGCAGGACCCAACATCCAACCTAACCTCCTAAGACTGGCTGATCAGGACCCTAACACCCCAAAAGGTAAAGACACCCCCCCCCCCCCCATGCAGGCAGGTTTGATGTATCTGGCTCAGTGTTCTCTGTACAGCGCTGCGGTATATGTCAGAGCTATATGAATGTATAATAATAATAGTGTGTTACTGTGAGGAGACATTAGAGTGTAAGCTCTTCTGGTACAGAGACTGATGTGACTGGATCAGTGTTCTCTGTACAGCACTGCAGTATATGTTAGAGCTACAGTGCCTTGAAAAAGTATTCATACCCCTTGACATTTTCCACATTTTGTCATGTTACAACCAAAAACGTAAATGTATTTTATTGGGATTTTATGTGATGGACCAACACAAAGTGGCACATAATTCTGAAGTGGAAGGAAAATTATAAATGATACAAATAAATATGTGAAAAGTGTGGGGGGTACATTTGTATGGCGCCCCCCGGAGTCAATACTTTATAGAACCCCCTCTTCTCTGAATTACAGCTGCAAGTCTTTTTGGGGATGTCTCTACCAGCTTTGCACATCTAGAGAGGGACATTTCTGCCCATTCTTCTTCTTTGTAAAATATCTCAAGCTCTGTCAGATTGGATGGAGAGTGTCTGTGAACAGAAATTTTCAAGTCTTGCCACAGATTCTCAATGTGATTTAGGTCTGGACTGTGACTGGGCCATTCTAACACATGAATATGCTTTGATGTAAACCATTCCATTGTAGCTCTGGCTGGATGTTTCGGGCCGTTGTCCTGCTGGAAGGTAAACCTCCGCCCCAGTCTCAAGTCTTTTGCATACTCTTCTAAGATTGTCCTGTATTTGTCTCCATCCATCTTCCCATCAACTCTGACCAGCTTCCCTGTCCCTGCTGAAGAAAAGGTGTGTTCAGGGTGATGTGCAGTGTTAGTTTTCCCCACACATAGCGTTTTGCTTTTAGACCCAAAAAGTTGAATTTTGGTCTCATCTGACCAGATCACCTTCTTCCACATGTTTGCTGTGTCCTCCACATGGCTTCTCACAAACTACAAACAGGACTTCTTATGACTTTCTTTCTCCAATGTCTTTCTTCTTGTCACTCTTCCATAAAGGGCAGATTTGTGGAGAACACGACTAATAGTTGTCCTGTGGACAGATTCTCCCACCTGAGCTGTGGATCTCTGCAGCTCCTCCAGAGTTACCATGGACCTCTTGGCTCTTCTCTGATGAATGCTCTCCTTGCCCGGCCGGTCAGTTTAGGTGGACGGCCATGTCTTGGTAGGTTTGCAGTTGTGCCATACTCTTTCCATTTTCCGATGATGGATTGAACAGAGCTCCGTGAGATGATCAAAGCTTGGGAGATTTTGTTATAACCTAACCCTGCTTTATACTTCTCCACAACTTTATCCCTGACCTGTCTGGTGTGTTCCTTGGCCTTCATGATGCTGTTTGTTCACTTAGGTTCTCTAACAAACCTCTGAGGGGTTCACAGAACAGCTGTATTTATACTGAGATTAAATTACACACAGGTGGACTCTATTTACTAATTAGGTGATTTCTGAAGGCAATTAGTTCCACTAGATTTTAGTTAGGGGTATCAGAGTAAAGGGGGCTGAATACAAATGCCCCCCACACTTTTCTAAAAAAATGTTGAAAACCATGTATAATTTTCCTTCCACGTCACAATTATGTGTCACTTTGTGTTGGTCTATCACATAAAATCCCAATAAAATAAATTTACGTTTTTGGCTGTAACATGACAACATGTGGAAAATTTCAAGGGGTATGAATACTTTTTCAAGGCACTGTATATAAATGTATAATAATAATAGTGTGTGACTGTGGGGGAGCCTGATGAATGGGGTCCTGCGTGGCTCCGAAACGTCGCTTCTATTTATTTTTTTGATGCTATGTGATTAAAATTTTGGACCCAATTTTGGAGATCCTGGTGTGCAGGTGACACTCCCTTCTCATGACTGTGGGGGGGGGGGACATTAGAGTGTAAGCTCCTCTGGTACAGAGACTGATATGACTGGCTCAGGGTTCTCTGTACAGCACTGCGGTATATGTCAGAGCTATATAAATGTATAATAATAGTGTGTGACTGTGGGGGAGGAGGCATTAGAGTGTAAGCTCCTCTGGTACAGAGACTGATGTGACTGGCTCAGTGTTCTCTGTACAGCACTGCGGTATATGTCAGAGCTATATAACCATATAGTAACCTGTATCTCTTTCAGTGAACAGTTTTGAGACTCCAGCAAACCTCCAGTCCCTCCTCGATAAGCAGGTCTGCGGTCCCACCACAGAAGTGCTGATAAAATCTGACTTCTCAAAGAGGGGTTATGAGCCCAAAGTGCAGGTCCCGTACGAGGTGCCCCCCGGGCTGTGCCCCCGCAAGATTGAACTGGAGAGGTGAGACCTTTGGCTGCGTTCAGCGAATGGCGCACAGAAAAAAAAGTGAAGTAACGCAGAGCAACCAATCTGTATCTGAATTGAAGCCAGAAATGTGCAGGGTGGACTTTGATTGGTCGCTGTGTGTTGAGTTCTTTACACTTGGGGGTTGATTTATAAAGAGTTTGCATAGCCATTCACCCAGTGAAAGTGCATGTACATTCATTCTGTGTGAATGGGGTACAAGAAAACAAATGTAAATAGGATATAGCCTGTGCTGAGTGTAAAAATGGTTGATTTAAAATCTAAATAGTGCATTTGGCCACTAGATTGAGCATTAAAGGGATTTCCTGTGGTACTTGGCTCCATCCAATGGCCAACTCATTGATTTTTACATTCAAACCCCACAGGATAAAGCCTGTTTACATTTGTTTGTTTTTTTGCCCCATTCGCACTTTTACTGAGAGAATGGCTATGCAAAATTTTTATAACTCCACCCCTTAGGGCTGTACTTCACTTGCTGCTTTTTTTGAGATTCTTTAACCAGTGTTTGCCCTTAAAGGAACACGACAGCGACTAGAAAGTTTTGGATGAAGTTCGGCTTTACAGCTAAATGCATTGAAGGTGTGTCAAAACAAAAGGGGTGCAAAGCCTTACAGTTGGTTTCCCTTAGAAAGAAGCCGCAGCCTGAGTAGAAAAGCCTGTCTCCAGTCAGCATGCCGCATAGATGGACACTGGCTGTGTTGAAGCAGTGGTCTGTCTGCAGTAGTCCAATGCTCCCCCTGCTGGACCTATACTGTAGCTTTCCAGTTCCTGCTGATTGGAGAGCTCTAGCTCTGACACAGCAGGGAACATTTAAGACCTCTGCAG
Source organism: Lithobates septentrionalis (assembly GCA_037952835.1). Classification (NCBI taxonomy): domain Eukaryota; kingdom Metazoa; phylum Chordata; class Amphibia; order Anura; family Ranidae; genus Lithobates; species Lithobates septentrionalis. Next base: position 411,394 of record JBBDGP010003033.1, on the reverse strand, counting down.
GGAGACCCCTGCTTCCATACACAGACAGAGGATCCTTTGTCCCTTGATCCTCTGCAGCATGCTGGCAGGAACAGACTTTTCTGCTCAGGATGTGGCTGCTTTACAAAGCAAATGAACTGTAAGACTTTGCACACTTGTTGTTTATATGCACCTGGAATGTACATAAATGATTTAAAGTTCGGTTGGACTTTAAAGGCCGGAAATTATTCTGTAGAAATTCTGCAGTTTAATTAATAAGCAACAAAGGTGAACTTAAAAAAAAAAGCGGAATCTCTCTACTAAAGTAAGAATTTTCTCCCCACCAGGAGGAGACGGGAATTCCTGAAGCTGGATATAACACAACTGCTCACTGATGAGGGAATTGACTCCAATCTGCTAATGCCAAGACACACAGACCCCGGATACCAACCCTCCTTAGGACAGAACTCCGGACATCTTCTTCCCTCTTACCTACCCCTGGAGGTAACAATGAGCAGAGCTTTCGCAGAATCCAGGTGTTATTGTAGTGGAAAAGCAGCATGCTTTATGAGGGGCTCCCATTACCCCTTAAGTTCTCAGCTATGCTTACTTGCTGGAGCCATTGAGGGGTTCCCACCATCCCTGTGCTGAGTTCCCGGGTCTGTACACCTGTTGTGCCCGTTATGAGGGATTCCCACCATCCCTGTGCTGAGTTCCCGGGTCTGTACACCTGTTGTGCCCGTTATGAGGGATTCCCACCATCCCTGTGCTGAGTTCCGGGGTCTGTACACCCGCTGTGCCCATTATGAGGGATTCCCACCATCCCTGTGCTGAGTTCCCAGGTCTGTATACCCGCTGTGCCCATTATGAGGGGTTCCCACCATCCCTGTGCTGAGTTCCGGGGTCTGTACACCCGCTGTGCCCATTATGAGGGATTCCCACCATCCCTGTGCTGAGTTCCGGGGTCTGTACACCCGCTGTGCCCATTATGAGGGGTTCCCACCATCCCTGTGCTGAGTTCCCGGGTCTGTACACCCGCTGTGCCCATTATGAGGAGTTCTCACCACCCCTGTGCTGAGTTCCCGGATCTGTACACCCGCTGTGCCCATTATGAGGGATTCCCACCATCCCTGTGCTGAGTTCCCGGGTCTGTACACCCGCTGTGCCAATTATGAGGGATTCCCACCATCCCTGTGCTGAGTTCCCGGGTCTGTACACCCGCTGTGCCCATTATGAGGGGTTCCCACCATCCCTGTGCTGAGTTCCCGGGTCTGTACACCCGCTGTGCCCATTATGAGGAGTTCTCACCACCCCTGTGCTGAGTTCCCGGATCTGTACACCCGCTGTGCCCATTATGAGGGATTCCCACCATCCCTGTGCTGTGTTCCCGGGTCTGTACACCCGCTGTGCCCATTATGAGGGGTTCCCACCATCCCTGTGCTGAGTTCCCGGGTCTGTACACCCGCTGTGCCCATTATGAGGGGTTCCCACCATCCCTGTGCTGAGTTCCCGGGTCTGTACACCCGCTGTGCCCATTATGAGGGGTTAATTTTGTTTATTGAAAATCTTACAAACAACAACTTATATACAATAAAACCATAATAAATAAATAAAACATATTTACAAAATAATTGAATATGATAATACAAAACAAGAACATAATAAATGGTACAAACCAAATTGCGCACAACACAGTCCCTACGGGAGAACCAGACTAAGGAACATCACCGTCACCATGCATGGAGCCTTTTATCAAAAATAGATTTGATCTTGAAAATCTAGGGGAGTGAATCAAGAATACAAAGAAAAGCCGCACACCCCGAGATCAACAGGCAGCAGCTACAGAGTCCTTATATTCCTCCACGCCCTTATCCAGGCCTCCTGCTGCCACCTGCCTTTCTCAAGACCCCGAATCTTCCCAACCTCACCCAGAATGTCCATTATGAGGGGTTCCCACCATCCCTGTGCTAAGGTCTCAGATCTGTACATCTGATGTGCCCATTATGAAGGATTCCCATCATCCCTGAGCTCTCACTATTGGAGCATCCAACACATGTAAGGTTCCAGGGCCGACACACCAGGTTCCACCTATATAAAATTATATTTTTGGGCGGACTGGCCAATAAAATAATAATAATATTTTGAAAGTTGGTTTAAAAATGTCCCCCAGTTCTCCATTTCTGCTGAAATTATGTTTCTTCTGAAAGGTCTTTGATGATGAAGAGTTTGACATTCGGATGTGCTCTGATTGGCTAAGCCTGGGATATGAGGACGGATCTGGTGTACGTAAACCTGTTCCGGGCCGGGCGCTGCTTCCTACAGATGACATTCTGGGACACGGTGAGCCGATCTGAGTCCGCCGTGTGCGGTCCGCTCCTCATCCTCTCAGTTTAGGTTTTGTTGTTCCTCGCTGAAAAAGTGTTTTCTTTACATTGTACCAACCTTTCTTTCTCCTTAGAGGACCCCAGGAGCCCCCAGCTGGTGTACAAATGGTGCAACATTGGAGTTTTGGACTACGATGAAGAGAAGAAACTCTTCCTGGTTCAGAAGTCCAGAGACACCCAACTCCAGACACCAAACAAGATGGCCGGTCCCTCCTGCCAGTACTGGGTACCAAGACTCCGGCTGCTGTTCTGTGCGGAGAACCCAAGGGTGTTTTCGCAGAGGATTGTTGCCGCTGATCGGCTGCGGAAGAAGACGGAGGCCCTGCTCTTATATAACCTCTATATAGACTGCATGCCGGGAAATGGACAGAAGATCACTGCAGAGAGCCTGGGCAGGATGAAGCAAAGACTGATAAGCACTGCACGACTGAAACAAGAGGATGGGTATGACACCCATCTGTTTGTTTCTCCATGTTTGGTGTCCTATATGAAGGAAGTCAAAATAATTGTGTTGTCCTTCATTTGCACAGCCTTAAGGTGGGGAGCATCTGTGCTAATTAAGCCACTCCTGCCTGGCACTGCCTGGTCCTCTAGACTCCCTGATGTGCAATGGGAAAAGGTTCCTCACCTGGGTGCCATAATTGTGGTTCAGACTGGCCTAACCAGCACCACCAGTAGTCTATTCCATATCTTCCGCAGGCTGGGAGGCCCCCAGCCTGGTCTAACCAGCACCACCTGTAGTCTATCCTAGACCTTCCTTGGGTTGGGAGACCCCCAGCCTGGCCTGACCTGCACCACCACTAGTAAATCCCATACCTTTGACATGATAGGAGGCGCCCAGCCTGGCCTAACCAGCACCACCAGTAGTCTATCATATACCTTCCTCTGAATGGGAGGCCCCCAGCCTGGCTTAACTAGCACCACAAGTAGTCTATCCTATACCTTCCTCTGAATGGGAGGCACCCAGCCTGGCTTAACTAGCACCACAAGTAGTCAATCGTATACCTTATTGAGGATGGGATGCCCCCAGCCTGGCCTAACCAGCACCACCAGTAGTCTATCCCATACCTTTCTGAAAATGGGAGGCCCCCAGCTTAGTCTAACCAGCACCACCAGTAGTCTATCCCATACCTTCCTTAGGATGGGAGGCCCCCAGTCTGGCCTAACCAGCACCACCTGTTGTCTATCACATACCTTCCTTAGGATGGGATGGCCCCCAGCCTGGCCTAATAAGCACCACCATTAGTCTGTTCTATACCATTATTAGGATGGGAGGCCCCCAGCCTGGCCTAACCAGCACCACCGCTAGTCTATCCCATATCTTCCTGAAAATGGGAGGCCCCCAGCTTAGTCTAACCAGCACCACCTGTTGTCTATCCCATACCTTCCTCAGGATGGGAGGCCCCCAGCCTAGACTAACCAGCACCACCAGTAGTCTATCCCATACCTTCCTCAGGATCGGTGGCCCCCAGCCTGGCCTAACCAGCACCACCTGTTATCTATCTCATACTTTCCTTAGGATGGGAGGCCCCCAGCCTGGCCTAATCAGCACCACCATTAGTCTGTCCTATACCTTCCTTAGGATGGGAGACGCCCCAGCCTAGCCTAACCAGCACCACCTGTAGTCTATCCCATACCTTTCTCAGGCCTTCCAGCACAGGTTTGGTTTCTAGAAGATGTTCCCTTTAGAGGTTAGGAAAAAGAAGGGTCCAAACAACAAAATTTTACTGGAACACGGCTGATCACATATTTACATGCTTCAGTCATCCCGAATGGCGATGGGACAATCCTTCAGTACATACTGATATAGAATAGAGATTAGGAGCCCATACCTCATAGGGGTTTGTCAGAGTCCTACATCTCAAATGAGTCCTACATCCCATACCCAATGGATGTCAGTAGCTCCAGAGCTCTGCACCTCTTAAGGCTGTATTCTCTGAGGACCTAAATTCTAGAACTTCCCCTTGGGGCGGAAGCAAGGAAAGAGGTGCAGGACTATGGGACTCATAGTCCTGCACTTCCCCCACCCCCAGATACAACTTTTATTAAAGTAAGAGTCAAGGGGACAATCCAAAGAGTATCCAACATGTTTCAGGGGACGGAGAATGCAGCTTTTGGCAGGGCTTGAGATTAACAACAATGTATATAAACTAGAAGTTAATTGAAGCTTTAATGGTGTTTCTTTCTTTCTTGTCAGCAGCTGGTTTGGCAGCCAATGACCAAGAGACCAATGGTAGTCTACCGCTAGGCTATTTATGCAGAGCCCTCTACCCAAGATACCTCACACTGGCAGGACTGACACTTCATTTCAATCTATGGTACACTCACCACTTTGGGGACATCTAGTGGCTACTTAGGCATTTACACTGCCTACTTTTACTATATGGTTCCCAAATCTAACTAAGGAGACATATTTAGTGTCCTATTTAGGGAACTACACCAAACTGCCTACTTTGACTACATGGTTCCTAACCCTAACTTTGGATACATCAAGTGTCCAATTTAGGTAACTAAACCAAACGGCCTACTTTGACTACATGGATCCCAATCATAACTATGGATACATCTAGTGACAATTTAGGGAACTACACCAAAACTGCTTACTTTGTCTACATGTTTCCTAACCCTAACTATGAAGACATCTAATGTCCAATTTAGAGAACTAAACCAAACTGTCCACTTTGTCTACATGATTCCTAAGTATGGAGACATCTAGTGTCCAAATTAGGGAACTACACTAAACTGCCTACTTTGTCTACATGGTTCCTAACCCTAACCATGATGACATCTAGTGATCAATTTGGGGAACTACACCAGGAACCTCCCTGCCCATATTTATCACCCTTAACTTGTACTGCCGAGTTGAAATTGCTGGTTGCCTGCCTGTCTTTGGCTTCAGTACTTTCTAGTAGCTGACCCAAGACAATCATGCAACCAAAGTCACACCCCCGATATCTTTACCTGTAGAGAGTCAAGTACTCTAGGCAGATATATAAATAGTATCCTTAAACTGGCATGTCATTAGGAGCAGATACAGCTGGGAGCAGTCTCTGGCCTCTCCTATGAAGTTGTCTGTTTGTGAGATCTCCCAGCCAGTGTCCTTCTCCAACATGGCGTCCATGACATCCATATGAAACCTAAATATCAGGTTTGGGTGGTCCTGTAATAGGGAGCAGTGTACAAAAAATAATAGCTGGTGGGAAACCAATCAGCACGATCTTCTCCTCTCACTGAAAAGAAAGATGTAGCCGTACACCACCATGAATCCAATGCCAATTTATCGCATACATGAACAAAGACTGCCACCAGGACACAGCCAGGAGGTGACGCGTTTCACACTTAACTCGTGCTTCTTCTTCTGGTTTTAAAGAAGCACGAGTTAAGTGTGAAACGCGTCACCTCCTGGCTGTGCCCACGTGGCAGTCTCTGTTCATGTATGCAATAAATTGGCATTGGGTTGGTGGTGTGCGGCTACATCTTTCTTTTCTCTGCATCTACGGTGGCAAGCCGGAGCTAGCACCCAGCCCAATCAATCCAACTTTATTTTTATCACCTTGAGCAGCGTTACTCTTCTTGGATCTTCTCCTCTCACTGTTTTAAGTTTGTTGTTTTGTTTGATTAGAGTTCGGCATCAGCTGAAACTCCTGGAAGCGGAGGTCGGATTGGACTACGAACGCACAATGAACAAACTCATCTTCGACCGACTCGTCTCTTCAAAGCCTCAGAAATTTTCCTATGTTAGCGTCCCGGAGAAGGTGGAGGAGAAGGTTCCAGAGAAAGGTACAGGTGTCAGATCTTCCCTCTTCTGTTAGTGAGTGGAATCTATCTTCATGGAGTGTGTATGCTGTCCCTGAGTTTCTGTTGGGTACCCCCAGTAGGTTTGATTTTCTTCCGCAAAACTAGGCATGTGCACTGCTGAAACATTTGTTTGTTTTTTGTTTCATTTGTTTGTTTTTTTTCAGTTTTTCGGGTCATTGGTTATGATCGAAATTTGTAAATTCGTAAATTAGAAAATTCATAAATTAGAAAGTTTGTAAATTAGAAAATTCGTAAATTAGAAAATTCGTAAATTCGAAAATCCATAAATTCGTAAATTTGAAAATTCATAAATTTGAAAATCCGAAATTCGGAAATTCAAAATTTCGAGAAATTCCGAAATCCAGAAATTCGACAATTCGTAAATTTGAAAATCCGAAATCCGGAAATTTGAAATAATAACTAACTAACTAATAATAACTAACTATTAAATTATAGGTATTTCCTTTCAAATTTGGCTGATAGTGAACGTAACGAATACAAATTTATCGAAGTTACGAATTATCCGAAATAACAAATGTAAACAAATGGAATGGAACAAATTAATAAATAATAATATTAATATAAAGTTTTTATTATTGTTATATATTATTATTTATTCATTACGTTCCATTCATTTAGATGCGGCATTCGTTATTTCAGAAAATCCGTAACTTTGGATAAATTCGTATTCGTTACAGCCAAATTTGAAAGGAAATTCCAATACCTATAATTTAAAAGTTAAGTTATTATTAGTTATTTAATATCTTTAATAATCATATAATAATAATTATAATATTTATTAATTAGTTATTATTTCAGATTTTCGGATTTTCATTCTTCTTTTGAATTTTCGTTTATTTTCGGAATTTTCGAATTTCCAAATTTTCCAATTTTTGAATTCTCGAATTTTGAATTTCCGGATTTTCAAATTTTCCAATTTTGGAGATTCGGAAATTGGAAGATTCGAAATCCGGAAATTCGAAAATTCATAAATTCTTAAATTCTGAATTTTCGAATTTACGAATATTCGGAAAAATTCATAAAATGGGTTTTAGTTAATTTGGATATTTCCGAATTTCCGAATTTTTCTAAATTCGTTAAAAAACAAATTCGGAACAAAACAAATTGCACATGTCTACCAAAAACGTTCCATTTCAGCAGCACAACCCTGCGTGGCACATTTGAAAGCTTTTGTAATTTTGTTCATGTAGTTCTTTGATCCCAACACCCCTGCCAGACAGCACAGCTAAACCAGTGTCTGCACTTTCCTAGCTCCTTCATTGGTAGAGATGCCAGGGGTTTGAACTTCAGAATATTTTATCGCTATTATCAATGTCCGTAAAAGAGATCTGAACTCTGACTTCTTTGGCACTCCTCTCCTCTCCTCATCTCTGCAGGTCTCATCTCCGTCCCAGATTACGCTTACACCAAGAACCGCAAAGCTTTCACCTTCACCACCCTCCTGACCAGGTCTGAGGTCATCACTTCTCTCTGCAAAGTTCGGGGCGAATGTAACAGAGTCTCCACCTTGTTCCTCTTCCACTTCACCCTGACCAAGTGCGTGCGGCTGGAGGAGTTCGAGCAGACGCAGTCACAGACCTTCTCCCAGGTAAGTTCTGGAATCTTTGAAGGCAAACTAGGCAGCTGACCGGGGCAAAATGTTACATCTGTATTTTTTTTAATAGTTTATGTCATTATTTTCTTATTACAATAGGCAGCTAGAACAATAATACGTTGGAGGAATTTCACATCTTTGTGTATGTTTCTTCCTGCTGAGAAAGTGGAAACGTATGTTGGAATCTGGTCTAAATACCTTTAGAGATCTGCTTATAAAAAAAATTCCCGTGTGAATGCTCAGCGTTTGCAAATAATCGCCATTATTTGACTAATTATGTGTATTTTCTATAAATGTCAGCTCCATCTAATGGCCATAATGCTGCATTTTCTTGCAATACCTGAATCTGGAAAATACTGGATTATGGCCACTAGATGGAGCTGATAATTAAAGGAAATAGGCATATTAGATACATTATGGGAATTATTTGCCACAGCTGTGTGAATGCTCAGGCATTTGCACAGCAATTTTTTAAATACCAGTAAATATCTGTCTGTCTTTTATATATATGCTGTTTTACCATATCTACACCAACAATTTGACAATTCACTCCTTCAGCCATATGATTCGAATGATTAACACCTGTGCAGACTGTCACTGGGGATGGGATGATGTAACTAGAACATGGCAGTTCCACAACTTTTGCACCTCCCATCCTGTTCTTGAACAATCAGCATCTGCCTTGACACATTCCATGGTGTTTGGATGAGGATGTCAGTGCTGCTTGTGTGGATATAAATACTGGGGGATCTTGCTGACACCCATTGAAACTCAACAAGCAGCTTGGAAAAGGTTTAAATCATCTTCACAATTACAGAATAAGTCCAGTGAGCGATTACTTCTATACCATATCTACCAAACTATGACCTGGAGAAATGAGAAGCTTCACAGGTTGTAGGGCACACGTTTTCTGGAGTTTCCAGAGTTCTCTGGAGTCTGGTAAGTTCTCCAGGGTCTCCAAGGTTCTCCAGGGTCTCCAAGGTTCTCCAGGGTCTCCAAGGTTCTCCAGGGTCTCCAAGGTTCTCCAGGGTGTCCAAAGTTCTCCAGGGTCTCCAAAGTTCTTCAGGGTCTCCAAAGTTCTCCATAGTTTCCAAAGTTCTCCATAGTTTCCAAAGTTCTCCAGGGTCCCCAAAATTCTCCAGAGTCTCTCTTGTCCTCCCAACAATTTCTTGTCTGTCTTTTGCCCTACAGGTCCAGTTGTTCCTGAAGGACAGCTGGATCAGCACACTGAAGAATGCGGTGCGTGGCAGTCTTCGGGAGGTGGGGAAAGGCTGGTATGACCTTACTGAACGCAACTGGGAAGTCTACTGCATGTCCAAACTGAGACAACTGATGGAGCTCATCAAGTTCAACCTGCAGGACTCCCTTCGCTTCCTAGTACAGGACTCCCTGGTCAGCTTTACCCAGTTTATCCTGGATGCCTGCTACAGCGTTCTGACCTGCACCGAGGGCATGGACTGGGGGGGAGACCTCGTCAACAGTCCGTACAAGTGAGATACCTACGTGTCTATAGTTATTGTGCCATTGAGGTACATAGAATTCATGTTATGGTTTACTGGTGAATTTATCTCAACTTCCCCTTTCACAGGCCACGCAGAAACCCAATTTTTCTTCTGGATCTGGTCCTAGATGCCTCCGGGGTCCATTTTAGCACCCCACTGGAGAATTTTGAGGTTACTTTGATGTCATTGTTTGATAAAGGGATTCTGGCAACTCACAGCGTGCCACAACTGGAGAAGGTGAGAATCAGACCTTCATCTCTGTAGCTTCCCCTTCTAGAAGATCCAAGATTTTAATGTTAGTATCTATGGGAACGAAGCTTTCATTTCCGTTCTGTATGTACCTGTGCAGTTTGTCCTGGAGAACCTCTTCATTAGTGGAACCCCACTGCTGGAGTCTGTGGGCCTCCACGAGTCTCCGGTGGAAGAACTGCGCAACAACATTCGCAACGCCATTTGCAAAGCTCTGATACCGTTGATGGCGTACGCAAAGCAGTACGAGAAATTTCTGGAGCTCAACAACACCGACATCGACATGTACATGAGGTGAGTCCGTATCTTGGGAGCTGCTGTAACACCAATAAAGTACCAAAAAAAATATCCACAGACATTGAATGATGTCGCTCAATCTGGTTGATCTCAGACCCGGCTGACTAATCCTATGCAAATGTAATATGACACTGAGCCTCTATGATTGAAAGAACTTAGATCCAATGAATGAAAGGGGTAGGGTGGTCAGGCTGGGGATGAAAGTCATGCAATGTCAATAAATGTTTATAATCACATCCTGGTATTTCCTGCAGGGTGTTCCGGGAGAAGAACCCCTCAGCGTCAGAGGTAAAGCTAGCAGTTGAGGAACATCTTCTGGAGAAGGAGCGTCTGGACAATGCTCTGCCCAACTCCATCATAGTCGGCCCCTTCCAGATCAGCATCGAAGGAGTCAAACAAAACTTGTCTCGTAAACGCAAAGCTCTTTCCAGCGCCCTGCTGGAGCTGCTCGCTAAGAGCGTTCACAAAGAGGTGGACGGGGTAAGTCAAACATGGACAGTTTTTTGGTCCTTGTAGTAGAATCCAGTACCTGGTTCCATCCTCTGATTTACTTTCGTTGGTTGGACCCCTTCTCTCCAGATTTCAGACCAGTTCCGAACCATCAGTCGCAGCTTGTATGAAAAGCCGAACAGCGTGGAGGAGCTGACAGAGCTCAGAGAATGGATGAAAGGAGTTCCAGAACAGATAAAAACTCTGGAGGTAAAACCTAAGACCCTCGCTTGTACATCTTGCACATGATTAATGTCCTCCCCCGAGGTTCTATCTTTCTTACTAATAGTTCAAAAAAAAAAAATTGCTCTCCATTGTATCACTGATAACAGCAGCCTTGGATTACAGAGTACTTGAAGCACCAACCTATAGTATGCATGACAGATCCATTTACAAAGGAAAACCTACAACTCTGTCTCCACCAGAGGTGCATGTGACAGGGCGGCAATACTCAAGCACAGCTGTCACCTCGTAAAAGAAGGGCCTGAACCTTCATGGCGGGATCACCTTTTATTTATTTTACATATTTATATACCAATGACAATTTTTGCAGTGCTGTACATATCGTTCATCTGTCCCTACCCTCAAGGAGCTTACAATCATAGGTACCTACCTCACGCACACCACTCAGCCTCTCCTCCTTGTCCAGTTAGGGAATGGTACCCAGGCTGAGTGGCCAATCTCATGTGTTCAGAAGTGCAGTTGCTCAGCCTGGGACCGAAAGCAAGTGGAGATCACTGTAAGTAGTGGTGTAGTAGCAATGTAGCAGTGCTGTCTACTTCGGTGATTTCCACCTTCCAGGCGCATCAGCCAGATATGGTATATACATAGTTGCATTGGTCCAAGCTGATGTCCAATTAAGCTAACCCTTAATTGTGTAAATATTTGGCCAGTAATATTTTGGGATATATTAAGTTATATTGGTCCATAAAATATCCATACCTAAAATTATTTTTTAGCCACCACCCGCCCACCGTATTGACAAATGACGAGCAGGCAGCGGCACTCTCCGGCACTGCACGAAGGGGGCGTGCAGTGCGGCGATCGGTGATGCGCTCTATCTCTGGGACACGGCGCATCACCGGTCTTGGTAAAGAGCCAATGACGAGGCTCTTTACCCATGTGTCCAATCACAGCTGATCACATGTAAACAAGTAAATGCCGGTTATCGGCATTCCTTTCCTCACGCTGACAGCGTGTGAGGGGAGGAGAGCCGATCAGCGTAATTTCCTCACAGTGGAGATCTGCACAGATTATCAGTGCAGCCCCATCAGTGATGCCAGTCGGTGCCCATCAGTAAGGCCAGTCAGTGCTGCATTCAGTGCTCATCAGTGGCTGCTCATCCGTGCCACCAATCAGTCCCCATCAGTGCCGCCCATAAGTCCCCATCAGTGCTGCCCATCAGTGCCCATCAGTGCAGCCTGTCCGTACTGCCCATCGGTGCCCATCAGTACTGCATATCAGTGCTTCCTCATCAGTGCCCATCAGTGTAGCCACATCAGTGCCTCCTTATCAGTGCCCATCAGTGCAGCCAGATCAGTGCCGCCTCATCAGTGCCTATCAGTGCAGCCCCATCAGCGCACATCAGTGAAGGATAAAAATTACTTATATACAAAATTTTATAACAGAAACTAAGAAAAGCTTTTTTTATCTTCAAAATTTTCAGTCTTTTTTCATTTTTTTTCAAAAAAAAAAAAACACAGTGGTGAATAAATACCACCAAAAGAAAGCTCTATCCGTCTCAATAAAATTGTAAAAATGTTGTTTGGACACAGTGTTGCATGACCACACAATTGTCATTCAAAATGCTACAGCTCTAAAAGCTGAAAATTGGCCTGGGCAGGAAGGGCGTAAAAGTGCCGGTACGCAAGTATTTAAAGCACGTAACATCTTGGCCTACAGAAAGGGGACAGCGATTGCAGCCTCCCTTTGTTTCAATAAACGTTTCCAATCATAGCGCTAGCCCCTAGAGGGCCACTGGATTTTTGGGTTCCTCTATTCCTGCACAGCCAGGCAACATTTTCCAACGTTCACTTGTAGACAGTACATGGGCTTGTTTTTGTTGTTTTATTGGGGGAAAAAATAGCCTTCTGCGTCCAGGCCCTCCAGTGTGAGCCAAGGTGTCCCTTAAAAGAGACTGAAGGGTTGTGGAGATTCCCTCTGTCTTTCCTCCTTTCTTCTTTAGCTCCAACCTAGAGGCAGAGCCCCCTCAGCCCCGGGGGTCCTCTACTAGGCTCCACAATGCAGCCTCAGCACTCCATCTTTCATCTGACAACAATCACCCCTGCTGGCAAGGTTTCACCATATTTTGGGCTGACCCAACCACCCTGCCAGGCTTCCTGCCTGGGGATTGGCCAGATTTCCATGAATATGCAGATCCTTGCCCCTTCGTCTCCACCCACTAGCTTCTAGAAACTTCTAGCAGCTTCTAGAACCAGGGGGAGGTAGCAGAGGCCTGACCTTTAGAGAGAACCAGTTCCCAGACTTGCACACCTAGTGTAAGTCAGAATACATTTTCCTCACACTAGACTGTACACTAGCCGGTGCTACACAATGTAGTGAGTTTCCTTTGTTTTCTTTCTGTGAGTCTGGGCCTGAATTTACATTCTTAGATGGATTTTGTTACTGCGACCAATAGAAATGTTCTGATATAAAGTAAGGTTGTTAATGGGGAATCTGTTCTATTCTCAACAGGAGCAAATTGGGAAAGTCATAGCTGATTATGAGGTTATCGATGAATTCCTGTTTAGCCTGTCCCAGGAAGATTTCAGCACAAAGTGAGTTTATAGATGAAGAAACATCAGCAGCTCTAACCACACTGGAACTACAAGTTTCAGCAAGCAGTAAAAGGGACATGTGGCTCCACCATGGTTGTGGCTCAGTCATTCATGGTGTACAGATACATAATACGACCCAATGGTTGTAGACATCTGACAATCCAACCTATCTATATGGCCAAAAGTCTGACGCTTCCAAAAAATTACATTATTCAGGGGGTTTCCAGTGAAGGGTCCTGTTAATACTACAGGATACAAAGACATTGTAGACAATTGTGCTCCTCCAACCTTGCGGTAACAGTTTGGTGAAGACCCTTATTTGTTCAACCATGACTGTGCTCCTGTGTACAAAGCCACCTCCATGAAGACATGGTTTGACCAGTTTTGTGTGTAGGAACTCAAGTTTCCTGTACAGAGCCTTGACCTCAACCCTACTGACCATCTTTGAGATGAATTGGGAAAGCTAATTGCAAGCTCTTATCAAAAGAGTGGAGGCTGTTATAGCTGCAAAGGGGGGCAATCAATTTTTAATGACCATGGGAGGGGAGGAACTGCATATTAATAGCCAAGATTTTGTAATGGGATGATGTATAGGCTTATAGAGGTCAGGTGCACAAAGCCACCTCCATAAAGACATGGTTTGACCAGTTTAGTGTGGAGGAACTTAAGTGTCCTGCACAGAGCCTTGACCTCAACCCTACTGAAAACCTTTCAGATGAATTGAAATGCTAATTGCAAGCCAGGTCTTTTTTTTTTTTTTGATGCCCAACGTGAGGCCTGATGTGTGAGCCAGGTCTTTGTTTTGGGTGTCCAATGTGAGGCACGATGTGCAAGCCAGGTCTTTTTTTTTGTGCCCAATGTGAGGTCTGATGTGTGAGCCAGGTCTTTATTTTGGTGTCCAACATGAGGCCTGATGCGTGAGCCAGATCTTCTCATCCAACATCAGTGCACTCAGGTTTTCTGCACAGAGACCTGGCCTCAACTCTATTGAACACCTTTTGGATGAATTGAAATGCCAATTGTGAGCCAGGTTTTTTTTTGGTGCCCAATGTGAGGCCTGATGTACGAGCCAAGTCTTCTTATTCAACATCAGTACCTGACCTGGCAAATAGACACAAATTCCCAGAGACACCCCCCAAAATCTTGTGGAAATCCTTCCAAAAGACTGGAGTATGTTATAGCAGCAAAGGGTGAAAAACTCCATACTAATTGCCATGGATTTGGAATGGGATGTCCAACAAGCTTATATAGGAGTGATTGTCAGGTGTCTACATTCTTATGGCCATATAATGTATTTCTCAGTCATTCCTGACACACTGAGACTTCTCTGAGTCTTTTGCCATCTTCCATTGTTAGGTGGGCCATCATTGCTTGGCCACACAAGATTATGACCACCATGGAAACCGTCCGAGAGCAGCACTTGGAGGATGAGGAGCGCTTCCGAAAAATCCAGGTCATGGACCAGAACAATTTCTTGGAGCGTCAGGACTCCCTACAGGTCGGTTACACATCTGCTACCAATCTGTTTGTGATATAATCCAAATGTCCCATCTATCCACTCCCCCTGACAGTGCCAGCTCTCGTTATTTCTAGATGGTAGTGGCCGGATTCTCCACTCACACCGATATAACTCGCGCTCATGAGATCGCCAATGAAGTTCGACGAGTCCACAAGCAGCTGAAGGATTCCCAGCAGTTGGCGCAAATGTACAACAACCGAGAGAGACTGTTTGGCCAACCTGTGACCAATGTGAGTATGCCCCGTATAATACAAATGACTGCTTATAACATTCCCAGATATGTATCTGAGGGCTCCAAAATCAGAAAATAGAACTCCAGTTACATATAAATTTTTGATATAACCTCTCTTCTTTATGATTATTGTCACCTAATGCACTTTTTTCACCAATCCTTGCTGTTTACTCACCAGTATGACAAGCTTCTGAAACTGGTGAAAGACTTTCAGCCCTTCCGGGATCTCTGGACCACCGTGTCGGACTGGATACGTTGGTACGATAGCTGGATGAATGACCCTCTCACCGCCATCGATGCCGAACAGCTGGAGAAGAACGTGATGGAGTCTTATAAAAACATGCACAAATGCGTCAAATACTTCCGTGATATACCAGGTAGGTTCATGTGAGAAATATATCTGCCACTCCCCAGCCTTCATCTTTTGAACAGATATGTGGATGTGACTGGGGATGAGCAAAGTTTGTAACAGTGAAATTAGCTTTAAATTGCTGCTGAGAGTTAAGGAAGCTCCTTCAAACTATCCTGGACCTGTTTCTTTGCCTAAAAACATTAACTGTAAAGGTAATTCTAATCCTAGCCTTAACCCTAAAAGTAACCTTTGAGGAATCTGTCAGTCTCTAAAATTATCCTACTTGAAGATCAATGCAAGGAGGGAGCCATTATACTCACCCTTTCGAATGCCCATATCTGATACCATCCTTGCATTCCAGCACTGCAGTCTAGAAGACATTTTTTTATTTGGCAGTTTTGGGTGCATTCGGCCTCCTTCCTGTGGTTCACTCCACTGACCCCAACCATACTACAGGACAAAGCAGTGATGTAGAAATTGGAGGATGGAACCAAATTGCATGGGGGACACATGCATCCAACAATTTCAGATTTGTTGAATGAAAAGGAAGGTAGGAGACACAGGCCGCCAAATAGAAGACTATAATGGCTTTTCTCTTGCAGGGAACTACAAGTAGTTTTTTTTTTTGCTTTTCTGGAGGCCAACAGGGTCTCTTTAACTGAAAATACCCAACCCATCTCTAGATATGAGAACACAGCTTTCTACATTTCTATCTTAGCGATTCATCTGCCTGTTGTTTCTTTACCCCCAGCCTGCCAGGAAGTAGCACAGGACATCAAAGGCCGCATCGAAGAGTTTAGGCCATACATCCCATTAATCCAAGGCTTGCGCAACCCCGGCATGAGGAACCGTCACTGGGAGATGCTGTCAGAGCAGATACAGATTAATGTCAAACCCAAAGCCAACCTGACCTTCACCCGCTGCCTGGAGATGAAGCTTCAAGACCATATTGAGGCCATCGCTAAGGTGGCAGAAATAGCTGGAAAGGAATTCTCTATTGAGCAGGTAAAGTACCTTGTCTACCAGCTTTGTTAACTTACTTAGGCTTAGTTCCTCCTAGTCAATTTGGCACATTGGGCATTCTGTCAGCCAATTTTGCCTCGTCCTATGGGACCAGGATGGCTTTCAGATCCATTTTAAAGGTTGTCAGCGGTCTGCCTTGTTTCTGCTTTCTTCTAACAGGTGGCACCTAGCACATTTTAATTTTGGGTATGCAGTGGTTGGGTAGACACAGGATATGTCAGCCAACCATAGTCCCTGACTGGTGACAATACATTCTAGCTTCTGCAAACCAATGCATTTGTAGATTTCTTCATTTTTGGTAGGCTTGTCTGGCTGCATGAGTTCAGTCTTTGAGACATTTTTTTGTAATCTTCCAAGTTTGGCTGGCGTGTATGGCAGTGGAAATAAAAATCATAAGGTATAGGTGCACCTTCACAGTTGTAGTGAGAGAAGGTGTAGACTAAATTCAATGTAAATGCTGGAACATTGCTGAAACAAGCTGCCTTGCCAGTACCGCACTGGACAACTTTCTTCTTCTCGATCAAGCACTAGCTTTGTTAAAGAACACCTGTATGTCTAAGCACACTGGTGGCAGTTATCATCAAGACATATAGTACAATCTACTTACTCATATCTTGTTCCTGGTGAACTGGTGACATCAGTATTATGAGGTTTGCCAACAGTGAAGAGATTGTTCAAGCTGGTCTTGTATCCATGACAATATGGGTCCTCAAAATCACCACATTTCCAGGTTATCTAATGCTATATAAAACTGTGGACCTGCTAGAGTAGATAGTAGAAGACTTCAGATGTTTTATAGGTTTCTGTGGCGATCAAGGACATGCCATTGACTTTAGGCTGCTGGGACCCAAGGGTCATACAATAGGCATCAAAGGGTCAAAGTTTGGACATTGGGGATGTAATGGGACATAGTTCTTTCCAGGGACGTGTCATTGACTATTGGCTGCTGGAGCTCAAGGGCCATACAATAGGCATCAAGGGTTACATGTTGGGTATTAGGGATGCAATGTAGCTTAGATCTTCCCAACATAGCTCCCTAAGAAATCAACTACAGCAAGTTTTCCAGCATGGCTGCCTCTGCTATCTATAGATGATGGGTACACTTTTTGGAATGATCCACTCATCGGTTTCTTTTTTTTCCTGTCCCATAGGCTCTGGATAAGATGGAGGGCGAGTGGGCCTCAGTATTGTTCACTGTCTTACCATATAAAGAGACGGGAACCTTTATACTGAAGAGCCCTGAGGAGGCCAGCCAGCTCCTGGATGACCATATTGTGATGACACAGAGCATGTCCTTCTCACCATACAAAAAGCCTTTTGAGGAACGGATCAGCACATGGGAGAGCAAACTTCGTTTGACACAGGTACTGAAAGAAGAATCCTAGTAAATGCTAATTGCAGCTGAGTCCATAGCATAACATAATCTTAACAATTTAGTAATTTCAGAAAAACAAAAGCTGTTTCTGTAAAAGTTGGGTCATTTTGGCTTTAACAATGCTCACAGGCATATGGAAGAATTCAAACAAAAGCTTTATTATTTATGTACTTTTTAGACCAAACACAGACCCATATGTCCAGTGCTTGACTCAAGGAATGTACAGGAATCAATATCTTGATCCAAATTCCTCTACTTTTCTATCACCAGGACGTACTGGAAGAGTGGCTGACCTGCCAGCGCTCCTGGCTCTACCTGGAACCCATATTCAGTTCCGAGGACATCAACCGTCAACTGCCGGTGGAGAGCAAACGTTACCAGACCATGGAGAGGACCTGGAGGAAGATCATGCGGAACGCCGAGGAGAACAAACAGGTCAGATGATACTTAGTAACCTGGGTGCCCACCCTTGTGGCAATTGTGTCCTTCCTTATGTATAAACTGTGAGTGTTTAAAGGGAAATTATAATGTATTTCCAGTAACTTTCCATTTTGAGTAACTTTTACCTGTGTGTGTTTATGCTGACTCCATTGAACTAGCAGGGGCCCTTGACTAAAAGCAACCCAGGGCCCAAGGTACAATTAATCCACCACACCTTAAGCCTCTAACCCTAGCCCCTAACCCTTTCTTTATTCCTAATCTCCAACCCCAAGCCTTCAGAAATGCTTAAAGAACCCATATCAGAAATAAAACATTGTTTTGGGTATATGCTGACTCTTACACATAATTCCATTCAACTGGCAGGGGCCCTCAACTGAAAGCAACCCGAGGCCCAAGGTACAATTAATCCAGCACACCCTAACCCATCTAACCTTAACCTCCAACCCTAACCCTTCAGAAATGCTTCAAGAACCCATATCAGAAGTAAAATTTAGATACAAATGTATGCTGGCTCTTATGCATGATTCCTTTGAACTGGCAGGGGCCCTTGACTAAAAGCAACCTAGGGCCCAAGGTACAACTAATGCACCTTAACCATCTAACCCAAACCCCTAACCCGTTCTCTAACTTCAACTCCCAACCCTAACCCTTCAGAAATGCATTAAGAACTAATTTCAGAAGTAAAACATTGATGTGTGTGTGTGTATGGTGACTCCTACGAATGATTCTATTAAACTGGCAGGGGCCCTTGACTGAAAGCAACTTAGGGCCCAAGGTACAATTAATTCACCACACCCTAACCCTGTAATCCTTTCTTTATCCCTAACCCTTAACCCTTTCTCTAACCCCCAAACCTAACTCTTCAGAAATGCTTCAAGAACCCACATTAGAAAGGAACCCTTGACTGAAAAGCAACCCAGGGCCCAAGGTACAATTAACCAACACACCCTAACTCTTCTAACCATAACCTCCAAACCTAACCCATCACAAAATCTTCAGTAACCCATATCAGAAGTAAAAAATAGATGCAAATGTGTGCCAGGTCTTATGCATGATTCCACTCAACTGTCAAAGGACCTTTGACTAAGAGCAACCTGAAGCCTAAGAACAATTGATACACCACCCTGTTCAGAAATGCTTTAAGAACCCATATCAGAAGTAAAACATAGATGTGTGTGTATGCTGACTATTAAGTAGGCGTTGGCAAACTGTGGCCCTCCAGCAGTTGCAGAATTTCAAGTCTCATCATGCTTCTGGGAGTCATGCTTGTGGCTGTCAGTCTTGCAATGCCTCATGGGACATGTAGTTCCACAACAGCTGGAGTGTTCAAATTTGCCCACCCCTTTGTTAAGCACGATTCCATTAAACCAGCAGGGGCTCTTGACTGAAAATGAATCTATTGCCATTCTGCTGATATTATGGACGGTGTGTGATGGGTGTCTATGCTTACTTTGGGATCTGGCAAAAAAGCTTTGGCTGAGTTTTTTGAGTAGTAATCTAAGTTTTGTTGTGCAGGTGATCTCCCTCTGCCCAGACCCACGTCTCCTGGAGAGCCTGCGGGAATGTAACAAGCTGCTAGAACTGGTACAGAAAGGGCTCAGCGAATATCTGGAAACCAAGCGAGGTGCCTTCCCCAGGTACCCACCACCGAGCGTCACATACCACAAACTTCCATTTTTTACTAATCTATCTAAAGATAACAGTGATACCTTCACCCTTACAGGTTTTATTTCCTGTCTGATGACGAACTTCTGGAAATACTCTCACAGACAAAGGACCCCACCGCTGTGCAGCCGCACTTACGCAAGTGTTTTGAAAACGTAGCGCGGGTGAGACTTTGCCATCAATTTAAGATAGTATATGTGGTGTAATAAAGTGCAAAGCACCCACAGCTACCATTTAGAAAATTCAATTATTTTTTCTGATTCCTATAAAATGATAATTGGTGAAATCTTATTGGCCACTATTGATTGCTGTACTTCCCACATGAACCACTTTCCCCCATTGGGGTCATTTGTTACCAGACGTAATTATGGTGGTCACAATCTTGTGTGGCCAAGCAATGATGGCCCACCTTACAATGGAAGATGGCAAAAGACTCAGCGAGATCTTAGTGTTGATGGGACTGATAAATACACTATATGGCTGTGTGAATGTTTGACCACCAACTATAGGAGCATATTGGATATCCCATTCCAAAACCATGGCCATTAATATGGAGTTGGCCCCACTTTGTGGCTTTAACATCCTCCACTCTTCTAGGAATATTTCTATAAGATTTTGAAGCATGTTTGTGGGAATTTGTGCCCATTTGTGAGGTCAGGTACTGATGTTGGATGAGAAGACCTGGTTTACAATCGTCGTTCCAATTCATACCAAAGATGTTCAGTGGGGTTGGGGTTAGGACTCTGTGCAGGGCACTCAAGTTCCTCCACACCAAAATAATGTCTTTTTGGAGCTGACTCTGTTCACGTGACCATACCAGCTCTATGAGCTTGTACGTAAACCCATACCAAAACTATGGCCATTAATATGGAGTTGCTCCCCCCCTCCCATATGGTCATTAACAATGGAGCTGCCCTTTGCAGCTATACCATCCTCCGCTCTTCTGGAAAAAACATACAATCAGCACTCCAATTCATCCCAAAGGTGTTAAGTAGGGTTGAGGTCAGGGCTCTGTGCAGGACACTGATGTTACTCCACACCAAATTTGTCAAAGCATGTCTTTATGGAGCTGGCTTTGTACACAGGGGCATGGTCATAGGAACCTTCCCTAAACTCTTACCACAAAGTTGGAAGCTAACAGTGGTCTTCATGGTACTCTAAACTGGAAACACCTGAACCCCAAGATTCAGAGGAGATTCCACGTACATTTAGCCATATAGTGTAGAAAAGCACACTCTAGATCGGGGTCTCCAAACTTTCTAAACTAAGGGCCAGTTTACTGTTCTACAGACTTTAGGGGGTTCAATTTTGGCCAGTTGGTGTAGAAAATGTCCTGGTATCAGTGGTAAGTAAACAATGTCTCAAGGTTGGTAGCCAGTGGGAGTAAAACAATTACATAGTTCTTGCGGTCAAAAGGAGGAGGAATATTGCCCCATTTTTGCTTTTAGTTGGAGGAATACTTGGTATTAATGGGGTGGATAGTGCCGCATTATTACCGCAGTTTAAATGGCAGGAATTTTGGCCCACTGTTAGTGTCTAGTCAGAAGAATTGTGCCTTGTAGTAGTAGGAGGAATAGTGCCTCAAGGGCCAGAAAAATGCAAGCATCCGGTACCGTTATATACACAATATGTTTTCTTGTCCATCCAGCTTCAATTCCAGCCGGATCTTCAGATCACCCACATGTACTCTGCGGAGGGTGAGGAGGTCCAGATGTCAACTCCCATTTATCCCACCGGAAATGTGGAGGACTGGTTACTGGAGGTGGAGAAGGTCATGAAGGGCAGTGTGCGGGAACACATTCAAAGAGCAATAAAGGCCTATCCAGAGGTAAGTTGGCGTTACCTTCCCCTGACACCTAATTGTTCTCACTTCTTCATCAGTTTAATCTCATCCTTTTCTTCTCAGACGCTGCGAACAGAATGGGTGAAGAACTGGCCGGGCCAGGTTGTCATAGCTGGATGTCAGACATTTTGGACAAAAGATGTGTCTGAGGCTCTGGAGGCTGGAGACCTAAGCACCCGCCTCTTCCCGCAGCTAGAGGCTCAGGTAGGTGACTTCCCACAGGATAGAGGGGGGCGGTTAGAACATCTGACAGTTTTTATTGCATGTGGGAAAATTCCCTTTAAGATCCTGTGAATGCATCAGGACACGAAGGGAGGACAAACCTTCCCAACAGACACAATGAGGCTTCAGCCCTTCTCCACTCCATACAATGGAGATCTTCTCCAATATAAAACTTTTAAAAAAAGTGAAGGGACCCCTAAATTCACCTACTGTAACTTTATAACTTCCTCTTAGTTTTGCATATTTTGACACACTTTAATATTGGACATCTTCTGTACGTATTTCTCAACCCATAGCTCAGTGACCTGGTCGCTTTGGTGCGTGGAAAGTTATCTCGCATGCAGCGCAACATTCTCTCTGCTCTGATCGTAATTGAAGTCCATGCTAAAGATGTCTCTGCCCGTCTGATAGAAGAGAACGTCAGCGGTGTTAACGATTTTGAGTGGATATCTCAGCTAAGGTATAGGCACATATAGCTGTTACTAATATGGCCACCACTCACCAGAAGACAATTGCTACCTGTCCAGTTCTTCTGATCTTATATAAATAAAATTAACTATATATTTCTCAGGTATTACTGGAACCGAGAAGATTTGTATGTGAGAGCTGTTAATGCCGAATTCTTGTATGGCTACGAATACCTGGGGAACACGGGCCGATTGGTCATAACGCCTCTGACGGACAGGTGGGCACATGGTCTACTGTAAAATGAATACTAAAGTCATTAGTATAGTGTGAAATTATGGTGATGGAGCGCTGAACTCCGAGCTTGGTGGAGTTTCTAAAAAAATCAAATGTTTGATGTAGTGTCCTTTTTATGACCTGGTGGAGCCCCAATGGGATCCCTGGGAGAATCATCTTGTAGGGATTAAAAAGATATAAGCAACCAGCTGTAGGGATTGGTCCAGATATAAATTTGTATTTGTCTAAGCAACAAGTTGTAGGGATTGGTCCAGATAATAATTTGTATTTGTCTAAGAATAAGTTGTAGGGATTGCTCCAGATATTAATTTGTATTTGTCTAAGCAACAAGATGTAAGGATTGGTCCAGATATACATTTTTATTTGGCATATGGAAAAATGCAGCGCATGTACAAATGAATATAGGTCTTTAAAATGGTGAAACAGTCAAGAAATAACTAATTGACCACAGGTGCCTTGAAACACAAACGTCCATAGATGGATGTAAATGTCCAACCGCACAGGAGGTATAAGTACTCCAAGGGGTGGTGATGGTCTGATGGTTGTCAGAAAACACCTGGCATCATACAGCGACTTCCCAACCGAGAAACCGGGTCCCAATGGGTCATTCAGAGAAAGTGCAAAAAAAGCCTCTTACCAGATCCTGTGGATTCCCATGTCAGCGACAGGGAATCGCATGCGCAGTTTGTCACAAATGACGTGGAATGGGAGCTCAGGAATCGCCAATCTCTTGGATTGTGGTCTGTATGGATCTCGGCCGGCAACCGGATGGGTCCTCACAACGAACCGTCCTCACACCGAACCGTCCCAGCATGCATCAGAAGTTTCACAAACGGTCCCCCGAAAGGAGCAGTTGGAGGGACTGGATCTCATGCGGTAAATGTGGAAACAAAAAGAATGTGTCTCCACATGGTGCAGATAAAAAAGGGTGTTTTTATTGACAAAAACGACCATACACAAATAAAAGCGTGATCACGGTGGATAAAAACAAATGGGCAACAAAGAGAGTGGTGTATGTACCCGACGCGTTTCGACCTAGGGGTCGAAACGCATACGCCCCTGTTGAAGACCCCTAGGTCGAAACGCGTCGGGTACATACACCACTCTCTTTGTTGCCCATTTGTTTTTATCCACCGTGATCACGCTTTTATTTGTGTATGGTCGTTTTTGTCAATAAAAACACCCTTTTTTATCTGCACCATGTGGAGACACATTCTTTTTGTTTCCACATTTACCGCATGAGATCCAGTCCCTCCAACTGCTCCTTTCGGGGGACCGTTTGTGAAACTTCTGATGCATGCTGGGACGGTTCAGGGTGAGAACGGTTCGTTGTGAGGACCCATCCGGTTGCCGGCCGAGATCCATACAGACCACAATCCAAGAGATTGGCGATTCCTGAGCTCCCATTCCACGTCATTTGTGACAAACTGCGCATGCGATTCCCTGTCGCTGACATGGGAATCCACAGGATCTGGTAAGAGGCTTTTTTTGCACTTTCTCTGAATGACCCATTGGGACCCGGTTTCTCGGTTGGGAAGTCGCTGTATGATGCCAGGTGTTTTCTGACAACCATCAGACCATCACCACCCCTTGGAGTACTTATACCTCCTGTGCGGTTGGACATTTACATCCATCTATGGACGTTTGTGTTTCAAGGCACCTGTGGTCAATTAGTTATTTCTTGACTGTTTCACCATTTTAAAGACCTATATTCATTTGTACATGCGCTGCATTTTTCCATATGCCTATTTTGTTGTTTTTGTCAAACTGTATGCAGCAGCTTCCATTCATTTTACTGGTTAGCGCGGTGTTTTCTATTTACCTCATACATTTTTATTTGTCTTAAAAAAAAAAAAAACGAGTCCACCAAGGCATCCCAGACAATTGAGCAAGCTCCTAATCCAAGCTCATGAAGGTTTAACATTTAAGATTACTTACCTATCCGCTCACGCAATGAATCTAATGCCGCGTACACACGATCGGACTTTACGGCAGACTTTGCCCGGCGGACGGGATTTCGTCGGACAATTCGATTGTGTGTGGGCTCCAGCGGACTTTGTTTTCTCAAAAGTTGGACGGACTTAGATTTGAAACATGTTTTAAATCAATCCGTCGAAATCGAGTCCGGTCGAAAAGTCCGCTCGTCTGTATGCTAGTTCGACGGACAAAAAGCCACGCTAGGGCAGCTATTGGCTACTGGCTATGAACTTCCTTGTTTTAGTCCGGTCGTACGTCATCACGTACGAATTTGACAGACTTTGGTGGATTGTGTGTAGGCAAGTCCGTTCATTCAGAAAGTCCGTCGTAAAGTACGTCGAATAGTCCGCCGGGCAAAGTCTGCCGTAAAGTCCGACCGTGTGTACGCAGCATTAGCCCTGATAAAAGAGGAGTCTTTGCATAACCATCCCCAACGAAACATGTCAACTTTTGATAGACCCTTTTATTGTGACAAAGCAAAATCCATATCTGGAACGATTCATATGGCTTGGTGATGCTCATTTTTTCACTCTATACCAATGGTCTCCAATCTGTGGCCTGCGGGCCAGGTGCGGCCATTAACTTGCCTTTATCTGGCTCTTGGCATTTCTCACACTGAAACGAGGCACTGTTCCTCCTTCTGACACCAACAATGCTGTGCTATTCCTCCCACTGACACCAATGATGGAGCATACATTCTTCCTATGACAGCATTGGTGGGGCACTATTCTATCCACTAACACCAACGATGGGGCACTCCCACTGACACCAATGGTGGGCGAACTATTCAACTAATACCAATGATGGGGCACTATTCCCTCTCCTCCTAACCACAGGGGTGCTGTGTAATTGTTTCACTCCCACTCACCACCAAGCCTGAGGCATTATTTACTCCCACTGGCCACAGACCGGCGCAACTAAAGTCTGAAGGACATAAAACTGGCCCTTTGTTTGGTAAGTTTGGAGACCCCTGCTCTATACAATCTGTATAATGTGAATCTGTTCTATTCTTTGTACTGGGAACTTAGGTGCTACCTTACCCTGACGGGGGCTCTACATCTAAAGTTTGGAGGTGCCCCTGCTGGACCTGCTGGCACAGGGAAAACAGAGACCACAAAGGACCTGGGTAAAGCTCTGGCAATTCAGACTGTTGTCTTCAACTGCTCTGACCAGCTAGACTTCATGGCTATGGGCAAATTCTTCAAAGGTCTGGCCAGGTGAGTGAACAAGGTCTGCATTTTATAAACGTTTTCTAGATGGACCGTATTTGAGTGGTCAATTTGTTTTTCTGATGGCTCTGTACAGCTCTGGCGCCTGGGCATGCTTTGATGAATTCAACCGTATTGACATTGAGGTCTTGTCTGTGGTGGCCCAACAAATCACCACCATCCAGAAGGCTCAGCAGCAGAGAGTGAGTTACTGGACCTTCATTTCCAGCCTTTCTTCGTTTTTCTGTTCCTTCTTCTGATTCCTCCTGGTTTCTATTCATTATATTTTCATCCTTCACAAACTTTTAACAATTGTCTTACTTCTTTAATTTCTGCTCTTTCACTCCACGCATCGCCTTCTCCAATACTCATTAAGGAAAGAGGCTGGAGGCCCTCAAATCATTCCTTTATTTTCCAGAAGTCAACTTGCCACCAACTGTCCACCCAGAGCCATTGGTTTGTAATCAAGACAAAACCTAAATATAGAGCCATTTATCTAATTGTCCATCCAGAGCTTCTGGTTTATAGACCGGATACATCCTAAATATAGAGCCATTCATCCAACTGTCCATCCAGAACCTCTGGTTTATAGACCACATACATCCTAAATATAGAGCCATTTATCCAACTGTCCATCCAGAACCTCTGGTTTATAGACCAGATACTTCCTAAATATAAAACCATTTATCCAACTGCCCATCCAGAGCCTCTGGTTTATGGACCAGATACTTCCTAAATATAGAGCCATTTATCCAACTGTCCATCCAGAACCTCTGGTTTATGGACCAGATACTTCCTAAATATAGAACCATTTATCCAACTGCCCATCCAGAGCATCTAGTCTAAAGACCATATCTATCCTAAATATAGAGCCATTTATCCAACTGTCCATCCAGAGCAGGGTTGTTTTTAACACAGGGCAAAAGGGGCAGCTGCCCCAGGCCCGGTCATTATTGTGGGGCCCAAAGCAGCTGCACCTTGCGCCCGCACTGCCTCAAATAGTTGATAAGTGGATTCAGGAGTGCCCAAGAAAATGTTTGCCCAGGGTCCAATCAATATTAAAGACGGTCCTGATCCAGAGCCTCTGGTTTATAGACCAGATACATCCTAAACCATGTATCCAACTGTCCATCCAGAGCAGGGCTGTTTTTAACATAGGGCAAAAGGGGAAGCTGTCCCAGGCCCGGTCATTATTGTGGGGCCCAAAGCAGCTGCACCTTGAGCACGCACTGCCTCAAATAGTTGATAAGTGGATTCAGGAGGGCCCAAGAAAATGTTTGCCCAGGGTCCAATCAATAATAAAGACGGTCTTGATCCAGAGCCTCTGGTTTAGACCATTTAGCCAACTGTCCAGCTACATTTCTTACATTTCCCATATCATATACACTCCTCTCTATTCCCCTACATTGTCTTCCTCCTTATACTTCTTGGTCTCTATTGTCACATTAGGTTGATCGTTTCATGTTTGAAGGAACCGAGATCCCGTTGGTGTCTACTTGTGCCGTTTTTATCACCATGAACCCTGGTTATGCGGGCCGTACAGAACTACCTGATAACCTTAAGGTGAGTTTACAGCCAATGGGGCTGGTCTGTGACCCAATAAGAGGGGAAATCTTCCAATGGTGACACCTGTTCTGGTGACAATTAACAGAGGAACTCCCCCTCACTTTGAAGAGATTTGAGATTAAAAAGCCAACATGTTTTGGGGGCACAAAGCTCCCCTTTATCAGGGCTAAAAAACCTTGATGAAGAGGGAGTTTTAGACCCTTGAAATGCATTGTCTATTTCTTCTTTCTGACCTTTTCTCTTTACAGGACTCAGTCTAGATTTGTAGCGCTCTCATCCCTTGCATAGTCATTAAACTACTCTATGGACCCTCAGAGAGACCCCGGTTGACAGAGAGCTTTCTCTAAGAGTTGAATTTCTCCTATTCTTGGGTCCACCAACATGTCTTTTGTTGAATCATAATCTGTGGATTTTTTTGCTCTTCTGCTCAGGATCAGCCTGCATCTCACAATCTCCTCCCCTCTTTAGGCTCTCTTCCGTCCTGTTGCAATGATGGTGCCGGATTACGCCATGATCGCGGAGATCTCTCTTTATTCCTTCGGCTTCGATAATGCCAAAATCCTGGCCAAAAAAATCACCACGACTTTCAAACTGTCCTCTGAACAACTCAGTTCCCAGGTAAGACACAGATCTGCCATCACCATTTCCTGATCACTGGGGGGAGGGGAGACTGAGGAAATGCTTCCTCCTCCTTGTTACAATGTACAGTCTGATCACTGGGGGAGGGGAGACTAAGGAAATGCTTCCTCCTGCCTGATACAAAGTTACAATGTACAATCTGATCACTGGGGGGGGGGGGGGGGGGGGAGACTGAGGAAATTCTTCCTCCTTCCTGATACAAAGTTACAATGTACAGTCTGATCACTGGGGGAGGGGAGACTGGGGAAATGCTTTCTCCTGCCTGCAGCAGACTGATGGCATCATCTCAGCCTAGGTAATGTCATTGACTGGAGCTCAAGGATTGTTTTTAATGATAAAAGGTGGAGCTTTTGTGAATAATGATACTGTTGCGATATATTGCCATGTGTCAGGGATGTATTCATGCAGATTTAAAAGGTTACTGAGAGGTCCACTTTAACTTGCCCAGCCCGGCTCATGCCTCTATTTTGTCTCCTAGGATCACTATGATTTCGGAATGAGAGCCGTTAAGACCGTCATATCTGCTGCTGGAAACCTAAAGAGAGAAAACCCATCTATGAATGAGGTGAGCAATTAAAAACTTCCTTGGTAGCTGAGGCTTCAAGTGTTGGGGTACCCAAGTCCTTCTCAGCCAACCAAGACTGACCTCTCGCTCCCCTGCCACATGGTTTTTGAGAGGCACAAAGCCGGCTCTCCATGTAGTTGCCTCTACACAGAGAATACAGTGCAATGTGTCCTAAAGACTTTGAAGACTGGAAATCTTCAGTCTCATCATGCCTTGTCAGCTGCTGTGCAACAATAAGGGGTCTATGTATTAAACAATTTAGTTGTCAAAAGTATTTAATGCCTGGACATAACAAATTCTGGCTGTATTTTGCTTAATACAATGGTTTCCTATGTTCATGAGCTCCATCTAGTGGCCACATATTTTCCTGAAATTTCTTAATCAGGCAAATATCGCATTATGGCCACTAGATGAAGCAGCTGCTCATAAGGAAATCAACGTATTAAGCAAAATTCAAAATGCATCCGGTCTAGGCAAATGCTTGTGACTTTTGTCCAATTATTTTTTTATACATGGACCCCCAAGCATTTCTTCTTTTACCTTCCCACAGGAGCTGATCTGTCTCAGAGCGATCCGAGACGTTAATGTCCCCAAATTCCTTCTGGATGACCTGAAGCTCTTCAGCGGGATCGTGTCAGACCTTTTCCCCCGGATTGAAGAGGTACCCATTGATTATGGAAGCCTGGAAGAGGCGATTCGTAAAACGTGCATCCAGGAAAACCTTAAGGATGTGGATGGTGAGGAGACTCATTAACAAAACTTTATTGTTCAACGCTGAAAGTGAAACTTCTGAATCAGGGACGTCATTGATGAAAGATTGCTTCTTTTACTGATGGGTTTTGTCACAAATAATTCAATGAGGGAGCACATTGCAAATTTGTTTTTCTTGGTGTTTTAGGCTTTGTGACAAAGTGTATCCAGCTGTATGAGACCACCATAGTACGACACGGACTGATGCTCGTAGGGCCAACCGGTTCTGGGAAGTCACAGGTATCCAACCATTTATATTTCTGTAAAGTCCAGTTCAAGTCACAGGAATACATTTGCAGTCAAATAGACTTTGTAATGGTAGGCTCCATTTTTATAGTCTTACATCCCCTTTTACAGCAGTTATAAATATGGCTGTGCATTCCAATAGCCAACTGACATAGACCCAATGCATGCAGCAGTAACAGAACTGGTCAGACATGCCCCCTGTCCAGCTAAAAACCTCTCTTTCTGGTCAGACATGCTCTCTCCTCTTTTCTTCATTATAACGTAGTGTGAAAACACTTGTGATTAGGGGTGTGACTGTTACTAAGCTCTGCTAGTACAGAGCACTGGGGGTGGAAGAGTTGTGATGAGGGGTGTGACTGTTACTAAGCTTTGCTAGCACAGAGCACTGAGGGGCTGTGATAAGGGATGTGGCCATTACTAAGCTCTGCCAGCACAGAGCACTGGAGTGGAAGAGCTGTGATAAGGGATGTGGCCATTACTAAGCTCTGCCAGCACAGAGCACTGGAGTGGAAGAGCTGTGATAATGGATGTGGCTGTGACTAAACTCTGCCAGCACAGAGCACTGGAGTATTAGAGGTTCCGGAGTATTAAGAGATAGAAAGGACTACGAATTCAATTAATTTAGACTCCTTGTTGCTATAATGCCCCGTACACACGGTCAGACATTGATCGGACATTCCGACAACAAAATCCATGGATTTTTTCCGATGGATGTTGGCTCAAACTTGTCTTGCATACACACGGTCGCACAAAGTTGTCGGAAAATCCAATCGTTCTGAACGCGGTGACGTAAAACACGTACGTCGGGACTATAAACGGGGCAGTAGCCAATAGCTTTCGTCTCTTAATTTATTCTGAGCATGCGTGGCACTTTGTGCGTCGGATTTGTGTACACACGTTCGGAATTTCCGGCAACGGATTTTGTTGTCGGAAAATTTTGTAGCAAGTTCTCAAACTTTGTGTGTCGGAAATTCTGATGGAAAATGTGTGATGGAGCCCACACACGGTCGGAATTTCCGACAACAAGGTCCGATCACACATTTTCCGTCGGAAAATCCGACCGTGTGTACAGGGCATTAGTCTCAGCCAGCCTCTGTCTGGCGGGACGTGGAAGGAGTCATAGTTCCTCAACAGCTAAAAACTTAAAGGACATGTCTGCCTATATTGGTTCGGGGAATGGATACAATTGGTGTTTTCTTCCTATAGAATTTTGCTCTTCCTTTGCACTATAGTGATTTTTCATGAATCTGTTCTGTATTATTCATTGGGGTTTTTTTCTTTTTTCTGTTCCTTTAGTGTTACAAGGTCCTTGCTGCAGCCATGTCATCTCTTAAGGGTCTCCCATCGGTCAGCGGTGGGACTTATGAGACCGTTCACTATTACGTCTTAAACCCCAAGTCCATCACAATGGGTCAGCTTTACGGGGAGTTCAATCTGCTGACACATGAATGGTGAGAGATGCATCTTTCCCAGAATTACAATCTTTCTATGTGGCGTGTGTGTGTGTGGAAGTGTTGGGACTAATAAAAGTGAGATATTGGTGCTTTTGGGTTTGCCCCAGAGAGAGTCTTCCTTAACAAAGACAAACAGTGGAGACCTTGTCCCGGTCCTGGGCTTCTGCTTCTCTAAAAGAGGATTTACGGTAGAGATCAAACCATTGGGGGTGGGCGTTGAGGAACATCCAATATAAAAGTTCATGAGACTTAAAGAGTTTCAGTCCAAATTATTTATTTTAAAAACAAAATAAGTGTAGCGCTATGAAATATAGAAAAAAGAGTCCAATGTAAAAAACATTAAACCGACAGTTCAAAATGTAGTTGCCAAAGAAGGGACATCCTTGGGAAAGAGATGAGGAATCTTCAGGAACTGAACACTTCAAATATATAAACCATCTGGAGTAGAAACATGCACAACACCACCAAAAGTGAAGAGGCTTACCAGAATCGGTGGACCCAACGGGGCATACGCCGAGTAGGGTCAGACAGGCTTAGGTGGTGATGGGCTACAGGTGGCCCGGAAGGGCAATGTTGATGGAATGGCTCACACGTTGCTGTGTTCCTCAGAACGATACCAGAACCGAAGAGTATGGGACAAACGGCACGTTGAATGTATCCCTCAGAACGGTGTTAAAAACCAAAGGTTGGCAGTAGCGGATGGAAGGAAAAAAGGAATGGCCACATAGTGTAAATCCATATAAAATCGGAATTTATTTAAAACTAATATACACTCACATGTAGAAGCATAAAAGACAGCGCTGTAGAAAAGTGGCGACAGTGGGGTCCTGCCATATAATTTGTTATCGTCCTGATATGATTTGAATTTTTGATAACCCTCAAAACTGTTATGATGAGCGCAATATAACAAGCAAAGCACCCTTCAGGAACACCCCATAGGATACAGGAACCGATGACTGAGAGTCCTACATCCCACCTTACTTTGGAACGATTGTCTAACACTTTTCTCTGTTGGTTCCCAATACAGGACGGACGGGATTTTGTCCTCTCTGATCAGAGGAGGTGCCTCTTCCACAGACCCCGATAAGAAGTGGTACATGTTCGATGGGCCGGTAGATGCCGTGTGGATTGAGAACATGAACACAGTGCTGGATGATAACAAGAAGCTTTGTCTGAGCTCCGGGGAGATAATCAAACTGACCGAGGTGACCTCAGTCCTGCCATCACCCCTTTCATGTTCTGTTCCTCAGTTCATGTCATAGTAGATATGAATATCACCTCCGATGTGGCTACTATGCGGCCTAGGGGACACTGGAGATGCATCCATCCCCGAGACCTGAAAATGATTGTAGGGTTTCCTCTGGGGTAATTGGGTTAAGAAAGGCTGATTTAGAGAATATTTATAAGTATGTACAGAAAGTCTTCCACTGGGGTGCCTGTCTATAGATGTATTATGTACAACAAGAGGGTAACAATCTGATTTTTACTGCTGCATATTCTAACCTTTTTGTCTTCACCCCTCAGGCCATGACCATGATGTTTGAGGTTCAGGATTTGGCTGTTGCTTCTCCAGCCACGGTCTCGCGTTGCGGGATGGTGTATTTGGAGCCCAGTATTCTGGGGCTGACACCCTTCACCAAATGTTGGCTGCGCCGTATTCCCGCCGTCATGGAGCCGCACAAAGAGCAGCTGGAGTCTCTGTTCTCCCGATTCCTGCAGGTAAAGGTTTGGCCTCATAGGAGTAATTAATGTGCAATAAATCGCAATACATCGCAACATTCAACTTCATTAGAATAAGCAGAACCCTACAGGACTGAGCCTCGGAGGTATCAGCATTCATAGATAGTTGGCACTTCTGGACGTGTCCTTGTATGTTGGTCTCTTCCTTCAGTCTTTATGTCACTGATGAGTCCTGTTCATATTAACAAATCATAGTTCAGGGGCGGCCCGTCCATTAAGGGTGCATGGGTGCCGCCCTCCCCCATCCATCGCCACCTCCCCCTATCCATGCGTCTGGCCCCTTTCAGGACGCCGGATGCATGGATTTCATCGAGAAGGGGGGTGGTTTTTTTAAGCACCTTATTAGAGTCGGAGGCTCTAAAAGGCTTCAAAATAGGGTGGGAATGCGAACAGAGCTCATCCAGGTGTGTTACAACAGCGAACGAATGTTTGCTATTGTAACACTGATCCTCCTCCTGGCCAATCAGGAAGCAGGCTTTGAGACCCATCACCCGATTGGCTGAAAGATGCCTAGGAGGAGAGGAGGAGCTGCACGCTGGAAGCTACCAATGGAGGCGAGGACACGGAGCCGCTGCATGCTGCCCGCTACCCGCCTAGATGGGGTAGGGGCCACTCGGGGGGGGGGGGGGTGTTGTATGTTTGCGCCCCCCCAAAAAAAAGAAATACACCAGCCGCCACTGTCGCATAGCTCCGAACTGTCCCTGATTTGGAGCAATGTCCCTCTGTCCCTCATTCCTCCTCATTTGGCCCTCATTTTGGTCTGATCCATATAGTTGTATATAAAATTCACTTTTTATCTATCAAAAAGTGTTTCCCAGAGCTAAACCTTTCATCCGATTTCTAATTTGCTGCATTTGTAAATTCCAAAAGCTGATATAAAGGAATATTAGTGGTAAAAAAAGCACTTGTGGGTTTAACCAATCTTGTTTTTTTGTACAATTCTCCTTTAAGGGGGCGTGGCAGGGGGTGTGTCCTATGCCTGCATACTTTTGCTGTGTCCCTCATTCCCATCTCAAAAAGTTGGGAGCTGTGACTGTCGTAATTCATACAATAATCTTTTTGTTTTCAGGATTCCATCCAGTTTGTGCGCCAGTCAGTGCGGGAGGTGATCGCTTCCACCGATAGTAACCTGGTGATAAGTCTTCTTAAACTTCTTGAGTGTTTCTTCCAGCCCTTCCTACCCCAAGAGGTAATATACTTCGTACTTAATGAAAGGAACTTAGCAATGTGTAACCTAAATAAATAGTGTGGAAAGGTTTACATTCTCTGTAGACTTCCATCTTTATAATGGCAACTTTATCTTCATGGAGTTTTTTTTTTCATTAGAAGTCCAACATGGCGTATGATTTCCACACACAGGGTCCTAATACCTTAGTTCCGCATGGAATGGAATATATTTATCACTAACTTGAAACAAATTAGGAACATAAGTAAGAATGCAGATGTTTAGTATTGGACCAAAGGTTTGTGAACAGCTGGCTACACCTATATAAGCTTCTTCAACATCCCATTCCAAAAACCATGGTCATTAATATGGACTTGTCCCCTTTGTGGCTATAGTTACATAGTAGGTGAGGTTGAAAAAAGACTACAAGTCCATCAAGTCCAACCTATATGTGTAATTATATGTCAGTATTACATTGTATATACCTGTATGTTGACGTTCGGGTGCTTATCTAATAGTTTCTTGAAATTATTGATGCTCCCCGCTGAGACCACCGCCTGTGGAAGGGAATTCCACATCTTAACCGCTCTTACAGTAAAGAACCCTCTACATAATTTAAGGTTAAACCGCTTTTCTTCTAATTTTAGTGAATGGCCACGTGTCTTATTAAATTCCCTTTCACTGAAAAGTTTTATCCCTATTGTGGGGTCACCAGTACGGTATTTATAAATTGAAATCATATCGCCCCTCAAGCGTCTCTTCTCCAGAGAGAATAAGTTCAGAGCTCACAACCTTTCCTCATAACTAATATCCTCCACACCCTTTATTAGCTTTGTTGCCCTTCTTTGTACTCGCTCCATTTCCAGTACATCCCTCCTGAGGACTGGTGCCCAGAACTGGACAGCATACTCCAGGTGCGGCCGGACCAGAGTCTTGTAGAGCGGGAGAATTATCGTTTTATCCCTGGCATTAATCCCCTTTTTAACCACTTCTGGACCACTCACCGTCATTATACGTCGGTACTTTGAAGAGGTTTATAGTTGTTATGGCAGCAGCTAGCTGCCATAACCCCAGCATCCTCTTCTTCAGCGAAATGGTGTAACAAGTAATTTTGCACTGCCTTAAAAAGATAGCAGCTAACACAGAAAATTGGATAAATAGCAATACAAAAGAAAACAAATAGTGTAGCGCTTATTTGTTTTCTTTTGTATTGCTATTTATCCTCTTCTTCAGCGGGCAGTCCGCTTTTAGATAAAAGTGGTCTCAGCGGCGGATTCACATCAAGATCACTTTTATCGGTGGCGGGAGAGGACCACGCTCCAGTGCCCTCTGCCACTTACCGGAGCCACCGGCAGTGATGGAAGTGATCGGGTCCTCTTCCGTATTAGGTATGGAGCTGAGTGCGGGGAAGATGGCCCCCACCTGGCTCCATACCAATGCAGGGCGGAAGCAAAGTCAAAACATCACTTCTGCCCATAGCTATTAAAACAACTTTTTTTTTTTCTTTTTTCAAACGATTTTTTGTTTTTGTTTTTTAGTGTAAAGTCTTTTTGACCCCCCAGATCTCATATTTAAGAGGACCTGTCATGATTTTTTTCTATTACAAGGGATGTTTACATTCCTTGTAATATGAATAAAAGTGACACCATTTTTAAAGAACAGTGTAAAAATAAAAAATAATAGGTAAAATAAATAAGAAAAAAAAAGAATTTTTTAAACACACCCCGTCCCGCCGAGCTCGCGTTCAGAAGCTAACGCATACGTGAGTAGCGCCCGCATATGAAAACGGTGTTCAAACCACACATGTGAGGTATCACCATGATCATTAGAACGAGAGCAATAATTCTAGCCCTAGACCTCCTCTGTAACTCAAAACTGGTAACCTGTAGAATTTTTTAAACCTCACATATGGAGATTTTTAAGGGTAAAAATTTGTCGCCATTCCACGAGCGGGCGCAACTTTGAAGCGTGACATGTTGGTTATTAATTTACTCGGCGTAACATCATCTTTCACAATATAAAAAAAATTGGGCTAACTTTACTGTTGTCTTATTTTTAATTCAAAAAAGTGTATTTTTTCGGAAATTTTATTCTCTAGGGTGTTATAATAAAATATATATAATGTTTGGGGGCTCTAAGTAATTTTCTATAAAGAAAAATGATTTTAACTTGTAAACAACAAGTTTGTTTACAAGTTCTTTGTTCCCAAGATTTTATCCCAATTATATTTTCTAGCAAGGATCATAGTTTAGGGAAGTTAGCTCTTTTGAAACTCAGTGTCTTTGTATTCCCCTTATGCTTCCTGTTTATGTGATTTATACTAAAACTAATTGACCATTCATTGCTGTTTCCTAAATTGTCCGTATTACCACATCTGTGATCAGGTCTATATTATTGGTAATCAGTAGGTCTAGTAACGTTTTGTTTCTAGTTGGTGCATTTACCAACTGACTCATGAAATTGTCCTGCAAGACATTTAGGAACTTGCGAGCCTTAGATGAATGCGCGGTTCCTTCCACCGAGTCTATGTCTGGATAATTAAAATCCCCCATTATAATGACACTTCCCATTCTTGCCGCTAATCCAAATTGTGATAGGAGGTCCGCCTCCGCCTCCTCCCTCTGGTTAGGGGGCCTATAGCATACGCCCAGTTTTCTCCCTTTGTAGCTCTACCCATAAGGATTCCACCTCCTCCCTAGCTCCCTTAGTGATGTCATCTCTCACATTCACTTGTACATCATTTTTGATATATAGGCATACCCCTCCCCCTTTTTTACCCTCTTTATCCCTGCGATATAGGGAATACCCTTGAATGGTTGCCAGCTAATCATGAGAGCTGTCGAACCAAGTTTCTGTAATTCCCTCAAAATCTAAATCCTCCTGGTACAACAGTATCACTAGTTCTCCCATCTTGTCCGCCAGGCTCCTGGCATTGGTGAACATGCCGCATATTTTAGGCCGGTCGCATACTATCTCCTTATTGGGTGCTCTGGGGTTGCAAATAGGACTTGTTACTATATTTACCTCGGGTTTAGGTGCTTTAGTCAACCCACCACAATGCCCCCAATACTACCCTCTGAAATATGTTCCGCGCTTACCATTTATACCTCTGGACCCCCCATCGCCTAGTT
This sequence comes from Lithobates septentrionalis, assembly GCA_037952835.1. Lineage (NCBI taxonomy): Eukaryota > Metazoa > Chordata > Amphibia > Anura > Ranidae > Lithobates > Lithobates septentrionalis. The sequence continues at coordinate 374,510 of JBBDGP010003033.1, read as the reverse complement.
TAAAAGCCCCTCTAACCTTTCGGCCATCTTCACTCCCAGCAGATCTGTACCTTCCCCATTTAGGTGCAGTCCATCCCTTCTATAGAGCTGGTAACTGGCTGAGAATTCATCACAGTTCTCCAGGAACCCAAACCACTCCTTTCTACACCAGCTCTTCAGCCACTTTTTTACTTCCCTAATCTTCTTCTGCCTTTCTGGTGTGGCTCGAGGTTCCGGTAGTATTTCTGAGAATACTACCTTGGAGGTCCCTTTCCTCAATTTTGCTCCTATAATCATTTTTTAGGACACTCCATCTGCCTCTGACTTTGTCATTGGTGCCAACGTGCACCATGACAGCAGGGTCTTCTCCAGCCCCTCCCAGTAATCTGTCCACCAGATCCGTGATGTGCCGAACCCGAGCGCCCGCTAAACAACATACAGTTCAGCGCTTCAGGTCTTTGTAACAGATTGCCCTCTCTGTCCTTCTAAGAATTGAGTCCCCTCAAGGATGCTATAACATCCTTCACCTTTCTGGGTAGGCTGTCCATAAGATTTTGGAGGGTGTCTGCTTGAATTTGTGCCCATTTGTGGGGTCAGGTACTGATGTTGGATGAGAAGACCTGGCTCACACATCAGGCCTCACCAAAAAAAAAGACCTGGCTCACCATCGGCATTACAACTATTCTCAAAGGTGTTCAGTAGAGTTCAGGTCAGGGCTCTGTACAGGAAACTCAAGTTCCTCTACACCAAACTGGTCACACCATGTCTTTATGGAGCTGACTTTGTACACAGGGAACAATCATGGTGGAACAGAAGAGGGTTTTCACCAAACTGTTACCACAAGGTTGGAAGAGCACAATTGTCTACAGTGTCTTTGTATGATGTAATCTTACCGGGACCCTTCATTGGAACTACTGAACTTAATCATTTTGAGGGGTTCTCATACTCTTGGCCATACAGTAGGTGTGATTGTGAGGTGTTTACAAACTTTTGGCAATATAGTGTAGGTAAACATTACAGCTCTATATATCAGACCTAACAGATATCTAACAAGAAAAAACTGGAGGTGGAAGGGGGGTTTGGATATGGAAAATGTTTGTCAGCTTCACATCTATACAATTTATGAATGCATTCCTTGTTTGCTTCTCAGGGACAGAAGACGATCCCACAGGAGAAGTTGAACCGTGTTGGAGAGCTGATGGAATCCTGGTTCTTCTTCTCACTGGTATGGAGCGTTGGGATCACCGGAGACTCTGACGGCCGAGAGCTGTTCAGTAAATTCCTGAGAGACAAAATGGTGGCTGAAAAGGTAAGATTAGATAAAGTAAATAAATGGAGAAACACGAGTGATGTTCATTGAGTTTCTGTCATAGAAAACCGAGAGATCCATTATATTGTCCATAGTAGTTAAGCAGAATCCTTAATTGAATGCTCCGTACTACATTGAATATATGAAGGAAGAAGTTGATTAGTTGAAGTTATCTACAAAGTTATCTCTTCCAATCAGCACTCAGAGGGACATAGGAGAAACAAATATACCACATAGCATAAAACCATTTGAAAACCATTTATTAATGGTTAAAAATACATTCACAAGAAAAGAAAAACAATTTTGCAATGAAAAAAAGGCTCCCAGTTGGCATGTATAGCATTTTTGGCATAATTTCCAGTTTATGTGATGACGTCAGCACGTCGTTACGTCCTACGCGATACGTCACAAATTACTTTTTGCGGGGCCATAGGGAATATAAAGATCCATTAGATTGTCCATAGCAGTGAATCAGAATCCATCCTTTAATCTTTCATACTACACTGAAGGGAGAAGTTCATTGGTTGAAGTTGTCTACAAATACTCGTTTTCACTTTATTCACGAGTTCCAGTATCAGAGCGGGTTGATATCCCTCTACGGATCCTCCACCTAATAATAGAAGAAATATGTTTTTTTGGCAGGTGACATTGTTGTTTCCAGAAGAAGGCTTGGTCTATGACTATGTGTTGGACGATGCTGGAATAAGCAGCAATGCTGAGGATGAGGATGATGATACCCAGCGGAAGGTGAGACATGGCGGTCCCCAATCAATCATCTTTAATATCATACTTGTCCTCTGCTGTGTATAAATCTGCTTCTTCCCCACTTAAGGTGCGCTGGGTGAACTGGATGGAATCTTCCGCCCCCTTCTCCATTGACCCTGAAACCAGCTACTCAGATATCATTGTACCCACATTGGACACCGTGAGGATGTCCCACCTCCTGGGAATGCTACTGACCAACAAGAAGCCGGTAGGTTTTATTATTATTATTAGGTTTTATTAGGTTTTCGTTGTTTCTACATTTGTCTGAGAACAGCAAGAGGCAGGTTTGAGTTTTGTGGTGCCGAGTATCCAAATGTTCAGTCTACTCTCAGAAAGTCTGCAGGTTCCACATATCACAGCCACATTAGAGCAATTCCCTACATTAGGGTCCCCATCAGAGACCTCCTTACATCAGAGTCCCCCCTGACCTCAGCTTCCTCATCAGAGCCCACCTTACATCAGGATCCCCATAAGAGTCCTCCCTTACACTAAGGTCTCCATCAGAGTCCCACTTTCCATCAGGGTTCCCATCAGAGCCCACCCTTACATTAGTGTTCTCATCAGAGTACTCCCTTACATCAAAGTTCCTCTTAGATCAGAGTTCCCATCAAAATCCCCTCGTACATCAGGGTCCCCATCAGAGTTCCCCTTACATCAGTGTCTCCATCATAGTCGTCCTTACCTCTGTAATTAGGTTACAGAGTGTTGCAGCAGCAGGATGGGAGCTGGGAGGCGGGGCAAGTCCACACAGAGGAAGTTCCATTCTTCTGTGAATGGTGGGGCAAGCACATTATTGGTTGCTAGGATGCTAGCAGTCCTAGCAACCAATGAAACGGGACAGCAAGGAAGAGCCTGGAGACTTACAGGGGGTGCTGTTGGGGAAGAGGGAAGTTGAAACTGACATCAGTTGCAAACCAGATAAAGCCTTATAACGGGCCGCATATGGCATGCCAGCCGGTCAGTTAGCATGAAATATCAGCTTCTGTGTCTAGAAAGGCTTACCATGAGATATCATTGGAGAAGAGATGGAGTTAATTTGTGTAATATTTTTTTATTTCCATTGGTCCTATATTTAGTTTATGTTTTCTGGCTGATCACAGGTTCTTTGCATTGGTCCCACCGGCACGGGGAAGACTCTGACTGTCTCAGACAAACTTCTGAAGAACATGCCGCTGGAATATATCAGTAACTTCCTCATGTTCTCTGCACGGACATCAGCCAATCAGACGCAAGATCTCATAGACAGCAAACTGGACAAAAGGCAAGAGGCCCGACTCTGCTGAGTCATGGTGAAGCTCGGGGGAGGGTCCTCACTAACACTGCGTCTTTGGCCATTTTACAGCCCTTTTTTTGAGGCTTGAGCGTTTTTCTAATTATTTTTAGTCAAAGGAAAGCTAATTACACCCACTGAAGTATACTGGGGCCAAAAACCTTTGAAACATGAAACTTGCAGCTCAAAAGAAGCTCATGTACTTTTTTAAGCTACAATCTTCAAGTTACACTATAGGGGTCTATTTGTAAAACATTCTATTGCGTACCCCTTAAAGAGCTGGTGAATTTAGTCCTATTTCCCCTTTTAGAGTACACACAGTCAGGCACACAACATTTCCTCCATTCTTCCACTGGCTCAAAAAACAGTCTAGGGGTTCTTTTTTAGGGATATTATTAGGAACAATGAATTTGGATAGGGGTAGGGAGAATGGGATACTTCAAGGAACTGCAAACTAAACAACTCGAGGACCCCAAAATTCCTGGCTGCACTGTACAAATCCACTGGCTGCACTGCATAACTTAATGTCCCACAGGACTCCTAATGCTGCAGATGACCTGTACTCCCTCCCGAGTTAAAAGCTTCACACTGTCACTTTCCTTCAGGATTTGGGGTCATCCACTCACTTAGCCACAGAATCATTGGTTGCCTCCTGCCGATATCCACCAGGTTCTTCCTAGTAAGGGAGATGTAGACTCACACCCCCATAGGACAGCTGGACTCTCTTTCCAGTCAGCTTCCTCCAGACCTAACTTGATCCTTGGACATGGATCTGTGAATAGGCCCCCCCAGCTAACCCTAGCTGGGACCTTGGTGGCTTCCTCTAGGGTCCTGCACCAGGGGGCAAAGCCCTTGCACAGGGGTCTCCTCCCGCAGAAATGAACCCAGGAATACTGCACTGACTGCCCAGGCCTTAGACTATTTATGGGCTATCTCTCCACCTTCTCTGCACACCTCCCCAGGGATTGGCTGGAGTTCCATAAATATTCAGGCTTCCTGTTCTGCCCTCCTGCTATACTTTTGGGATCCTGTAGAAGACAGGGGGAAGCAACAGAACATCAGCCTGTGAAACACTGAGCAGCCCCAGGTAATTAACCCCTACTCAGGGGCGGACTGATAACTCATGGGGCCCCCGGACAATAGGAGATAATGGGGCCCCCAGGCAATCAGAGATTATGGGGCCACACAGTATACACACACACGGTATACAATCACACAGTATACACATACATGTACACACATTATACACAGACAGATGTAAAAAAAACACAGATTTATACATACTGTCCCTGGTTTTACTGAGGCTGGCAACCCTGATGGGGCCCCCTAGTGGCCCAGGGCCCTCGGGCAGTGCCCGAGTGGCTCAATGGTCAGTCCGCCCCTGCGCCCTACTCCATTGATTGCAGAGGAGCTAAACGAAATTTGCCTAGCAGCCTAGTCTATACTAGATTCTATGGACGAATGATCATAGCTCATGTTTGCAATCCTCTATGATTAAGTCCAGTCAGGGTGAACCGTATCAGAGGGGCGTGCCCGGTGGGTGGGGACTGTAGTTGAAGCCCATACTTTCACTTAGTGATGTGGTTGATCCATACAGTGTGAGGCAGATTAGTTTGTCTGTTGATGAATGAAGTGAGACGAGCTCCTTGAGCTCGGACCGGCACCTAGAGCGCAGTGAGAGCCGACGAGATAACACGCAGGAGGCTTTGCGCGGCATTTTGTTTTTCGTACATTTCGCTGGATAAACGTCACACACATTAATGCATGCTCAACATATTTTGGCTGTAATTTCTCTAATAGAGTAATCCCTATGATCATGGATGAAGCTTCTGCTCACCTTGGGCCGGTTTGCACGGTGACACCTGTTCCTGATCTCTTATTCCGAGACCTCGTTCACACCTGAGTGCTTTGAAGCTTGAAGCTCTAAAATGCTCAACATCCTAAATCCCATGGCTTTCAATTCTTCACACCTGAGCATAGAGGCCCCATCTATAAAACATTTGTTGGACGAATGTTACACACACGGGTGCATGAGCAACTCATTTTGGCTGTAATTTCTCTAATAGATGAATTTGTATATTGTCAGGTCTATCTAGTGGCCAAAATGTGGTATATTTTTATAGTGAGATATTTCAGAAAACCATACATGAGTGTGTGTGACATTTATCCAACACACTATAATACAGAGGAACTCCTAGCATTAAGAGACGGTGCGGATCTCATCATGCCATTGAGCATCTCTCAGATCAGAGCAATCTGCTGAAAAGATGCCAGGGACCAATCTGATCTCTCATCTGGTGCCAGGAAAGTTTCCAAAGTGAAAGATGGCACCTAAAAGGCAATTTTAGAGTAAATCAATACAGATTATGAATCAACAGATTTTTGAATTCAGTCTTCTTCTGCAGTTGTTAAGCTCATATTCTGTTTCAATGATTTTATTGGGAATATCAAGTATAGAAATCATAACAGCTGTTAAGCCCACACAGGGGCAATGACATCAAATGACAACTAGCTATAAGCAAGGAAATCAGAACAACAAATTAGTGAAAACCATCAAGAGGTAAGCAGGTCAGATCCACACCAAAGGTTGTAAGGAGACAGCATGACCCTTGAGAGGGTTGAATAGTCAGAATCGGTTAGGGTGGGAAGGTATATGGGAAATAGATGGGAGGGTAGAAAAGGGGTAAAAGGGTAGGTTGAGGGCATAGGGTGGAAGGTCCCCACGAACTCGGGACCCAATCAAGATATAAGGTTAAGGATATGCTAGGCTTGACGGGTTCAAAGAAGGAAGGGCATAGTTAGGCCACGGTTTCCAAGTCTGCTAGAATTTTGGTTGGGAGTCGTTAAGGATACTAGAAGGTTTCTTGCTGAGGAGCATTTGAGTCATACAGTCCTTGTCTTCCTGTAAAGAAGATGAAGGATTATTCGATACCTTAGCTATTGTTTGTGTGGGCGATAGGAAAAGGCACATGGCCTGTCTTTGTTGGCGTACAAAGAGGCCTGGGATTAGGTAAAGAAGCAGAGCATACTTAGCATCTCTGTGGACAGTTAGATGAAGCAAGGTTTGAAGGAGTCCAAAAATCCTGGACCAAAAGGCATGGGCTTTGGGCATGACCACCAGGTATGCAGTACATTGCCCCGTTGACCACAACCTTAAAACAATGTGAGTAGTTGGGAACAGCTAAGGCGATGCGAGCTGGGACCCAGTACCACCGACCGAGAACTTTATAAGCCGATTCCAGGGTTTTCATATTGAATAAAACACTTTGCCACCCTGTGATGTTCCTATTCAAGCAATCTATTTGGTTCTTTTTTGCCTTTCAGAAATACATTTTGTTATCTACAAAGACAGATGTGCTGTTGATTAGCATCTGTTTTTGATGTAAGACACTCAATGCTAATGGTCTAAACATATTATATATGTATTTTAATATTTCACAGCCCTTGGTTAACCACCTCCCGACCGCCCACTGTATATTGACGTCCTGTTTTTTAAAGATGGATATCTCGGTAACGGCAGCAGCTGCTGCCACAACCGAGGTATCCATCTTTAGGGCCGGCGATTCTGCACACGATAACGGTGGTCTATGCGGCGGGTTCGCCGCGAGATCACCGTTATCGGCGGCGGGAGAGGTGCCACCCCCCCTCCCGCCGCTCTCCCGCACCCTCCGCCGCTTACCGGAGCCGTCGGTAACGGCGGAGGCGATCGGGTCCTTTCACAGCTGAGGTACTGAGACGAGTGAGGCCAAGATGGCCCCCACCCGTCTCTATACCATGTGACGGCCGGAGCGACGTCATTACGACGGCTCCGCCCACTTCTCTTAAAGGCACAATTTATTTTGTGTCATTTTTTTAAACGACTTTTTTTTTTTTTTTTTTTTTTTTTTTTGCATTATAGTCTAAATATGAGATCTGAGGACTTTTTGACCCCAGATCTCATATTTAAGAGGACCTGTCATGCTTTTTTCTATTACAAGGGATGTTTACATTCCTTGTAATAGGAATAAAAGTGATCCAAATTTTTTTTTTTTTTAAAACAGTGAAAAAATAAATAAAATAAAGTAAAATAAATAATTAAAAAAAAAAAAAAAAAATTTTAAAGCGCCCTGTCCCGACGAGCTCGCGCGCAGAAGCGAACGCATACGTGAGTAGCGCCCGCATATGAAAACGGTGGTCAAACCACACATGTGAGGTATCGCCGCGACCGGTAGAGTGAGAGCAATAATTCTAGCCCTAGACCTCCTCTGTAACGCAAAACCTGCAATCTGTAGAATTTTTTAAACATCGCCTATGGAGATTTTTAAGGGTAAAAGTTTGACGCCATTCCACGAGCGGGCGCAATTTTAAAGCGTGACATGATGGGTATCAATTTACTTGGCGTAACATTATATTTCACAATATAAAAAAAAATTGGGCTAACTTTACTGTTGTCTTATTTTTTTTTTCAAAAAAGTGAATTTTTTCCAAAAAAAGTGCGCTTAGAAGACCGCTGCGCAAATACGGTGCAAAAAAAAGTATTGCAATGACCGCTATTTTATTCTCTAGGGTGTTAGAAAAAAAACAATATATAATGTTTGGGGGTTCTAAGTAATTTTCTAGCAAAAAAACCTGTTTTAAACTCTTAAACACCTAAAATCCAAAACGAGGCTGGTTTTGAAGTGGTTAAGGAAGGTCTTTTGCAACCCCCAAAATGCATTGGCATTTACAGTTTTACACACTTTGAGTTTGGGCTGTTCCATTGACTTGGTACTCTTCTTATTCAAACAGTATATTCGACGTGCAGCTCATATGTATCTGTCATTTCAGGAGGAAAGGGGTGTTTGGTCCACCCCTCGGACGGTATTTCATCTTCTTTATTGATGATATGAACATGCCAGCCCTGGAGACCTACGGTGCCCAGCCACCCATCGAGCTGCTGAGACAGTGGATGGACCACGGCGGGTGGTACGACCGCAAGCAGATAGGTATAGAGTATACATTTACATAATTATCAGTTTATTGATTTTAATAGCCACAGTATCTTCTCCAAAATTCTACAAATGGAAGGCATACATTAGAAAATAGAAATGAGAGATCAGGACAATACAGCTTATAATAGAAGGAATAGATACGGGACAGATAGTAATCATATTGTAGATAACGGAGTGATGATAGAAGAAATCAGGTCAAATATACTGTTGGCAATGAGATGATGGGAACTGAGAGTCTTTTGAGTGAGTGTCACGTACCTGGTAGGTGGAGCCCGGAATGCAGAGAACGGCCTCTCGTATGCCTCTGACTTAAGAACCTCTGAAGGTGTGAACAGGGACTCGAAAGTACAGAGGGGCACAAATGCCTGACTGGAACACTGAAGTAGAAGGCAGGATCCTGTAGTCAGCAGGGAGGTGCACTGTAGTCCTGTAGCAGGTTGCAGACAGCAGGGAGGTGCACTGTAGTACTGCAGCAGGATGCAGATAGCAGGGAGGTGCACTGTAGTCCTGTAGCAGGATGCAGATAGCAGGGAGGTGCACTGTAGTCCTGTAGCAGGTTGCAGACAGCAGGGAGGTGCACTGTAGTCCTGTAGCAGGTTGCAGACAGCAGGAAGGTGCACTGTAGTCCTGTAGCAGGTTGCAGACAGCAGGGAGGTGCACTGTAGTCCTGTAGCAGGATGCAGATAGCAGGGAGGTGCACTGTAGTCCTGTAGCAGGTTGCAAATAGCAGGGAGGTGCACTGTAGTCCTGTAGCAGGTTGCAGACGGCAGGGAGATGCAGACAAGCCGGGTCAAGGTACTGGCGGGCAGATCAGGTACAGAAGGGCAAACCAAGAGAATAGTCAGAGTCCAAGCCAAGATCGGGGCGGGCAGCAAGCAGGTAAGTCAGGAACAAGCCAAGTAAGTACTGGATACAGGAAAACTGGTAACAAGGTAGCAGGGGTCTCAGGAAACGCTGTAGACCGGACAGCAAGGCAGCATTGAAACAGTCTTCTTTAAATAGCCTATCTTTGGCGCCAAGTGGCGCTATTGCGCATGCGCGTACGCACGTTAGCGCTATTAGCACTATTGGCGCTATTGCGCGTGCGCGATCGCCGGATGGCGCTTCTATGCACAGGCATTCGTTTAACCCTCAATCTGCTGGGAAAACTGCAAGAGGGCTTTTCCTGACAGTGAGTTCCATTTGAAGCGAGCTACACAAGAGAAGCCTGAGAGATGTGATCGGAGAAAAGGTTCTGCTGGGGTGTTGTTTTATCACGGTTACGTGATCGTTTACCGTTTTGGGGTTTTATTCAAGATGTGCAAAGGGAGATTACACAAACACTTGTAGGTATAACATTTAATTAAGTAATGACAGATACAGATAACAAATATAATAATATTAGAAAATATAACAAGCATGCTTAACTAAAGATGCTTTATCCGCCACGGAGTCCCGCCAGCTTTTGTGGTGTGGGACAGATGATTAGACCAGACGCATTCATAATGCAGCTCTGGAGCGAGACTAATTATTCCAAGTTTTTAGCTGTGTTTTATACAGGACTTGTATGTTAGGAAATAGCCATCCTCCTTTGCAAGCAACATGACCTTTTAAGAACTTGGCCAGTTTGTAATGACATTCCTATGGTATGAAGTCAGCTAAGGTAACCAGGCTTTGGAGGCTTTATTAGATATTGTGAAACAACTTTAATCAAGCAATATGAATTTTCCCCATCAGGTGTATACGCAAGGACTAATAAAGTATACGCAAGGACCAGAATAAACATTATCATTTAAATTTGTATTATTTTTTTACACAAGTTTATATTAAACAGCCTCTAAAGCATAATTTGTTATTTTATGAAAATATGTTTCCATATTTCCAAAATCCAAAAAAAGACTTTTTAATTGCTTTGTGTATACTGTATAAATCTTGCCCCGGTGTCATTGTTATGCTCCAGGTGCAGTTGTATTTGGTTTGATTGGAGGCCTCTGTATTGCTGTTTTGTGGCTACTATAGCATCTTTCACTTAAAATACCGAGAGCCCAATTCTGTCTCCTTTCCTCCTGCCAGGGGTCTTCAAGAAGTTGGTAGACATTAATTTCCTTTGTGCAATGGGGCCTCCGGGTGGAGGCAGGAATCCCGTTTCCCCCCGACTCACTCGTCACTTCAACTACTTGTCCTTCACCGAGATGGCTGACAGCAGCAAGAGCCGAATCTTCTCCAGTATCCTGGGCAGCTGGATGGGTGAGTGTGACTATGGGGCTCCAGTAGACAATACCAAACAAGGCTTGCCAAAGGGGAGGTGAGATTGGACCAGTAGCTATAGCAGTAGAGAAGCTAACATAAAGAGTACACGGGCAGGTCACCCTGGTGGATGACGCAGGCTCACCCAAGGCATGGGGTCTAAGCACTAACCAGTATTCATCAGAGCTCCTGGTGGTGGAGATGGGTTTTAGCTGCGTGTTAGTACCAGGTCATGGTCCTCAGAATCACTCCCACAAGGAGCCGAGTAAGCTGGGGTCCAGTAGCAGATATAGCAGATTGAGATCCCACAGAAGCGTAGTCAGTAAACATGGGTTATGACTAAGGCCTTATAGGCTGAAACACGACAACTGACTTAATCTGCGTTTGTTTACTGTGGCCATTCAATAAAATGAAGAAATTTTAAGAGCAACAACCGGAGTGCGGATCATTTTTTAAAATTTGTCAGTAAACAGGCCAAAGGTCGCTAAAAAGTTGTTGCAGGTTGAGATCAAGCAGAAGTGTAGTCGAGGAACAAGCCAAAGGTCAGTAAAACATGGTAGTGAAGATATGGACAGCAGAAGGAGAGACAAGAGCAAGATATTAGTTGGAGAAGAGCACAATAATCTGGCAAACAGGAAGTGCAAAGGCATGGCTTTAATAGGAAGTTCATGGGAGGAGCAAAGGGTTCAAGAGAAACAAGACACAAGGCAAGATTGTCTAAGGAATCAGGCAGGGAGCTGTCAGCATCTCAGGTGGCTCAGCAAGAATAGACATTGCCAGACACAGGAGAGGTCGCAGGTTCAGAGCCGGGTCCTGACAATCTATGACCAGCTTTACTGAATAAGACAAAAGACAGAACTTGTAACGCACAGCGACCATTTGGAATTAATCCTTTTCTGATGTAGGCTGTATACTAAATGCTTAATAACTGCCATGAGTTACTGCACTTTTCTTTCTTTGAATTTACTCAATAAACCCAATCTCAGTCTTTGACACATCTCCTATGGACCTGCAAGGTATGTTCTCAGCCCAGAGTGACAATATTTTTGATTGGCTGTATTGTTGTCACTCTCAGTAAAAATGGAGAAACGGGGGAGAAAGGTGGAACAGCCCTAGATAGTGTTGTTTCTTTGTTTTTTCACAAGTAGGAAAAGATAGTGGAATTATATTAAGTACATTTGGGTGGGTTGCAGTAAATCATCAAAACAGTACCCAACCTGTCATCAAGCATATGGAGATATCTTCATCTATACTCAGATCTTTCTTTTTGGCGGAAGGTCACACTCAATGGGAGAATCTTAGTCCCTCAGGGTGGACTGTGTCAGCAGTGGTTGGTAGGATTAGAGATGTGCTATTTTTGATTGGTAGAATCACAAGAAAACGTATGTTACAAAATTAAATCCAAGTGAATAAATAAAGTGTATACATACAGTGCCTTGCAAAAGTATTCGGCCCCCTTGAACTTTTCAACCTTTTGCCACATTTCAGGCTTCAAACATAAAGATATCCCTGTTTTGCAAGGAAGAATGGGCAAGAATTTCAGTCTCTCGATGTGCAAAACTGATAGAGACATACCCCAAGCAACTTGCAGCTGTAATCGCAGCAAAAGGTGGCTCTACAAAGTATTAACGCAAGGGGGCCGAATAATTTTGCACGCCCCACTTTGCATTTTTTTATTAGTTAAAAAAGTTTCAACAATCCAATAGATTTCGTTCCACTTCACAATTGTGTCCCACTTGTTGGTGATTCTTCACAAAAAATAAAATTTTTATATCTTTATGTTTGAAGCCTGAAATGTGGCAAAAGGTTGAAAAGTTCAAGGGGGCCGAATACTTTCGCAAGGCACTGTAAATAAACCTCTGTGTATAAATATAGTGGATAGATAATAATAAGATATGAAACAGTCCACTATTAAAAGACAAACAGGAATCCTCTTAATATAGAAAACCAAAACCTGTTAAACAAACTGATAGTGCATAAATAAACCTCCTGTTCATAAATAAAGTGAATTTATGGTTTATAGAATATTGTGAAAAAATGAAATAGTCCACTAATTAAGACACAGGGATAACTCCTCTTCAAATAAAACCGGAGCCTTGTAAAGCAAGCTTAGATGAATTGACAGCGGGTTGAATAATACCGATCACCTGCCGGTACTGGCTAGTGGAATTCTCAGCTCTCAACGGCCATCCCCAGTATGGAAAACAAAATTGGAAAAAGAGACCATTGCGCAGGGATTAAACTCAAATGTATACGTAAAAATATAAAGTAACTCACTCACGTATCCCCATATAAATAGATTGCATAGGAATAGATGGTCAGCTACATTCAGCTCCGAGCTGCAACCTCCTCATTCACCTCCAGTGTACACACTGCTGAGAGCGTCACAGGCTCCTCCTCCCGACGCGTTGCGTCACCAGACACGTGACTTTTTCAGGGGTCTATCCACTATATTTTTACACAGAGGTTTATTTATGTATACACTTTATTTATTCACTTGGATTTAATTTTGTAACATACGTTTTCTAGTGATTCTAGCACCTAGTGTGATATTAATTGGTTAATATTAGCGCATCATTTATTTTTATTTATTTATGCATTTTTGTGTAGTTCATATATTGATTGCAGCTAAATTATTTGGGCATCTTTTAATATATTCTCACATAATTGGTTTCTCCACTTCAGCGCTTTAGTCATTTTATCACCTATTTTTGATTGGCTGTATGTTTTTAACCATTGGTTGCTTTTCTAGTCGTCCATTGTCTTCATTTCCTTTTAGCTGGTGCACCGACCATCCAACACCTTACCAAGCAGTTAGTTGATGCAACCATCAAAGTCTACAATACGATTACATCACAACTACTCCCCACCCCAGCAAAATCCCACTACACCTTCAATCTGAGAGATCTCTCCAAGGTGTTCCAGGGTATGCTGATGGCGGATGCAGCCAAAATGGAGGTGAGAGCTTGGTGAAGAGAACTGTGTTCCATCTTCCGTCATATACTGCATACATAGAGGTCTATTTATACAATGTTGCATTGGATATTTCCACAATTTTTAATCCATTAACCCAGTGGTCTTCAAACTGCAGCCCAGGGGCTGTATGTGGCCATTTGGTTGTCTTTATAATGCCCTTGGAACACAATTTCTCCCACTGATGCAAGACACTATTCCTTCTACACCAGTGGTTCTCAACTCCAGTCCTCGGGACCCACCAACAGGCCAGATTTTAAGTATTACCTTGGGGAGTTGCAGACTAGAATACTGCAATCACTGAGAAGCAAGTGATATCACCTGTCATGTATTTCAGCTATCTTGAAAACCTGGCCTGTTGGTGGGCCCTGAGGACTGGAGTTGAGAACCACTGTTCTACACCAACAATAGGCCATTATTCCTGTCACTGATACCAACAAAAAGGGTACTATTCTTCCCACTGACATCAATGATGGGGCAATATTTATTCCCCTAATGGCAACAATAGGGCATTATTCCTTACAATCTAGCTTACAATCTAAGGTCCCTAATTCACATTCATACATACATACGTGTGCCGATTCTTTCAAAATGGAGGTGAGACAGCTTTTTGGGCAGATTTTTCCAATGTATGAAGACTTTGGCCAAAAATATCGCTGAAAACTTTCACCTGCCTTAACCCTAGCTTACTGAATTATTCTCATTGGTGAAAACTGGGAGGTCCCCATTTCCACCACTATGAAGTTTCATTTTTGAACCTAAAATGGTGACTAACCCAGAATTGGGTTTATCAACCAAGTAAACCTATCACAAACTTCCTGATCCCCTTATATAGATCTTTGGAGTTGATAGACAGCTTAATTGACCAATAGGAAGACCCAAGAGATCATGTGGGGCAGGACTAGCTCTACATTTGCAGAACAATTAGAGATTCTCATATAATTTGTGCTAATTATCTAGATTTTATGATTGTTATGACATGCGGTTTACACTGAATGCCGGTGTGGTTGTGGTTGCATATAGAAGTGAACTAGGATATTTTTTATACATAATGTAGATTCTTTTACATAGTCGGATGAATGGGGTGTTTGTCCATCTCAGCACTAGCAGTAATAACTTTATTGTATGACCGTTATCTTCACTTTGCGGTTCCTTTTGTGTTTTGTAGGACAAGTTCAGCCTCTTGAAGTTGTGGTACCACGAATCCTGCCGGGTCTTCCAGGATCGCCTGGTGAACGAAGAAGACCGCAGCTGGTTTGATGAACTGATGAAGGGCCGGATGGAGGAGTTTGGGGCCACTTTCCAGGAAGTGGTGCCACAACAGCCGGTGCTTTATGGAGATTTTATGACTTCTGGATCAGATTCTAAAGCCTACCAGCTCATTGAGGATCGGGCAAAGGTAAGGAGGAAATATCAGGCCATGACTGTGATGTGGTTAAACGTTCTTTCAAGTAGAACATCAGATTTGTTGAGATAAAAATAATCTTTACAATGGATGACATGTATACTGGGTGAACTTTCAGTAATTCTTACCTTTTTTTTCTTTTCTAATGAATTTCTGAAACATGAGAGCCAAAGGGGAAGTCCTGCACCAAGAATGTGGACATCAATTGGAAATAATACTAAACATCCCATCAGCCTTTATTCCTTTCTTAGGCTGTTGGGGACGGTCGCTGAGTACATGATAATGCTGCATGATGGGGAGTTTAGTATTATGCTATGTGGACTTCTTTAGTAAATAGAAAGGAATTTATAGTACCTTCTCTTTATTCTTATCTTATTGATCTTACTCATCTCCCTGCCCTTAGAACATGCTGTGCAGTGCTTATCAGTTAGGATAATTAAGCACCCACATTGCTCTTTTAATTACTGAGAACCCATATGCCTATAACAGAAATGATGATTTAAAGCCTAAATTTAACCTAAAAATCAAGCATAATAACCAGCACAAGGGACATAACTTACATTTAGTATGATGTGTCCCTTGAGCTGATTATTCTTAGTTTAGGGAAGTTTTCATCTTTTCTAACCTCCCTTCATCCCTTTGTGGCCATATTCTTCTGGTGGTTAATACAACTAAGGGGCTGTCAAAAGCTCTCATCAAGAGAGTCTGACTATGCCCGCCCTCTCCTGCCTGATCCGCCATACACAGAAGCCATACTTCAGCTTTTTTGAATGACAGGGGATCTCTAAAAGGAAGGGGCAGAGTTATGAATCGTCCACCCATCTCCTATTTAGAGATCCTGTGTTATTCAAAGAAGATTATTCCTAAACTGAGAAGAATTACACCATAGGATATGTCCCTTGTGCTAATTTTTAAGTTTCTAATTTAGGCTACACTTAGACGTTAAAAGTAGAACAGGAACTGTTACAAACCTGGGTAGGGAGCCTGAGATGATGAGGGTGGCCTTTCTTACTAGTCTCATCCAAATACCAATGGATAGAGAGACAGGGAGTGTAGGGATAATGGACTGGCATGAGTGGTGGTTGGTGATGTTGGTGTCCAAAGAACAATGATAGCATGATCATCAATGTGTCTAGGTTGATGAGAAGATGTAGTATATTGGTGAGCTGAGGGGTGGTAACTGGACCGTTTGGTGCCACTGTGAGATGGGCTTGACTGTGCACAATTCTATGTACAGAATCATGTGCAAGTGCTTGAGCTTGATTTCAGATATTGTGACAGACCTAGCCGGGAGAGAGACTTTTGGAGGGGACTGAATGCTAGCCTCTTGCCGATCGATCGTGGGCCCTGGCATTTGGGGGAATGGTGCTCTTTGTGAGCTGTATGCCTGGGGACCCTTGAGGTGGTATTACTGTGAATTTGGGTCCTGGTCCCCCCAGGACACACAGACTCTGGGGACCCTGGATTTGCCATATTGGAATAGTGACTGATTCATACCGTTGGGACTCCTACTGTTAAATGCTAATGTCATCAGTTCCAGCTACCTGTCTGTTGTCTGCTAAAATGTGTATTGTAAATAAGTCTCTAGTATGGGATCTAAGAGTCATTAGATCACCATTGTTGTTTGTGTTTAATTAACTCTGCTATTGTGATAATGTTGATTGGATTTTCTGAACTACAAGACGGCCAGTCTGGCCTAAAGGTCATGTCTGAGTCATCTAGGCTGTCTAAAGGGATTAGTTAATTAGCTCATGTTAATTAGGTTAATTAGGTTACAGCTGTATTGTTAGAGTAATATGAGCAGGAGGTCTGCACCTCCTCTTTTATTGTATAAATAAGACTGTATTCCTGTCAATAAAGAGAGATTCCTGGTTGAACCCACATACAGCCTGCCTGGTGTTTGTTCTGAGCTATCACAACTGGGTTAGAATGGCACATAGCTGTAGTTCTAATCCCGGAGCATTGGATGACCGAGCAATCAGATGTTGCGATCTGCAATCTGATTCTATAGCAGCAGAGGAGTGTCGGGAGAGTGGAATCGAGCGAGCAGGGGCTCGTTACAGATATACATTGTAAAGAAGGTATAACAATTTGTATGGGGGTTTCTTGACCTCACAAGTGTTACCCTAAGTAGGTTGTTTTTTAACCACATGGTGGAAACCAAACTTAAGTGTTGTCATTTGTGTCTTTCTCAGCTTATTCGAGTGATGGAAGAATACATGGAGGATTTTAATCAAATAAACACCGCCAAGATGAGGCTGGTCCTCTTCCTTGATGCCATCCAACACATTTGTCGCATCAGTCGCGTCCTGCGCCAACCGCTGGGGAACGCTTTGCTCCTGGGCGTGGGAGGAAGCGGGAGACAGAGTCTCACAAGACTGGCGAGTTACATGTAAGAACAAAAAAGAACCTGGAAGCTAGTGGAGATCGCTGTAGTAGCGGTGTATTAGCAGTACTGACAGCAGCAGAGATGGCCAGATCTGCGTGGCTACACTCAGAAAACTGAGACAGACTATATATGCTTTAAGTGAGATATATCTACAGAGAAACAAAAACTTGGTGGCAGAATACCTAAAAACTAACAAACAGAAGCCTAACAACTAACTATATATAATATATACAAAATGGGGAACACCAAAAAGCAGGGGAAAACTGGAGGTGCAGGAAGCAGATGATAAGGGGAAACAAAAACTGGGATCAGGAACAAGGGAGAAGAGATACAAGGCAGCAGAAGACAGGGTACAGCATACAGGGCAGGAGCAGGAACAGGATAATGGCTATCAGTATCTGGCAGCAAGCAAACACTGGAGCGAGAGGCATTTAGTAGGGGAGGACCTAAATACCTTCTCAGCAGCCAGCATCAGGTGGAACTGATTACTGGGGTCTGCTGGCTGCTGGAAGACACCCGCTGGTGGACACTGTAATTACAACCCTCCGCCCAGGGAACCACAGTGCCAAGAGCAAGTGATCCAGGTCCTAACAAGTACCTACTGCAGTGATTTCCAAATTCCTTGGGATTTCCACAGGTGTGGTATATACATGCTTACACTGGTCCAAGCTGGACTACCATAACTATTTACAAATTGACATACCTTGAATTCATCTTTAATCATTGCAGTCAATGAAAGAGATTGTTTCTTGTTGTATCAGCCATGAACCATCTGTTATCTGTCGCATTTCCAGGGCAGAGTATGAGTGCTTCCAGATTGAGCTGTCTAAAAACTATGGGATGGCGGAGTGGAGAGAGGATATCAAAGGAATCTTGCTTAAAGCTGGACTGCAGAATACACCCATCACTTTCCTCTTCACAGACACCCAGGTAAAGCCCAGACGATTCACCCAGCAAGACCCGCATGGCAAACATCGGTAGAATCTGATTTTACGAGTTCTTTATTCTATGAGTAGTCAAAATTTGGAATTTCGTGCCAAAACAAGCTGTTGCTGGCCAACTGTATGCACTGAATATTAAAGTTGATTGGATGGCAAAATGAATGGAGTCGTCAGCAGAAGAACTGATCCAAGATATTTATCATCCTAATGATCAACACTGATGGGGTCAAGAAGGAAATGTTTGGTCGACCCTCTGGGTGAGATTTACTAAAGGTGGGGCACTCAGAATCTGGTGCAGCTGTGCATGGTAGCCAATCAGCTTCTAACTTCAGCTTGTTCAGTTAAGCTTTGACAATAAAACCTGGAAGCTGATTGGTTTCTGTGCAGAGCTACACCAGATTTTGCATGTTCCAGTTTTAGTAAATCCTCTCCCTCTGTGTCACCAGGTGTGACGGTTGACTAACAGGCAGGATAGATGCTAGAGCGGTTTAAATCCTCAGACAGATGGTCAGAGCAGACAGCAACAGTCAGCAGATTAATGTTCAGACCAGATTCAAGCAAACCAATTCTAAACAGACTGGTACAAACAGGTAGGTAAACGTAGCAATAACAGGCAGTAGCAGAGGTAAGAGGTTGATAATCAGGATAAGCGCAGACAAGCTGCGTACAAATACAGTCCACAATTTTCACAGGAATAATCTTGATCAGGGGTCTCCAAACTTTTTAAACAAGGGGCCAGTTTACCATCATTGGTATCATTGGGAGAAATAGTGCCCCATTGTTGGTGTCAGTGGGAAAAATGGTACCCCATTGTTGCTATCAGTTGTTGAATAGTGTCTTGTATCAGTGGGAGAAATAGTGCCTGAAGGGCCAGATACAGGCAAGCAAAGGGCCACATCTGGCCCTTGGCCGCAGTTTGGAGACCACTGATCTAGAGCATAAACAGACAGAAGTCAAACAGATTTGAATTCAGGACATCAGCATAAAGTCTAACCTGTTGATCAAGCACAAGCTGAATGTCCACCAGTCTCCTGAAGCACACATGATTAGGACAGGTGTGCACTACAGCATGACTTAAGCTGCAATGGCGAACAGGTGTTGCAGGCTCAATGCTGATTGTTAGAATGTGCTTACAGCATATATGTCATGGTCAAGGGACAGAGACCAGTAGCTATATCAATAGAGAGGCTCTCATTGACCAGCTGGATAAGTACACAAGAAAGTCACCCTGGTGGATTACACAGGCTCTGGTATTTACCAGAGCTCCTGATGGTGGAGATGGGTTTTGTTGCGTGTTAGTACCAGGTCACAGTCCTCAGGATAACCCCACAAGAGGTGAGCAAGGTGGGGTCTAGAAGCAGATATAGCCAGTTGGGATCAAATAAAAGCAAAGTCAGTAAACAAGCCAAAGGTCAGTAGCAAGTGGTTGCAGTTTGGGATCAACCGGAAGTGTAGTCGAGGAACAAGCCAAAGGTTGGTAATGAGTGGTAGTGGAGATAAGGACAGCTGCAGGTATGCAAAGATGCGTGTTATCGGCTGGAGAGAGTGCAATAATCTGGCAAACAGGAAGTGCAGGGACATGGCTTAATTAGGAAGTTTATGGGAGGAGCAAAGAGTTCAGGGTTCACCAGAAACAAGAGACAAGGCAAGATTGTTCTAAGAAATCAGACAGGGAGCTGTCCTGCATCTCAAGTGGCTCATCAAGAAAAGCTACTGCCGGACAATATAAGAGTTTACTATAGCCTATCCCATGTTGGACATAACAGAACAGATGATGATTTCAACAATTTTTTTGAGTCGGCTCACAGTTTAAACCCATCCAAAAATGTTGTTGCTTGATTTTTACCCAAAAGGCCTGTGAAAAAGCCCTCTGTAACCTTCACTTACTTACATACCAGCTTATCAAATAGTTGTCTACTTTTTATATGTCCCAAATTGGTCAAGCTCTAGAAAATTTTTACTATTCACTGCTTTGGGATGATACATAAATGCTTTATTGGGCTTTTGGTTTGCCTTCTGGATTACCAGTGTTAGAAGAGATTCAGAATTACAGTAGACTGAACTGGATATAGAGGTGTTCTGGGAGATCTGATGTTTTCCGGAACTTAACCAGGCCTTCTCCATGCTGGAAGTTCTGGTCAGGGCTCCAGCTGAACCCCCCTCCCATGGGACATCCACAGAAGATGCCAAAACCACCAGCATCTCATAAATCTATGTTCAAAGTCTGTTCAGTAATAGCCATGGATCCTTGCACCATTTTCTTTCATAGTTGCTATATATTTCTATCTTATAGATTAAGAATGAATCATTCCTTGAGGACATCAACAATATCCTGAACTCCGGAGATGTTCCCAACCTGTACGGACCAGAGGAGCAGGATCAGATTGTCACTGTTATGAAGCCAGTTGTACAAGACATGGGGCAACAGCCAACAAAGGCCAACCTGATGGCGGCCTATACCCGCCGAGTCCAGGGGAACATCCATACCGTGCTGTGCATGAGGTACCATCCATAACGAATGACGAGTCTCCTTTCTGTATGACTATAAAAACCTTTAATACAATTTTCTATAATACATCTTATATATGTTTAAACCATTTACATTTTAGATTTTGGCCAACTGGGAAAAAACCTCTAATTTGTCCTCATACACTGTCCTAAGGGCTTTCCAAAACTATTACAACATCAGGTCCCACGATGCATTGCTTTGGCAATAGTTAGAAGCTTTCATTAGTGACACTTTAAGACTGGATATATGTGAGTCTGAAGATCAAAGTGGCACACTAAGGTTTTAAGGGTCCAAAAGAAGTTTTTATTCCAAACATAAAATAGGTGCTACAGCCAACGCGTTTCAAGGACCACACGTTTCCCTTCACCAGGGCTTTAAATGTATGAAATCCGCTGGTAGGGGCTCAAAACTGTTAAATAGACTCCACTGTACAATGGGAGAACTCAGTAATGTTCAACAACTGGTATAAACAATAATCCCTGAAACGTGCTGGCTGTAGCACCTATCATACGTTTGGAATAAAACCTTATTTTGGACTCTAATGCCGCGTACACAACTGGTTTTGCCGTTGGAATAAACTCTGAAGGTTTCTCCGACGGAACTCTGACGAAATTCTGCTCAAGCTGTCTTACATACACAAGGTCACACCAAAGTCCAACCGTCCAGAACGAGGTGATGTACAACACTTACGACGGGACTAGAAAAAGGAAGTTCAATAGCCAGTAGCCAATAGCTTCCGTCTCGTACTTGCTTCAGAGCATGCATTGTTTTTGGTCCATCGGAACAGCATACAGATGAGCAGGTTTTCTGATAGGAATTGGTTCCTTTGGAAATATTTAGAACATGTTCCATTTCTAGGTCCGTCAGAATTAAAAAAAAAAAAAGTTCAATGAGGCCTACACACGATGAAAAGCTTCCGTCTGACTTTTTCTGTCGGACATTCCGCTTGTGTGTACGCGGCTTTAGACTTTAAATGCGGTGCTTCAATTTTCCAAATCCAGGGCTTTTTTCAGCGGGAACGCAGGGGAACGCAGTTCCGGCACCTCCAGCACTGAATGTATGTAATAGCATGGGGTGTGCTGGAGGGTCAATTGATATTGGCTGCTTGGGGGACCTATTGTCACTGGTGGGGATCTGATTTTGTATGAGGGTCTATTGTGGCTGATTGGGAATCTATTGTTGCTGGGAGGGGCCTTATGTTCCTGGAAGGGATCTACTGTTGAGGGAGAGGTCTATTTTTACTGGCTGCTTGGAGATCTGTTGTTGCTGCTGGGG
Source organism: Lithobates septentrionalis (assembly GCA_037952835.1). NCBI lineage: Eukaryota > Metazoa > Chordata > Amphibia > Anura > Ranidae > Lithobates > Lithobates septentrionalis. The sequence continues at coordinate 352,499 of JBBDGP010003033.1, read as the reverse complement.
GGATCTAATGTTGCTTGGGTGGATATTTTGTTACTGGCTGTGATATTTTGTTGTAGGTGGTTCACTGTTGCTGCAGGGAATCTATTGTTGTTGGGATGGAGTCCATTGTTGCTGGGGGAGTCTATTGTTGTGTGGGGATCTATTGCTGGGATTTTATTCCTGGTTGCAGGGGATCTATTTTACTGCTTTTCTTTTTATCATTAACATGTTCCATACAAATGATTTAGCACCACAAAACGATACTTGGTTCTGTATCCTCTAAATAGGGCATTACTGGTAGGTGGGTAGAGGGTGGAATCAAGGGACGGTGGTCAGAGGTGGGTAAGGGGCAGAGACAAGGGGTGACTCAGATGGGGGGAGTTCCTGCACCTATTCTCCGAGTAAAAAAGCCCTGTCCAAATCAAATATTATTTTCAAATTTTGGGGTTGCTTTGGCCATTCCGCGATTCACAGGAGCTGCCCACACATCACCGAGACTGTCAGGAATCGGCAGCAGGGGTGGCCAAATCTATGAAGCTACACTAGAAAACTGAGACCACACTATATATGCTTTAAGCAAGTTTATTAACAGTGAAACAAAACACATCCAACCAGAAAACAGAAAACACAGCAAAAGTGAATATACAAGTGAAGCATAACCAACTGACAAAATACCTAAAAAACATCTTAAGTAACAGAAAGCCTAACAACTAACTATATACAATGTATACAAAATGGGGAACACAAAAAAAACAGGGCAATACCAGAGATGCAAGAAAGAGGGGAACCAGGATTGCAATCAGGAAGAAGGGGAGCAGGTACAAGGCAGCAGGGTACAGGATATAGGTACAAGGCAGCAGGGTACAGGATATAGATACAAGGCAGCAGGGTACAGGATATAGGTACAAGGCAGCAGGGTACAGGATATAGATACAAGGCAGCAGGGTACAGGATATAGGTACAAGGCAGCAGGGTACAGGAAATTGGTACAAGGCAGGATCAGGAAATAAGGCTCAGGATGAATTGGTAATCAATCCTCTGGCTAGCAGGCAAAACACTAACATGAGAGGCACAGGTAGAGGATGGACTAAATACCCTCCCAGCAGCCAGCATCAGGAGGCTGACTATTGGGATCTGCTGGCTGCTGGGAGACATCTGCTGGTGGATACTGGAACTACAATCCTTACCCAGGGGACCACAGTGCCACCAGCAGGTGATCCAGCTCCTGATATAGACGCTCTAATAGGATACCACCAGTACAGTTTTGCCAAACACGCCAATAGCGCAAAGTTATCATCTACTTAAGGTTTCAGCGCTATGAATCTACCATTTGAAACGTTAAGACAAGATGGCAATCTATTTCAAGGGAAAGAATTATTGTAACAAAGTTTAAAAACAACTGAAAAAAAAATTGACAAAAATTGTTACAAAATTTAGGCAAAGCCCCAGCTGATGATGAGAAAACTTTTGCAGACAGAAGAAAAACTCTAAACACCGTAAACCATATTTTGATGATCGTATATTATTTTTATGCTTCAACTGGGCATTTTTTCCTGAAATCTTACCCAAAGGTTACATTGCAGTTTAAGATTCTCTGCCCATTGAACCTCTAATTCTCATCCAATTTCGGGTTTGTAGTCCTATAGGTGAGGTGTTTCGGGCTCGTCTCCGGCAGTTCCCCTCCTTGGTGACCTGCTGTACCATTGATTGGTTTGATGAATGGCCAGCGGAAGCTTTACAATCTGTAGCGTCATCGTTCCTGATGGAGATCCCGGAGCTGGAGTCCAGAGATTCTGTTATCCAGGGCATGGTATGTTCTTTATTGGTTCTGGACGGCGGTCATGGCGTACTGATCCCAGTGTAAAGGAGGAGCTGTATGGGCTTGATCAGGGCTGGGAAAAGGGGTGGGCAGGTGGGGCGGCTGCCCTGAGCGCAATGGTTTATTGGAGGGATGGGGGTGCCCTGACCCTAACCCTATAGGAAGGGTGGGGTGCAGTTTGGCATCTTTGCCCTGTGCGCTAGACACTGTGAGCTTCTCACAATGACAACTTACAAAGAAATGAAGGGTCCGTAATTTTTTATCATAGGTCTATTTTATATGATAGAGACAGAATATCAACCAAAAATCCGGAAAAACACACAATACAAATGTTATAAATTGAGTTTCAGTTCAGAACACTGAAGATGGGTCATGAATGGGTCTTCCAGCATGACAATGACCCAAAACATACCACCAAGGCAACAAAGGATTGGCTTAAGAAGAAGCACATTAAGGTCATGGAATAGCCTAGCCAGTCTCCAGATCTTAATCCTGTAGAAAAATCATGGAAGGAGCTGAAACTTCGAGTTGCCATGAGACAGCCAAGAAACCTTAAGGATTTGGAGAAGATCTGTAAAGAAGAGTGGACCAAAATCCCTCCTGAGATGTGTGGAAACCTGATCACCAACTACAAGAAACGTCTGACCTCTGTGATCGCCAACAAGGGTTTCTCCACCAACTACTAAGTCATGTTTTGCTTGGGGATCAAATACTTATTTTACTCACTGAACTGCAACTCCATTTATAATATTTGTAACATGTGTTTTTTCTGGATTTTTGGTTGATATTCTGTCTCTATCATATAAAATACACCTATGATAAAAATTATAGACCCTTCATTTCTCTGTAAGTGGCCAAACATACACAATCTGCAGGGGATCAAATCATTATTCCCCCCCCCCTGAAAATCAAATTGCCTTGACAGACAAGGATGTGCCATGTAGCAGAGCTGTGTAAATCACAGAGCTGGATGGACAAAGCATGCTCTCCTATATGTATTTCATCATTTTATCGATTTGCCTGGAATTGAGTTTGAGAACGCTCGCTTGCCCCATTACAGATACAGATGTGTGTGGAGATGCACCAGTCAGTCGCTGTGAAGTCCAAACAATATTTAGCAGAACTTTCCCGACACAATTACATCACCCCGAAGAGTTACCTGGAGCTGCTGGGGATCTACTCCTCTCTGATCGGAAAAAAACTGATGGAGATCAAAACCGCCAAAGATCGGATGAAGAGCGGCCTGGACAAGGTGAGGGGACATTAGAGTGTAAGCTCCTCTGGTACAGAGACTGATGTGACTGGCTCAGTGTTCTCTGTACAGCACTGCGGTATATGTCAGAGCCATATAAATGTATAATATTAATAATACTGTGTGACTGGGGGGGGGGACACTAGAGTGTAAGCTCCTCTGGTGCAGAGACTGTTCTGACTGGCTCAGTGTTCTCTGTACAGCACTGTGGTATATGTCAGCGATTTACACAAATTTAATCAAATATACTGTGATAACATTTCATATTTGCTGTATTTTCTTTTAGCTGCTTCACACGGCTGAGGATGTGGCTAAGATGCAGGAAGAATTGGAGATAATGCGCCCCCAACTGGAGGATGCAGCACAGGAGACTGTCATAACAATGCAAAAAATCGAGGTATCTGATGTCCACATTATATTTTACTTTGTTTAAGAGAATTTTTGTGTCTTCATTCCTAAAGTAATTTCTCTCTCCACTTTTCACTACTATGTGTCTGAAACGATTTGCCTTATCTCCACTAGAAAGATACGGTGGTGGCGGAGGCCACTCGAGCCTCAGTGCAGGCAGAGGAGGCCAAAGCCACGGAGAAGGCACGAAAAGCTCAGGAAATTGCAGATGATGCCCAAAAGGACCTGGACGAAGCCCTTCCTGCTCTGGACGCTGCTCTCGCTAGCCTGAAATCTCTTAATAAGAATGATGTCACAGAGGTGAGCAAATTAGGGAATTAGAAGGTGGACCATGAGTGGGGTTAGCAGGAGGAGGAGAACACTGAGAAAAATATATTTGCTTTGTTTGACTCAGTATATTAGAAACCCAACCAGAATTATCTAGACACCAATCAGTCCAACTTTTGGCTTTCAATGTCTGTTCTTATCAGTTTACGGGATGAAGACGGCTGGTCCCCTTTGACCAGGAGGAGCCGGTTAGCATTCCTCTTGATGTAGTTAGCTGGGAATGGTGGGAGTGGTTGGAGGGTCTTTTCCTCCCGGGTGATTCTGGGCTAGCCTGGTGCACCAGGCTGCCCACCGGTAGAAAGGAAGGCTCTCCCTAATCTTCCTAAGTTCTAATTCCTTCCTGGTAGGAATGATGCTGCACTGGTTTGGCCAGGGTTTGGGCTGAGAGAAGCCCACGGTCTATGTGCCCCTGAAGTGACAGTCACGGGGTGCCAGAATTTCACTTGGAGAAGCTCACTAAAATTTATTATGGCTCCACAGTCACTGCACCATTGCGTGTTTTTTTTCTCACCTGGCTTCAGGGACAGGCTAGGACTGGAGGATTTTTTTCACTCTGGACGAAAGGCCCACCATTAGCAATTTACACGTTTGAAGCATTTATCCACTTCCCCCTTCCTTTTTTCATTTGTTGTGTGTCACTTGCAATTTTTTTGTACAACACTTTCCTTACACCCGATTAGTAAGGTGTAGATCCTCGGAGTTGCCCTGAACATCGGGGGGGGGGGGGGGGGGACCTGGCCTGTTGGTCAGGTTCTCCCCCTCCCATGGGGTCTCCCTTCGGGGAGCCCCATCTAGTATTTGGGTTGGCTTCGGTAGGCCTCCCAAAGAAGGTGGCCTGCCTGATTTCGGCCGGGTGGACAACGAGTACCCCAGTCCCTGTTAGGAGCCTTGCTTCCAGGGGACATCAGGGCCGGAGTCCTTTCTCTTCTGAGGAGGACCATGTTTACACCCTGTGTACTTTTTTTTGTGTGCTGAACCCAGTGTTAAGTTTTTTGTGAGTGAGATTCACTGCACCGCAGAGGTTCAAAAACCAGTCCAACATGCCATCCAGAACTCAAGTATATTACTATGTGCCAGATTCTTTCTTGATACCAAGGCCACTGATAAGGCAGTATTGGTGGTCCTCCTGTACCAGGCCCGGGCCTGGGTCCCATCAGTTCAAAAGAGGAGGAGCTGCCCCCTGCTGTCTGGACCCCCCACCCCCATGTGTGCCCCTTCCCTCCAAAGCGCTTCCAGCTTCCCTCCTCTCCCACCGGCAGCTACTGCAGGCACACAAGGAGATGTTTCAGGATAGAGAGTGGGGGAAGGGGCTGATAAATATGTACTTTACCGGCCCCTTCCTTTTCTGACTGAACACGGTGAGCGATTGGTTCCCATCACTTTTGTGTCCATTCATCACTGAATCATAGTAAACTGTGTTTACTATACTACAGTTTGTGAATAAACAGGAAGCCTCAGAGTGCTTCCTGTTCATTCATCTGCGCAGCTGAGGCTGCAGAGAAAGGGACTAATGAATCTGTGTTCTCAGTCCTTTTCTCGGTCTCAAATGCAGTGGTGGCTTGTGCTGTATATTTGGGGGGGGGGCATTAAACAAGACAACCGCCACCACCCCCCGGTCGTTCCGTTGCCATACATTGTGGTACACTGAATTATGTGTGCTGGAGCTGTGTTACCTTAATGTGTTGGGGAGCTTTTGAAACAGAATTATGTTAATGCACCTAAAAGTCATGGATGGGCCCTACAGCCATGATTAAGGCCTGATGGCCGAAACGCGTTGGCTTTTTTTTTTACTGTTGTTTTCATGCAATAATAAAACAATGTTTTAGCTGACTTCCATGGCACCAGCCTTTCTCCTTTTTTGAATGGATGGCCCCTAAGTTTGTTTTTCCTCCATACATATCAGTATGAATGTAAGTAAATCACATGATAAAAGTATCTTGAATGCAATTCAGACACGTAGAATAACCCTTCCAATGAAAATCTTTCTTGCCCCATGTATATCTGTATATCTTCCATCATTAGGTGAGAGCCCTGCAGCGCCCCCCGTTGGGTGTGAAGCTTGTCATTGAAGCCGTCTGTATAATGAAAGGAATCAAACCGAAGAAAGTGGCCGGGGAGAAGCCGGGAACTAGAATTGATGACTATTGGGAGCCGGGGAGAGGACTTCTGCAGGACCCGGGCAAGTTTCTGGAGGGACTTTTCAAGTTTGATAAGGTGCGTGATGTTCTGTTTTAACCACTTTAAGACTAGGCCTATTTCTGACATTTGTTGCTTAGAAAATTAAAATAAGTAATCTTTGCTAGAAAATTACTTAGAACCCCCAAACGTTTTATATATATATACCGGTATATATATATATATATATATATATATATATATATATATATATATATATATATATATATATATATATATATATATATATTAGCAGAGGCCCTAGAGAATAAACTGGCGGTCGTTGCAATATTTTATGTCACATGGTATTTGCGCAGTGGTCTTTCCAACTAAATTTTTTTGGGAAAAAATACACTTCAATGAATTAAAAAAACGAAACAGTGAAGTTAGCCCAATTTTTTATGTAATGTGAAAGATGATTTTATGCTGAGTAAACAGAAACCTAACATGTCAGACTTTAAAATTGCGCACGCTCGTGGAATGGCGACTAACTACGGTACTGAAAAATCTCCATAGGCGACAGCTTAAAAAAATTGAACGGTTACCAGTTTAGAGTTACAGATCTAGTGCTAGAATTATTGCTCTCGCTCTAACGATCGCGGTGATACCTCACATGTGTGGTTTGAACACTGTTTACTATTGCGGGCGTGACTTACGTATGCGTTTGCTTTGGCGCGCAAGCACAGAGGGATATTTCTTTTTTTTTTTTTTACACTGCCCTTTTAAAAAAAAATTCTGATCTCTTTTATTGCTGTCACAAGGGATGTAAACGTCCCTTGTGATAGTAATAGGCAGTGACAGGTCCTCTTTATGGAGGGATCAGGGGTCTAAAAGACCCCAAATCTCTCCATTGCACTTGAAAGTATTCAAAACGCCAAGATTTTTTTACACTACTTTGGATTTACAATACTTTGTACTTTTTAAAACTGGCGCCATTGGTTGCCGAGTAAACCGGAAGTGACGCAGTGATGTCGCTCCCGGGTCACTACATCGTAGACCCGATTAAAGCCGATTCCAGCTTTGTTCGGGTCTCCGGCCAGCCAGTGGACAATAGTCAGCTTACTTACAATAGTAAGCTGATGCAGTTCAATACAATGTGCAATCAGTGGCGTCACTATGGGGGTGTATGTGCGGGGTACCATAAAGTAGGAAGTGATATCTGACCACCATGGTGCCACTCCTATCCGTGACAGGCGCAGGGATCGTCACGCCGACACCAACCACTTCATTTACCAGAGCCGGTTTGGGGTGCGCACCGTGACTGTGCGCTGTCGGTCCCTGCAGGGCACTGTGGCTGGCTAGACAGGAGAAAGTTTGCAAGGGTGGGTGGGGTGTAACACCATCTTTTACCGCACCAGGTGACACCAACCCTAGTGATGCCACTGCAGGCAATGGAGGAACCATGATCATAATTGTTCAGCATGTGTCAGACAGGAAGTGAGAATTGTCAATAGATGGCGTGATCTTCTCTCTCTGCTGTCAGGACAATATTCCCGATGCCGTAATCAAAGCCATCCAGCCGCACATCGACAACGAGGAGTTCCAGCCGGCCGCCATCGCCCGTGTCTCCAAGGCGTGCACTTCCATCTGCCAGTGGGTGCGGGCCATGCACAAATACCACTTTGTGGCACGAGGCGTGGAACCGAAACGAGTAAGTACTGAAGATACAACATGATGGCATATTATTATTAATTCCACCCTTGGGGGCTTATTCATAAAGGTTGGTGAGATAAAAACCGTGACTCCCACTTTACCCCACCCCAGCACCCTTAAGTGTCCACCTTCCCCCACCTTAGCACCCTTAACATTCCACCTTGCCCCAACCCGCAGTACCCTTAAGACCCCAGCTTACTTCAACCCAGCACCCTTAAGACCTCACTATACTCCACCCCAGCACACTTAAACCCCACCTTGTCCCACCCCAGTACCCTTAAGACCACCAATAAACTTTACCCATTGACCCAATGCATTTTGTTGAATGGTCTAATTTCACAGATTCCCCAAAGAAAGGGGCTCAGATGTTCCCGATTTCACCCTTGGGGCTTATTCATAAAGGTCGGTGAGATAAAAACAGTGACCCCCACCTTACCCCACCCCATTACCCTTAAGACCCCACCTTACCCCACCCCAGCACCCTTAGGACCTCACCTTAATCCAACCTCATTACCCTGAAGACCCCACCTTACCCCATTCTAGTACCCTTAAGACCCCACTTTATCCCACCTTACCCCACCCCAGCACCCTTAAGACCCCACCTTACCCCAATCTCAGTACCCTTAAGACCCCACTCTTCCCCACCCCAGTACCCTTAAGACCTCACCTTACCCCACCCCAGTACCCTTAAGACCTCACCTTACCCCACCCCAGAACCCTAAAGACCCCATCCTACCTCACCCTAGCACCCTTAAGACACCATCATACCCAAACCCAGCACCCTGAAGACCCCATCATTCCACTCCCCAGCACCCTTAAGACCCCACCTTACCCCACCCCAGCACCCTTAAGACCTCACCTTAATCCAACCTCATTATCCTGAAGACCCCACCTTACCCCACTCTAGTACCCTTAAGACCCCACTTTATCCCACCTTACCCCACCCCAGCACCCTTAAGACCCCACCTTACCCCAATCTCAGTACCCTTAAGACCCCACTCTTCCCCACCCCAGTACCCTTAAGACCTCACCTTACCCCACCCCAGTACCCTTAAGACCTCACCTTACCCCACCCCAGAACCCTAAAGACCCCATCCTACCTCACCCTAGCACCCTTAAGACACCATCATACCCAAACCCAGCACCCTGAAGACCCCATCATTCCACTCCCCAGCACCCTTAAGACCCCATCCTACCCAACCCCAGCACCCTTAAGACCACTAGTAAACCTTCCCCATTGACCCAATGCATTTTGCCAAATGATCTAATTTCACAGATTTCCCAAAGAAGGGGGCTCAGATGTTCCTGATTTCACCAAAATGTTACTAAAGAGCTCCTTAGATGACTTCTCCTTGGTCAATGGACTGGTTGATGGTCTTCCTGGTATCAGAACATTGCATTATATGGCTGCCTCAGCAGATTTTGTTGTATTTTCTGCAGCAAGCACTACAAGAAGCTCAGGAGGATTTGGCGGAGACGCAGAAGATTCTGGACGAGGCAAAAGCCCGTCTGAGTGAAGTAGAAGAGGGAATCGCAACCCTGCAAGCCAAATACCGTGACTGCGTGTCCAAGAAAGAAGAGTTGGAGCAGAAGTGTGATCAGTGCGAGCAAAGGCTGAGCCGCGCCGACAAGGTGAACAGAGACAAATCTCAAACCTTCTCCCCATCCTTGGTTTCCATATTCACTTGATTATCCACATCTTTTGTTGTATAACCCCCATTCCATCTATTACCACCTCCCCCCCAACCAACATACTTATCACTCACTATTACTCTGTGCCCCAGCTGATCACCGGACTCTCTGACGAGAAGCAGCGCTGGCAGGACACAGTGCTGAACCTGGAGAACCTCCTAGTTAACGTCACTGGAGACCTCCTGCTCTGTGCTGGCTTCTTGGCCTATCTTGGCCCTTTCACGGTAAGGGAGTGTTACAAATGCATTGTATTAGATTGCTTTAGTGGAGCAGATATTGATTATATGGCTTCTGGTTCTTCATAGGGCCAGTATCGAACGGCTCTGTTTGAACAGTGGACTAAGAAGCTGAGGGAACTGAAGGTACCTTGCACCCAGGAGCCTTCCCTATTAGGGACTCTGGGAGACCCTGTGAAGATTCGTTCCTGGCAGGTAAGTTATTGGAGAGATTAAATGATGATATTGAGCAGATATTATTCATATTATTTGTAGCCATGCCCCCGGAGTTGCTGAAAGTAGTGGTTCACCTGTCACCCTGCCCAGCCAGACATCCATTCCTCAGTCACTCAGAGACATAGACCAGCCCATTGCTTTGTTTTGTTTTTCTATTTTGAGGGTATTTAACTTGGATATGAATTTGGGAATTATGGGATGCCCAGAAAATTCAGTGCAAATTTGCTTAGGACTTCTGTATACACTTTAGTATATACACCCCTGCTCTTCTCTCCAGCACAACACTTGCTGCACACCGTTGCTCCCCCAGCATTTCACTTGCGGTAGACTGTCACTGCTCCAGATTAGCTAGCAGTGCATGGGTAGGGCTGACACTACTTCAGTCAGGCCTCAATGAACTGCCTTTTGCGGGCAGGGACCTTGGGCCCCTGTGGTGTAGAAATAGTGCAGGTGCTAGCTATCCTCTATTCAACTACCACTCCCAGATAGCTCTCTGCAGGCCCTGCCAGCCAGCCTGGCTGCATGGTTCCCTTTCCACTGCCCTTCTCACAGTCCTCTCCTCCGGTTCTGCACCCATCTCTCAAACTGCAATCTCCCAGTTCTCTCAAGCGTGCCTCCCCAGCCCTCCCGGCTGTGACCAGATGTCCTCCCTGGAGACTCTTAGAAGTGTCCTCTCCGGCTGCTCTCTGCTTGCTCTCTCATGTGCCTCTCCTTCCAGGATCTCGTCACTCCTCCTGGATGCACCCGAGCCCCGGCCCAGGATCACCCCCCCCCCCAGACTGGGGAGCTCCCCATGGGCCCCGACAGCCTCCACGCCTCTCTCAGCTCTTTGACCCGACAACTCCCCTCCCCCTATGCTGACCCCATGTATTTTAAGGAGGCCTGCCCCCTGCCAATCCAAGTTGGGGATTGGTCAAGGCTCCTCAAGATACCCCAGGCAGCCCCACCTCTCCTCCTCTCTTGCAAGAAAGGTCTAGAAGGAAGAAGGAGGTGACAGTAAAATGACGCTGCCTGTGAGTCACCAGTTGCTACTCTGAGTCACTCCCAGCCCAGAATGAAAACAAACAGGCCTAGCAACCAGCTAGACCTGCCTAAATGTTCCTACTCTGCCAGAAAATCCTCACTCTAGCACCTACCTAACTGCTATATATTTATTAACCAGTTCTGCAGTTCACAGCACTGTCTGTGTGTGTGGTGAATAGGTCTTCTGAGGAGCTCCAGACAATCTAGGCCTTCTTTACTGAGCACTTCAGCATTGTATCTGCATAAAAAGTTACACAGCAACATAGTCATTCAGTTTGACACAAAAGACCTAAAAGTCCCTTGAGTTCAACCAAAAAACAAAAATAAATAAAATAAAAACACCTTGCTCCTTTCATAATCCATAGATGGATTGAATTCCTCCAACTAACACCAGTGATGGGGCACTATTCCTCCCACTGACACACCTCCTCCCAATTCTACCCAATGACACTAACAAAAGGATACACCTTCTCCCAATGACACCAATGATGGGGTTAATTCCTTCAAATTACATCAATGAAGGGGCACAACTCCCCCCAGTGACACCAACAATGGGGTGCAATTCCCCTAATGCTACCAATGATGGGGTGCAAGTCCTCCCACTGACACCAACAAAGGGGTACAATTCCTCCCAATGACACTAACAAAGGGGCACTCCTCCCCCCAATGACACCAATGATGGAGCATGATTTCTCCGAACGACACCAACGAAGGGGCTTTTTTTACTCCCACTGACGCCAGGACACTTTCTACTCCCACTGGCCACAGTCCAACCCCCCAAAGGTCTGAAGAACAGTAAACTGGCTCTTTGTTTAAAAAGTATTGAGACCCCTGATGTAATCCATCAGTCATGATTTTAACCTAATTTTGCAACTCAACATGTTTGAAATGTGAGCTCGACTCCCTTCCGGATCTTACTGTTGTCAAATAAAAATGCATCAGTGGTCAAATTATTTTTATGATATCTGAAGGTGTGTATGACCAGTATTAACCTCCCTGGCGGTATGATTCTTTCTGATTTTAGGTGCTGAAAGCGGTACAATTATTTTGCAATGAAATTTGGCGTTTTATATTGTAGGTATTTAATTATTAACAATAACACACTTAAATCTGTCCAAACAAGAGTCTAGTAGATATCCCGGGTATGATAAAGTTTGAAACACAAAAACATAAATTATAATATAATAAAAAAAAAATAATAATTAAAAAAAATAAAAATAAATAGTAATAAAATAAATTTCCACACGATTCACTATCGCTCAATTCTGCAAGTGTTCTAATTTACTATCGCAGTTTTCTAGCTGGTCTAAAGCCATTTTTGACGTAAAGGGACACTTTTTGGTTGCTATGGACAATCTCCAGTTTCCAGGCAGAAAGAACAGTATATGCAATATAAAACTGCATGCAGGGCATGGACCAGAGCACTGGGGACAAATGGGATGTGAAATGATTTCATACAGTACTGTAATCTGTAAGATTACAGTACTGTATGTGTTATGATTTTTACATTTTTTTGAATTTGCCGCCAGGCTCCGCCCCCGTGCGTCGCGACGCTCGCAGGGAACGGAGCCTGGCACGGAGAGGCTTCGGAGGAGGACGGAGCCCTCGGACAGTGCGGGGGACATCGCAGGATCCCGGGGACAAGGTAAGTAAGGAGGCACCAGGATCCTGCGATGTAATCCCGAGTGTGGCTCGGGGTTACCGCTAATGGTCCTGAAATGTAACCCCGAGCCACACTCGGGAAAACCGCCAGGGAGGTTAAATTTAGGCGATGTACCATTTGTAGGAAAATGATGTGTGAACTCTATGTATAACAATAAAGATGGTTCTGTGGTGTTGAGAGGATAAGATTGTGTCTCCTCCTTGTGTCTTTACACATCATACTAATCCTGTTCTTTCTCAGATCGCAGGTCTTCCGAATGACACACTGTCAGTGGAGAACGGTGTGATATGCCAGTATTCACAGCGCTGGTCTCATTTCATCGACCCTCAAGGACAGGCCAACCGCTGGATCAAAAACCTGGTGAGCAGATGGAAACATCTGATGTTCAGAGCGATGTGAAGGCAGTTCATGAGCCACCAAAGAACTGAGACTTTGCCATCTGGTTCTCCATTTTGATTCTACATTTCTGTTTTATTTACACTGTTGAAGTGTAAACCACAAAACTGGCTAGACAAAATTACAAATTCTTTGGCGGGTACAACGACTCACAACTGTTCCAAGTTGTTTTACTAATAATGTCTGTATGTCCAGAGGAGCAGAGAGTGTGGTCTCCTCTGGTGTGATCTCCTCTGGTCCTTTTGGGAGAACCTCAGATGTTGGGTCATAGAGATCCTCACATCCAATGTTGTGAGCGTTTGAGCGTTGTGAGAGAGATGAGGAAAATGAACAATTTTTGCTGATAAATCTGGACAGTTCAGTGAAATTTGACCATTTTGGATAAATGCACTGGTGTCATGGTGGATGGGGATAATAAAGCGTTTTTGGTGGTTTTCAAATGTACAGTGGATTTTCAATAGATCCTCAGAGTTAGGGAAGCTTCTTTCAACTTTTCTTTTCTTTTACATTTTTAACAATTTTTTATTTTTTTTTTACCTGGTACTAATCTTATCTAAGAAATGTATTTTATTCTAGATGTACATCAAATCCACCTAGAAAGAAATTCAGTGGCAGCTATCACTGGTTTGACTTTATTTATCAACGAAACCATGTAATCTCCGTGTTAGTGCTAGTATGGAAACCACAGGTCAGAAAACAAGTCAAAGAGAGCAAAACAAATATCAGCACATGATGAAATTTGAGGCAAATTTTGGCAAAATTTCAGAAAATTGGTTGCAAATCAATGTAAGAGACATCACTCTGCTTAGTTCTAGTTTTGAACGCGCGGTATATACATGTGGTTATGCCGTTCTGATAAAGTTTATATGGTATAGCTTTAACACTTTGCCATCTTTGTCTCTTCCAGGAGAAAGATAACGGCCTGGATGTGGTAAAGCTCAGTGACCGCGACTTCTTGCGCAGTTTAGAAAACGCGATTCGTTTTGGAAAGCCGTTTATGCTGGAAAATGTTGGGGAAGAGCTGGACCCAGCACTGGAGCCCATATTGCTCAAACAGGTATGAGAAGAACTTGTTCTGTTCAGGGTGGTGCATTCTCCAGATCTTCTCTCTCTTCCACTGATTCTTGCATATCTCCTTACCATGCTACAGACTTACAAGCAGCAGGGGAGCACCGTCCTACGTCTGGGTGATGCCGTCATTCCGTATCACGATGACTTCAGGATGTATATCACCACCAAACTGCCGAATCCCCATTATCCACCCGAGATCTGCACCAAAGTTACCCTCATCAACTTCACACTATCCCCCAGGTAAGAGAGTATTAACTGATCACAGCAAACATTTCCTCTCCTACTAATGTTGTCAGCTCAGCCTGAGTTCTCCTGTGCTGGACTAAATCAGTGTTTGTGGAGGCCCCCAGTCCAAAATGTAAAAAAACGTTAATGTTACTTATCAATGGGAAATCTGAGTCAGGGACAATACACGCAACCACCTGGATGAAATTAACTTCACATCTGACGTTGCCCTATCAAATCAGGGCAGGCCCTTCACATGGCCACCATCACATGAGAGGTTCTTCCATCACATTGGAGGTCCCCACATTATATCAGAGCTCCCCCCCAATATATCAGAGTTATCCCTTCACATCAGAGGCCTCCAATCACATGATATCCCCCATCACATCAGATTTAACCCTATACATCAATGGCCCCCTATACCTGCCCCACCCCCCCAGTCATATAGGCCCCCATCATAGAGCCCCCAAATTCATGTAGTCCCATTTTCACATCAGCAACCCTACTTTTTGGCTCCAGCAGCATTGCAGAGATCGGGAGGTGGAAGAGATCTGGAAGAGGTGGACCTCATCTTATCCCAGCCACCATTACCATAGCAACAAATGACGGTGTGCAATCTGGCCCTACAGCATCATTGGTTGTTATAGTGTTGGAAGCCGGCCAGCCACTTCATGATATTGATCTAGAGCAAACTAGGTCCTATGATGACAGCACACTGGGGAAACCCAGACAGCACCTCAGTGTGCCATGACACCCTAGTTTAAAAACACTGGACAATAGAACTCCTCCGATATCCCCTCCCCCCATTTCTGTTCCTCTCCACATTGAATACATTGATTGTCTTTACCAGAAAAACAGTCCTGCTGCCTTGACTTCCAAGATCCTGTCCAGACACTGTGCATAGGGATTGAGAGATGTTTAATGGGGAATGAAAGTGCTGTGGGTTCCACTGAGACTTTCTTTTACATAAGCATTATTGACAGCCACACTAATGTACAGCTCTGACATTCAATGAGAGGGATTTTAATAGTCACATATGGAGTAGATCCATAGAAAATACAAACCTATATAAAAAAATTTATCTGGTTTTATGAATTCAAAGGAGACATTGAGAAAGTTTTCATGTTTTAGGCTGAGTGAATTTCTGACTTGCCATGGGTAATCACATACAGATTAGAAGTCATCCTGCATGTCTGACATCTCTTGATCCCCTCCTGTTATTTCCCTTCAAGTGGTCTGGAGGATCAGCTCCTTGGACAGGTAGTGGCGGAGGAGCGACCTGACTTAGAAGAAGCGAAGAACCAGCTAATCTTGTCCAACGCAAAAATGCGCCAAGAGCTAAAGGAGATTGAGGATCAGATCCTGACCCGTCTCAGCTCCTCTCAAGGTAATCCTGTGGATGATGTGGACCTTATCAAAGTATTGGAGGCCTCCAAGGTGAAAGCGGCTGAGATCAAGGTGAGCTGTGGACTGACAATTCTTTACTTTGGCTTCTGACCTGTTCTGGGGCCAGCTGTGACCTAACGTTCCCTTTCTACAGGCAAAAGTGCAAGTGGCTGAGCAGACGGAGAAGGACATAGACAGCACACGGCACCAGTATGTCCCAGTGGCCGTCAGGACTCAGATCTTGTTCTTCTGTGTCTCGGATTTGTCCAACGTGGATCCGATGTACCAGTATTCACTGGAGTGGTTCC
Organism: Lithobates septentrionalis; assembly: GCA_037952835.1. Lineage (NCBI taxonomy): Eukaryota > Metazoa > Chordata > Amphibia > Anura > Ranidae > Lithobates > Lithobates septentrionalis. The sequence continues at coordinate 336,670 of JBBDGP010003033.1, read as the reverse complement.
TGGGCATCTTTACTGCCGCCATCGCCATTTCCGAGAGAGCAGGTACAGCAAAAGTTTTACAACATGCCTAATTATGTCAAACCTGACCATCCAATTCATTCTGGCTCCGCAAATTTCTATGTGGTAATCTCTCCAGTTTCTATTATACAATCCACATGAATTTTCTTTATCTGTTGATAACTGTATAACCACCCCTGATGAAATGGCCTCCTATTGACAATACATGGGGGAACCCTCATGAACCTTCTTTCCTCTGCAACTGGTCCTGGGTCAGCAAGCGGTGAAAAAGCACAGTTATACTCAATAATTAGGGCCAGACTCCAGGTAGACTCAATCCTCCGGTTCACACCACTTGCTCCACTTTCTCCAATGTCAGGATCGATTCGCCAGAAAAACAGTAGTTTAAATCCCAAAACATGCAGGTCATAGAGAAAGCAGAACTCTCATAGTGTAGTAAACAGCAAGTCCATCAAGTCCAACCTATGTGTGTGAATTATTGTCAGTATTACATTGTATATCCCTGTATGTTGTGGTCGTTCAGGTGCTTATCTAATAGTTTTTTGAAACTATCAATGCCCCCCACTGAGACCACTGCCTATGGAAGGGAAATCCACATCCTTGCCGCTCTTACAGTAAAGAACCCTCTACGTAGTTTAAGGTTAAATAAAACACAGGGAACCTAGCATATTAATACATTGTTGTTTCAAACTAACAAGATGGCTGCCGTCCGTTCTGGTACGTAATGACGTCACACAGCGTGGCTCCACCCAATGCATTTCATCATCATAAGATGTCGTCAGGGGCGTCTTCTACATTTTTACTGCCTGTGAAGGTCCTCAGGTCATAGTATAGATAGTTGTAGTACTTAGCCACATTTACCGGGACTTGTTCTGTAGTATCGAAGACGTTTCATAGCTTCTCCAAGCAGGATATGTGTTGGTGGAGCGCTGGACCTCAGGACAGGTAAATCTTTGTATAAAGATCCAACTTTTATAGGCAATTGTGTGAGATTGGAGGGCAGAATGTAGGACAGGAGGCTGGAGGCTCTGCAACAAGCTAGGGGGCACTGTGGGTGGCTGAGGGGCACAATGTGGGACAGGAGGCTGGAGGCTCTACAACAAGCTAGGGGGTACTGTGGGTGGCTGGAGGGCACAATGTGGGACAGGAGGCTCTACAACAAGCTAGGGGGCACTGTGGGTGGCTGGGGGGCACAATGTGGGACAGGAGGCTGGAGGCTCTACAACAAGCTAGGGGGCACTGTGGGAGGCTGGAGGGCACAATGTAAGACAGGAGGCTGGAGGCTCTGCAACAAGCTAGGGGGCACTGTGGGAGACTGGAGGGCACAATGTAAGACAGGAGACTGGAGGCTCTACAACAAGCTAGGGGGTACTGTGGGTGGCTGGAGGGCACAATGTGGGACAGGAGGCTCTACAACAAGCTAGGGGGCACTGTGGGTGGCTGGGGGGCACAATGTGGGACAGGAGGCTGGAGGCTCTACAACAAGCTAGGGGGCACTGTGGGAGGCTGGAGGGCACAATGTAAGACAGGAGGCTGGAGGCTCTGCAACAAGCTAGGGGGCACTGTGGGAGACTGGAGGGCACAATGTAAGACAGGAGACTGGAGGCTCTACAACAAGCTAGGGGGCACTGTGGGAGACTGGAGGGCACAATGTAAGACAGGAGACTGGAGGCTCTACAACAAGCTAGGGGGTACTGTGGGAGGCTGATGGACACTGTAAGGACTGAGGGAATTTAGGGGGCCTGGGGGGCACTGTGATAGGTTGAGGGGCACTGAGGGCCACTATGGGAGCAGGGTGGCAATGTGAGAGGTTAGGTGATCTGCAGCTGGCAGGAGGCCTGGGAGGAGGGAGGCTGCGAGCTACTGTTCTAAGCAATATAGTGAGAACATGACCCTGCACAGCCCTGAATTGCCTTTTTCTAATGCTGGGAACCTCTGCAATTACTTGAAGAGTGCTAAGCTCTCATTATTGTATATCATAAAACTGGGATTGTATGAAAGCATGTGCGGTGCTCTAACCTTGTCCTGTGATTGGCTGTTTCAGAAACGGTGGAGAAGCGTATCGAGAACATAAACACGTATTTCACCTTCAGCCTGTACAGCAATGTGTGTCGCAGTCTGTTTGAGAAGCACAAACTCATGTTCTCTTTCCTGCTGTGTGTGCGAATCCTCATGGACAAGGGGCTCATTCACATGGTGAGATGCCAAATCCCTGTTCCACCTTTATCCACTGTCTATATACATTAGGGGCAGATCGAAGGAAACTTCCAATTTGTACGGTATTGGTTCTCCTTAGAAAACTCCACTCCCTTGGTCTTTGAAACTTATATTTTTTTTTTATTGTTCTCCTTCTGTCTCAGTGCTCCTTCATTATCACCTACAACTCTCTCTTCTACTCTCTTCTTCATCTTTCTCCTATTCTCTATCTGCACCTCCTCCCTTGGTCAGTTGATAAGTTCTCATGGCATCCAATACCATCTCTGTGCTGATGACACCAACATCTGTCTCTTCACTCCTCTCACCTCACCACTTCAGTATCAAAGCCACATCACGTCATATAACTAAATGTTTCTAAAAACAAGCTTATAAAACTCCTCTTCCATTGTCTCTGATGTCTCTCTCCATCAAGATCTATAAAGTTCTACTAGTTCCTCCAATCAGCTAACAAAAAAATACAAAGCCACCTACAACTCTTCTCTAAGCTATAGTATATCACCAATCTCATCTCAAAGTATCACCCAAACTGTCTTCTCTACTCCTCCTAAGACCTCCTGCTCTCTAATTAACTCCTCCCACGCTTGTTTCCGGGACTTTTCTAGAGCCTCACCCATCCTCTGGAATTCCCTACCTCAATCTGTCCAGCTATCTCCTACTTTGTCCACCTTTAGGCGATCCCTAAAAACCGTTCTTCTCTTAGGAGAAGCCTATCCCTCCTCCACCCAACAACTGAACTTGTATCTCATCCATCAACTCATCCTCCACAGTTTTTACCTTTTATGTATCACTTACCCCTTCCTTTTAGATAGTAAGATCTTATGATCAGGACCCTACTAATTCTCTTGTAATAAATTGAATTGCATTGTAAACTGTACTGTCTCCTTTTGTAATGTAACTTTTTGAATTCTTTACTTCATTGCCCCCTGTTATGTTCTGCAGGATGAATGGCGTTTCTTGCTCTCGGGGGGTACAGCGCCCACTCTGGCTGACAATCCATGTTCGCAGTGGCTGACCGAGCGAGCCTGGAGGGACATCCAAGCCCTGAATTCACTAAGCAACTTTAGCAAGATCAAAGAGCAAATCACCCAATACAGTGAGGAGTACAGGAAGATCATCGACAGCCCTGAGCCACACCGGTGAGTCCTAGGAGGGGAAAGAGTTATACAAATATCAAAATACCTTGATGGGAGGATGTCAGGTTGAAGGAGTGGGAGTTCTTATGGAAAGAGTAGGAGTTTCCCAGGCTTTACTATTCTGCTTAGCATCAGTAAGGACATATTTTATCCTTCAGTCTGTACAGCAATGGGAATAAGAAGGCAACATGATGCTGGATGTCCTCCGGCCAGGAAATTAGGTGGGGCTCTATCTGACTTGCTGCAGCTTCTAATGCACTTTGTGAAAAGCTCTCGGTGTGCAACAAAATGTGAGGAAGCCGCTACAACTGTGCAAGACTGAAGGGAAGGCCAGAGGGAGGATTTAATTGGTGCCATTTACAGCAAGAAAGAGACTAAGGCCCCAGTCACACCAGCGTTTTGGAGCTGGAATCAATTATTCTCTATAAAGATGGTTCACATCTCCACTGCACGTCGCACAAAGCCAAACACCTGAAGCTCAAAAAAGTTCTGGAGCTTTTTTTGTAGCTCGAATAGAGCTGAATGGTGCATTTTTTTAAGTGTTTTATTCCATAAATATGCATGGAAATGCTTTATTTGGGCATTTTAGTACGTTTTGTTGCGCGTTTTTGAGCGTTTCTCTGCTCAAATGCAATAATTGGGGGGAGGTTGGTCACTGCCAGGTGTTTTTTCACCTGAATGCATAGGTAGCATGAAGGTTTACAACCCCTTTAAGTGATTTTGAACGTGGCGTGGTTGTTGGTGGCAGACGGGCTGGTCTGAGTATTTCTGGGATTTTCACACACAACCATCTCTCTGGGTTTACAGAGAATGGTGGGAAAAAGAGAAAATATCCAGTGAGCGGCAGTTGTGTGGTGTTTCACAGTAGGAATGGTGTACCTTTCATCATAGGCCTTGTTGACTCCTCTCCAAATGTAGCATTTATGGTTGTGGCCAGAAAGCTCCATTTTGGTCTCATAACTCCAAATGACTTTGTGGCAGAAGGTTTGAGGCTTGTCTCTGTGCTGTTTGGCATATTGTAAGGGGGATACTTTGTGGCATTTGCGTAGTAATGGCTTTCATCTGGCGACTCCACCATGCAGCCCATCTTTCTTCAAGTGCCTCCTTATTGTACATCTTGAAACAGCCACACCACGTTTTCAGAGAGTCCTGTATTTCACCTGAAGTTATTTGTGGGTTTTTCTTTGCATCCCGAACAATTTTCCTGGCAGTTGTGGCTGGAATTTTAGTTGGTCTACCTGACCGTGGTTTGGTTTCAACAGAACCCTTCATTTTCCACTTCTTGATTAGAGTTTGAACACTGCTGATTGGCATTCTCAATTCCTTGGATATCGTTTTATATCCCTTTACTGTTTTATACAGTTCAACTACCTTTTCCCGCAGATCCTTTGACAATTCTTTTACTTTCCCCATTACTCAGAATCCAGAAACATCAGTGCAGCACTGGATGAAAAATGCAAGGGTCTGTCAGGAGCCCAGAAACTCATTGACCTTTTATACACACACACTAATTACAAGCAAACAGATCACAGATGAGGATGGTTACCTTTAATAGCCATTCAAACCCCTTTGTGTCAACTTGTGTGCATGTTATCAGGCCAAAATCACCAGGGTATGTAAACTTTTAATCAGGGTCATTTGGGTAGTTTGTGTTGTGATTATGATTTAAAAGGCGTAAACACAGTTGATTGATAATAAATGGCTTCAGTCAAACACTAACCATGAGTGAAAGAAAAGTTTTTGTGTTATCGTTCATATTCTCTGAAAAATGGCCAAGAAATCATAAATTCTGCCAGGGTATGTAAACTTATGAGCACAAGTGTGTGTGTGTGTGTATATAATAAATTAAAATGAAAAACCCCTAACCCTAATATTAACCACTAATCCTTACCCCTAACCCTAATATTGACCCCTAACAATAACCTCTATCCTTAATCCTAACACCCTAACATTAACCCCTATTAACCCCTAACCTAACAAAATAAATACACACAATTAAGTAAATAAAATAGATAAATGAACCCCTAAGCATAACCTTTAACCTCTAACCCTTAAAAAATGTGAAAAAAAAAATTATAATAGAAAAATAAAATAAAAGCTCATGAAAAAGTTGAAAAACATAGCAATAAACGATTGTATTTTTCTCTTGGCTAATAAAAAACAGCCAAAGCTCAAAAATGCTTTAAAAATGCTGTACAAAAATGCCCGAAAAACGCAATGCTCAGGTCTGAATGCAGCCTCAATCCCAGATTTGTGTATTATACCCGGTCAAAGGATCAATTCATAAAGAGTTTAGACTCTCTATAACTTGTGCCGTTTGAGATATTGCACACAGTCCACATTTATATCCAGCATGGTAAGAAATACTGAAATTAGCCATTTCTTTATTAACAAAAAGCTGATAATTACACACAACCAATCTATGATTTAATGACAACTGTGTAATGAGGGCTTACCTGACTGCTGGCTGTACATCGATCAGTACCCCTGATTAAACCAATTTAACAGTGGTCTATGGGAAGAATGTTCCTTACATTGGTGATCAGTGGGAAGAATGTCCCTTAGATTGGTTTTCATTGGGAAGAGTGTTCTGTACATTGGTGGTCAATGGGAAGAATGCCCCCATTACAGATAGCTTCAAAGATCATTGGTGTTGTGGTCCTGTAGCTATGCAGGCACCATCAAATGGGATGTGATTCAGCTTCAGCCCAAAAAACCCCTAGCAAACTCTGGAGGAACCCTTGAGTTCCACAGAACCCAGTTGAGAATGGCTGGTCTGGAGAGCCTCTTACTCTTCACATTTGTTGGTGAATCTATAGGGAGATTGTGCATATGTTGTACCATCAGCCTGTAGTGTATGTAGCCAGCTTTAGACTCCAGATTGGACCAACCATTCATCCAAGGTGTGTGTTGGGTTGTCTAACGTGTTGTGTTGCTTTTTTCCAGAGAGGGCCTCCCGGGTGGTTTGGAGCAGTCTCTGGACGCCTTCCAGAAGATTCTGATTTTGCGCTGTCTGCGAGGAGACAAAGTGACCAATGCCATGCAGGACTATGTGTGTCATCAGCTGGGACAGAGGTTCATAGAGCCGCAGGTACTGCAGACTGATCACCTTCCAGTGGTCAGATATTGATTGTTGTGCAGAGGTGGAATATTTAGGTTCACGTTCATCCTTCTTCTCAATTAGACGGCAGACCTGAGCGCTGTATTCCGCGAATCCTCTCCTGTCACTCCACTCATCTTCATCCTTTCACCTGGTACCGACCCGGCTGCTGATCTCTACAAGTTTGCAGAAGAAATGAGGTTCTCCAAGAAACTTAGTGCCATATCTCTGGGCCAAGGACAGGTAAGTGCCCCTTCCACTGCTCAGCGAGCTTCACCCAGTGAACTGTTTAATATCGCCCCAAGATCATTCATATAGTCATCTATCTCCAGACATATTGTGCTTTTTGCAGTAAAAGAGTCTCCAGGATTGTCTTCCTTCCTGCAGGGTCCTCGGGCAGAGGCCATGATGAGGAACGCTATGGAGAGAGGGAAGTGGGTATTCTTCCAGAACTGCCACCTCGCCCCCAGCTGGATGCCCTCCCTAGAGAGGCTGATAGAGAATATTGACCCCGATAAAGTAAGTTCCTGTTTCTGCATCCCAATTTTACTCCAACCATTGTACAGGCTCCTGAGTGATAATACAAGCTTCTCTATTCTGAAGGTCCATCGGGATTTCCGAGTTTGGCTGACCAGTATGCCCAGTAACCAGTTCCCAGTGTCCATATTACAGAACGGCTCTAAGCTGACCATTGAGCCTCCACGTGGGGTGAAAGCCAATCTCCTACGCACTTACCTAAGCTTGACTGATGCAGAACTAAATGACTGCAAGAAGGTAAGTGCTTGGCCTGCTACAAGGTCATCAGCCCGATCATTCCAGCGACGGGGACGAACATAGCAGCTCCAGCCGCTGTCTCGGGTCCTCATTGGCTAGATTGATAGCAGCAGGACCCATTGGCTCCCACTGCTGTCAATCAAATCCAGTGACACGGAAGCCAGGGGGCGGGGGCGAGTTCTGCTGTCTGTGTCAACGGATGCAGCAGCAGGACTTGGGAGCGCGCCCGGACAAGTGCCCCCATGGAAAGCGGCTCTCCGTGGGGGGAACTCAAGAAGAGGAGCCAGGAGCGCCACGGGGGACCCCAGAAAAGGAGGATCGGGACCATTTTGTGCAAAACCCTTACACAGAGCAGGTAAGTATAACATGTTTGTTATATTAAAAATAACAAAGCTTTACAATCACTTTAACAACCGATGATTCCTCAGCTGTCACATGGTTTCCCCGCTGACAGCTGAATGTAAACAGAATTGCAGGCAAATTAAAATTCTGAAAAAAGAATGGAGTGGGGTCCTCCCAAAATCCATAGCAGACCCTTATCCAAGCATGCAGCCCGGCAGGCCAGTAAGTGGGGGGAGGAACGGGAGAGCCTGGTATTGTTTGGGGGGGGGGCACTCGCCCCCCCCTTTCCTGGCGTGCCGTGCTGTGCACTCAAATAAGGGTCTGGTATGGATTTTTTTTGGGGGGGGGGAGACCCCACCATTTTTTTTTTTTACTTTTTTGGCATGGGTTTCCACCTAAAATCCATTCCAGATTCACATGGGGGGGGGGGGGCGGGATCTGGGGGCCTCCTTGTTAAAGTCACGGTTGTGAGGAAGAGGCCTTTGTCCCCATCAACATGGGGACAAGGTGCTTTGGTACACCAAAGCACCCCCCTACCCATTTTGCCTGATATGGTTCAGGAGTGATGGGGGGGCACTCGCTCAGAATGCTCTGATAAGGATCTGGTATGGATTTGGGGGGGTACTCCCTCCGCAGTGACAGCAGATGAGTCATCGGTTGTTAAGGACCCGGACCCTCTCATTAGCAACCAGTTATTCTTCAAACACAATTCGGACCGTCAATCAATCATCAACCTCCTTGTGTACCACCCCCTGCCGTGTCCTGACCATGCTCCTACTCCCTACAGGCTCTGGAGCACAAGGCCCTGCTGCTATCTCTTTGTCTGTTCCACGGCAGCACTATAGAAAGACGGAAGTTTGGTCCGCTGGGATTCAATATCCCTTACGAATTCACGGATGGAGATCTGAGGATCTGCATCTCCCAGCTGCGGATGTTTCTGGAGGAATACACCGACATCCCATACAAGGTGAGGAGGAAAGGGATGGCCTTTCTATGTGGCATCATCTTGCCTGTCCAGATATCTCAGATCAGTCTTGTGCAGCAATGTGAGGAGGTAATTGTATTTTGTGCGGCAGGTTCTGCGTTACACAGCTGGCGAGATTAATTATGGAGGTCGCGTTACCGACGACTGGGACAGAAGATGCCTCCTTAGTATCCTGCAGGACTTTTACCAGCCGCCGGTCTTAGAAGATAATTACAAGTTCTCGGAGTCAGGAGTTTACCATCAGATCAACCCGACCTACGACCTGAACGTGAGCAAGAATTTCTTGTATCTTATCCTCTATACCTGGATTATAGTAGTGGTGTTCACCTTTGTGTCATGTTAATCAGATAACCAAACAGGTTATGGTTAGAAGGGAATAAAGGGTTTAAAAATCCCTCCAACCAAATCAGTGCATAGCAGTAAACTCTTCTTACAACAGAAGGTATTCAACGTCTCATTCTATCACATATACCAAAAACAAGAGGATTATTTCTCATTTTGAAATAGTGATCAGTCATGCAAGTCATTCCTTCATGCCCCAGCAGCCAACACTGTGGACTCTGATGTAAAGGAGAACTCTGATGTAAGGGAGAATGCTGCAGACTCTGGTGTAAAGGGAAACTCTGATGTAAGGGGGTCTCTGGTCACCAGAGCCTCCCCCCACCCATACACAAAAGTCCACAGAGCTCCTCTTTACATCTCAGTCCACAAAGTTCTTTCCTACATCAGAGTCCACAAAGTTCTCCCTTGCATCAGAGTCCACAGAGTTCTCCCTTACATCAGAGTCCACAGAGTTCTCCCTTACATCAGAGTCCACAGAGTTCTCCCTTACATCAGAGTCCACAGAGTTCTCCCTTACATCAGAGTCCACAAAGTTCTTCCTTACATCAGAGTCCACAGAGTTTTCCCTTACATCAGAGCCCACAGAGTTCTCCCTTACATCAGAGTCCACAGAGTTCCCCTTTACACCAGAGTCCACAAAGTTCTCATTTACATCAGAGTCCACAGACTTCCCCTTTACATCAAAGTCCACAAAGTTCTCCCTTACATCAGAGTCCACAGACTGCCCCTTTACATCAAAGTCCACAAACTTCTCCCTTACATCAGAGTCCACAGAAATCCCCTTTATATCAAAGTCCACAGGGTTACCCCTTACCGTGTAGGGGATACTCTGCAGGTTCTGATGTAAAGGGGAATGCTATAGAGCAGTGATGGCGAACATTGGCTCAAATGATTTGTGTGGAACTACATTTCCCATGATGCTCTTGCACTCTGCAGTGTAGTTGAGCATCATGGGAAACGTAGTTCCAAAACATCTGGAGTGCCCAGGTTCGCCATCACTGCTATAGACAGTACACTGGGAGCTCCAGGGCCACTATAGACAGTATACAGGTGGCTCTGGGGCCCCTATAGACAGTACACAGGGATCTCCGTGGCCCCTATAGACGGTACACGGGGATCTGCGGGACCCATATAGATGGTACACGGGGATCTGCGGGACCCATATAGACAGTACACGGGGATCCCTGTGACCCCATAGACAGCACACACGTATCTCTGGAGCCTCTATAGACAGTACACAGGGACCTCTGGGGCTCCTATAGACAGTATACAGAGAGATGCCAGGCCCCGGGCCCCATATAGTTGGAACACAAGTTGGGGGAGATTGGTAGGTGGGTGAGTGGAGATCAGGCCAGATATAAACAAGGGGAAGTCTCAGTGATATCCTCCAGATGCATCTCTCCAGGGCCACTCTCCCTCCTCCACACGTGGTCAACCGGAGGCAGCGTTGCCAGGACAGATAAATGGACCACGAGTAGCGGGTCCCGGATCTCAGTCACTTACTGAACGTCCGGCTCTGAGGTCACTGTCGCCCCGAGAGCCCAGCGCAGTTCACCTGCAGAATTGTTCCTCCTATGTTGGTCCATTTGTTTGGTGAGTGGTTAGTGCTTAGCTCCCCCAATTTAACAACTCTACCCCGAGGATTTGAGAACAATGCACATCTTCAGCCATGTAAGTTGAATGAATAACACCTATGTAGACCTTCTGACAGCAAAGATGGGATTAGAACAGGGGGAGTTCAACAACTTTCACACTTCCCATGTTGTTATTGGGTAATCAACATCTGTCTTAACACATTCCATGGTGATTGGATGAATGTGTCTGTGTTATCTGTGTGAATATAAATGTTGGGGGACGCTCCTGACACTCATTAGAACTTAAGAAGTGGAAGTGGAGAAGCTACAAAACTTTTTCACTTTTACAGAACAATTCGAGTTAGATGTGACTAGATATACCTCCATCTGGATGAACGAGAACCTTCACAGGCATACCAAATTAAAAGAGTAATTTTGACATACACAACTGGCATACAAATCTCCCAGCATACTTAAATTCCCAGCATAAAATTCTAAGTTACAGTGCCTTGAAAAAGTATTCATACCCGTTGACATTTCCCACATTTTGTCATGTTACAACCAAAAACGTAAATGTATTTTATTGGGATTTTATTTGATAGACCAACACAAAGTGGCTCATAATTGTCAAGTGGAAGGAAAATGATAAATGGTTTTCCAAATTTTTTACTAATAAATATGTGAAAAGTGTGGGGGGTACATTTGTATGGCGCCCCCCGGAGTCAATACTTTGTAGAACCCCCTTTCGCTGCAATTACAGCTGCAAGTCTTTTTGGGGATGTCTCTACCAGCTTTGCACATCTAGAGAGGGACATTTTTGCCCATTCTTCTTCTTTGTAAAATATCTCAAGCTCTGTCAGATTGGATGGAGAGCGTCTGTGAACAGCAATTTTCAAGTCTTACCACAGATTCTCAATGTGATTTAGGTCTGGACTGTGACTGGGCCATTCTAACACATGAATATGCTTTGATGTAAACCATCCCATTGTAGCTCTGGCTGGATGTTTCGGGTCGTTGTCCTGCTGGAAGGTGAACCTCCTCCCCAGTCTCAAGTCTTTTGCACTCTTAACTAGTTTTCTTCTAAGATTGTCCAGTATTTGTCTCCATCCATCTTCCTATCAACTCTGACCAGCTTCCCTGTCCCTGCTGAAGAAAAACATCCTCACCACATGATGCTGCCACCACCATGTTTCACAGTGTGGATGGTGTGTTCAGGGTGATGTGCAGTGTTAGTTTTCCGCCACACATAGCGTTTTGCTTTTAGGCCAAAAAGTTCAATTTTGGTCTCATCTGACCAGATCACCTTCTTCCACATGTTTGCTGTGTCCTCCACATGGCTTCTCACAAACTACAAACAGGACTTCTTATGACTTTCTTCCACCAATGTCTTTCTTCTTGTCACTCTTCCATAAAGGGCAGATTTGTGGAGAACACGACTAATAGTTGTCCTGTGGACAGATTCTCCCCCCTGAGCTGTGGATCTCTGCAGCTCCTCCAGAGTTACCATGGACCTCTTGGCTCTTCTCTGATGAATGATCTCCTTGCCCGGCCAGTCAGTTTAGGTGGACGGCCATGTCTTGGTAGGTTTGCAGTTGTGCCATACTCTTTCCATTTTCCGATGATGGATTGAACAGAGCTCCGTGAGATGTTCAAAGCTTGGGAGATTATAATCTAACCCTGCTTTATACTTCTCCACAACTTTATCCCTGACCTGTCTGGGATAAATGGATGAGCAAGTTTAGGGTGGAGAAACTTGACTGTCCGGCACAGAGTCCTGACCTTAACCCAATAGAACACCTTTGGGATGAATTAGAGCGGAGACTGTGAGCCAGGCCTTCTCGTCCAACATCAGTGCCTGACCTCACAAATGTGCTTCTGGAAGAATGGTCAAACATTCTCATAGACACCCTCCTAAACCTTGTGGATGGCCTTCCCAGAAGAGTTGAAGCTGTTATAGCTGCAAAGGGTGGGCCAACTCAATATTGAACCCTACGGACTAAGACTGGGATGCCATTAAAGTTCATGTGTGTAAAGGCAGGTGTCCCAATACTTTTGGTAATATAGTGTATATCTCAGGAATCATATTACATTTTTTATTTTAAAAGGGGGTTTTTCTTTTGGAAGGCTATCCTTTCTCTTCTGTTGTGTCCCTGAAAGAGGAAGTGAAGGAAAATCTCAGTGTGACACAGTAAAGAAAAAGTTTTGGGTTTGCATAAATTTTTTTAAGTCGGGGTTTCTCAACCAGGGCTCCTCCAATGATTGCTTGGGGCTCCTTGAGCAATTTCTGCCACTCAGATAAGTTCCCACTGACACCAATGATCTTTTTAGCTAGGGGGAATTCCTCACAAAGACCACCAATGTAAGGAGCATTCTTCTCACTGATCACCAATGTAAGGAACATTCTTCTCACTGATCTCCAATGTAAGGGACATTCTTCCCACTGATCACCAATGTAAGGAGCATTCTTCTCACTGATCTCCAATGTAAGGAACATTCTTCTCACTGATCACCAATGTAAGGAACATTCTTCTCACTGATCTCCAATGTAAGGGACATTCTTCTCACTGATCACCAATGTAAGGGACATTCTTCTCACTGATCACCAATGTAAGGAACATTCTTCTCACTGATCACCAATGTAAGGAGCATTCTTCTCACTGATCTCCAATGTAAGGAACATTCTTCTCACTGATCACCAATGTAAGGAACATTCTTCTCACTGATCTCCAATGTAAGGGACATTCTTCTCACTGATCACCAATGTAAGGGACATTCTTCTCACTGATCACCAATGTAAGGAACATTCTTCTCACTGATCACCAATGTAAGGAGCATTCTTCTCACTGATCACCAATGTAAGGAACATTCTTCCCACTGATCACCAATGTAAGGGACATTCTTCTCACTGATCACCAATGTAAGGGACATTCTTCTCACTGATCACCAATGTAAGGGACATTCTTCTCACTGATCACCAATGTAAGGGACATTCTTCTCACTGATCACCAATGTAAGGAACATTCTTCCCACTGATCACCAATGTAAGGAACATTCTTCTCACTGATCACCAATGTAAGGAACATTCTTCCCACTGATCACCAATGTAAGGGACATTCTTCTCACTGATCACCAATGTAAGGGACATTCTTCTCACTGATCACCAATGTAAGGGACATTCTTCTCACTGATCACCAATGTAAGGAACATTCTTCTCACTGATCACCAATGTAAGGAGCATTCTTCTCACTGATCTCCAATGTAAGGAACATTCTTCTCACTGATCTCCAATGTAAAGAACATTCTTCTCACTGATCACCAATGTAAGGAGCATTCTTCTCACTGATCACCAATGTAAGGAACATTCTTCCCACTGATCACCAATGTAAGGAACATTCTTCTCACTGATCACCAATGTAAGGAGCATTCTTCTCACTGATCTCCAATGTAAGGGACATTCTTCTCACTGATCACCAATGTAAGGAACATTCTTCTCACTGATCTCCAATGTAAAGAACATTCTTCTCACTGATCACCAATGTAAGGAGCATTCTTCTCACTGATCACCAATGTAAGGAACATTCTTCTCACTGATCTCCAATGTAAAGAACATTCTTCTCACTGATCACCAATGTAAGGAGCATTCTTCTCACTGATCACCAATGTAAGGAACATTCTTCTCACTGATCACCAATGTAAGGAACATTCTTCTCACTGATCACCAATGTAAGGAGCATTCTTCTCACTGATCACCAATGTAAGGGACATTCTTCCCACTGATCACCAATGTAAGGAGCATTCTTCTCACTGATCACCAATGTAAGGAACATTCTTCCCACTGATCACCAATGTAAGGGACATTCTTCTCACTGATCACCAATGTAAGGAGCATTCTTCTCACTGATCTCCAATGTAAGGAACATTCTTCTCACTGATCACCAATGTAAGGAACATTCTTCCCACTGATCACCAATGTAAGGGACATTCTTCTCACTGATCACCAATGTAAGGAACATTCTTCTCACTGATCACCAATGTAAGGGACATTCTTCTCACTGATCACCAATGTAAGGGACATTCTTCTCACTGACCAGCACACTAATGTATCATGAGTTGCAGATTTTAGTAAATTTTTCTCAGGGGTCCCCTGAGGTCGGAATGTTATTTCAAGGGTTCCTCTGTGTTGAGAAGGCTGCTTTTCAGCTATAATTTCGGGTGTTTGGCCTGTGATAGGTGGATCATCTCCAGTTCATGTAGGACAAACTGTATGAAAATGTTCACCTTGCATCTGTTTTAGGGCTACCTGCAGTACATCCGTTCTCTTCCGCTCAACGATCTGACAGAATTGTTCGGACTCCATGAAAACGCTAACATCACATTCGCACAGAACGAAAGCTTCGCCCTTCTAGGGTCTCTTGTTACGCTGCAGCCGCGGACGAAGAGCGCAGGAGGGAGCCGCGATGAGGTGAGTGTATTATCTGTATCCAGATGCAGCTGTCTTGTTTGAACTGTCACTGATAAGCCATTTGCTTCAGATGGTGGAAGAAATCGCTGAGGGGATCCTGAAGAAGGTTCCATCGCTCATCCCTGTGCAGGAAGTGATGGCAAAATACCCCGTGATGTACCAGGAGTCCATGAACACTGTGCTGCTGCAGGAGGCCATACGGTACGGAGCATGGGAGATGTGTTGAGGCACACAAGTTATAACCATAAGTTATGGTGTAGCATGGTGGCCCTATAGCAGTGGTCCCAAAACTGACACGGGGCCGGATGTGGCCCATTGCTTACTTTTATCTGGCCCTTAGGGCATCATTCCCCCCACTATCAGCAACAGTGGGGCATAGTTCCTGCCACTGACACCAGAGATGGGGGACTATTCCTCCCACTGACACCAACAATGGTGTCAGTGGGAGGAATAGTACCCCATCATTGGTGTCAGTGAGAGAAATATCTTCCCATCATTGGTGTCAGTGGGAGGAATAGTGCCCCAATGATGGGAAGATATTTCTCCCATTGACACCAACGATGGGACACTATTTCTCCCACTAATACCATCAATGGGGCACTATTCCTGCCACTGACACCAATGATGGGACAATATTTCTCCCACTGACACCAACGATGGGACAATATTTCTCCCACTGACTGGTCACTATTTCTCCCAATGACACCAACGATGGGTCACTATTCCTCCCACTAATGATGGGGCACTATTTCTCCCACTGACACCAACGATGGGACACTATTCCTCCCACTGACACCAATGTTGGGACAATATTTCTCCCACTGACACCAACGATGGGACAATATTTCTCCCACTAATACCAACAATGGGGCACTATTCCTGCCAGTGACATTAACGATGGGACACTATTCTTCCCACTGACACCAACGATGGGGACACTATTCCTCCCACTAACACCAATGACAGGGCACTTTTACCCCTCCCAATACAAATAATGGGACATTGTTTACTCCCACTGGCCATAGTTCGCCCCCCTAAAGTTTGATGGATGGTAAAGTGGCCCTTTGTTTAGAAAGATTAGAGACCCCACCCTATAGCACTGGTGTCCTGGGTTCGACCCCTTCAATTAAACCAGAACGCTATATGCAGGGGTGTTGGTGTGGGATTTCTATTTTTCCTACTGATCGCGGTGGAGTTGGACATTAGAGTGTAAGCTCCTCTGGTGCAGAGACTCAGTGTTCTCTGTACAGCACTGTGGTAGGTCAGAGCTGAATAAAGGAAATAAATATACTAATATATATATTATTCCTCCAGGTATAACCGTCTCCTTGGTGTCCTCTCCCAGACTTTGAGCGACCTGCTGAAGGCCATGAAAGGTCAGGTCGTCATGTCATCCCAGCTGGAGCTCATGGCCAACAGTCTTTATAACAATTCAGTGCCAGAACTCTGGCGGGCAAAGGTCAGAATCCAGACACGGTTCCATCACCCTCCTACAGCATTTTGTCGTCCTCTGTTGCTCGATCGTTTGACCATGTGTTGCTTTCATCCAGGCATATCCATCACTGAAGCCGTTGTCCTCCTGGGTGATTGACCTTCTCGAGAGAATCAAGTTCCTTCAGAAATGGATCTCAGATGGAATCCCGGCTGTCTTCTGGATCAGTGGCTTTTTCTTCCCTCAGGCTTTCCTGACCGGAACCTTACAGAACTTTGCCAGGAAACACGTCATCTCCATCGATACCATTTCCTTCGATTTTAAGGTAATTCATTTACGCCAGAACTGTGGTCTGCACAAAAATTCAACTCCCGCCAAAATCTTTTTGAAGGTGATGGAACTCACTCAGGTATTAATGGGTTGAAAAAAATTGCCTCTCACATCCTCTGTGGTCAATGGAACAGGAAGTGAGGGTTAATCTCTGTAAAGAGGGGGTAAAAGCAGCAATAAAAACCTCTCAGAGCTCCTAATTCTTCCCACCTCTGTTCAGAAATAAAGCTAAACTTTGGGCAGCTACATCCAGACTAAAATACATATATATGAGATGTCTTACCTATCCAAGAGTATTTGTGTCCACCCAGTGCTGAGATTTACACATCTTTGCATGACAGGTTAGTTTGGTGACCCGACATTTCTCTACTGATGTTCAGTAATAGTTAGATCACCTCCCTACCCCGTGATAGCAAAGAAGTCTTGCATAGCGCACCCCTCAACTCTGCACTCTGTAAACAGCACACCCCTGACCCCTACACTCGGAAGTAAACCCTGCACTTTGTACGTACTGCACCCCTAACCCCTGCACTTTATATGTAGCACACCTCTAAACCCTGCACTCTATACACAGTGCACCCCTGAACTCTGCACTCAGCGCACTCCTGAACTCTGCGCTCTGTACGTAGATCGCTCCTGAACTCTGCACTCTGTACACAGCACACTCCTGAACTCTGCACTCTGTACACAGCACACTCCTAAACTCTGCACTTTGTACGTAGAGCACTCCTGAACTCTGCATTTTGTACACAGCACACTCCTGAACTCTGCACGCAGAGCACTTCTGAACTTTGTATGTAGCGCACCCCTGAACCCTGCACTCTGTACGTAGCGCACCCCTGAACCCTGCACTCTGTACGTAGCGCACCCCTGAACCCTGCATTCTGTACGTAGCGCACCCTCCCCTCTGTACATAGCACACCCCTGAACTCTGTACGTAGCGCACCCCTGAACCCTGCACTCTGTACATAGCGCACCCCTGAACCCTGCACTCTGTACGTAGGGCACCCTCCCCTCTGTACATAGCACACCCCTGAACTCTGTACGTAGCGCACCCCTGAACCCTGCACTCTGTACATAGCACACCCCTGAACCCTGCACTCTGTACGTAGCAAACCCCTGAACCCTGCCCTCTGTACGTGGCAAACCCCTGAACCCTGCCCTCTGTACGTAGCAAACCCCTGAACCCTGCCCTCTGTACGTAGCAAACCCCTGAACCCTGCCCTCTGTACGTAGCAAACCCCTGAACCCTGCCCTCTGTACGTAGCAAACCCCTGAACCCTGCCCTCTGTACGTAGCAAACCCCTGAACCCTGCCCTCTGTACGTAGCAAACCCCTGAACCCTGCCTCTGTACGTAGCAAACCCCTGAACCCTGCCTCTGTACGTAGCAAACCCCTGAACCCTGCCTCTGTACGTAGCAAACCCCTGAACCCTGCCCTCTGTACGTAGCAAACCCCTGAACCCTGCCCTCTGTACGTAGCGTACCCCTAAACCCTGCATTCTATGCGTAGCACACCCCCAAACCCTGCATTCTGTGTGTAGCGCACTCTCGAACCCTGCCGTCTGTACATAGCGTACTCCTGAACCCTGCCCCCTGTACATAGCGCACCCCTGAACCCTGTACAGAGAGCACCCCTGAACCTTGCCCTCTGTACATAGCACACCCCTGAACCCTGCATTCTGTGCGTAGCACACCCCTGGACTCTGCACACAGCGCACTCTTGAACTCTACATTTAAGGCACTCCTGAACCCCGCACTCTGTACATAACACATACCAAATACAACCGTCCCTCTGAGGGTAACCATACTGCTGATGCAGCCTGTGATGAAATGGAGTTTGACCCCCATCCTAATGTCTTCCCATGTTTTAAACCATATCTAAACACCATTGTGCAGATTTATTGATGTTATCCGTTTGCCTGTTGCAGGTTCTGCAGGAGACAGTGTCAGAGCTGCAGCAGCGCCCCCCAGAGGGGTGTTACATACATGGCCTGTTCCTGGAAGGAGCGTGTTGGGACAAGACGACAATGCAGCTGGCAGAATCAAGGCCTAAAGAACTTTACACAGAGATGGCGGTCATCTGGCTAGTACCAGTGGCTGAACGCAAACCTTCCACCTCCGGGACCTACCTGTGTCCCATCTACAAGACCCTGACCCGAGCAGGTAAAGTGGGACTTAGAATAGGAGGGTTCAGTAATAGCAGATGATCAATCTCCCATTCAATACGGAACAGGGATATTCAGGCAGACAGATCAGATTTTGTGCAGGTGGATGGACCAGGTGCTTTACAATCTGATCACAAGATATCTCATTTTGATCAACATTTCAATCAGTTATTGGTGGGTGGTGGAATTTTCCATTGGTTACAACATGTATTCTTAATTTCATTAAACACAATATTATTTTTTACCGCTGGCAGAGACAGGACAGAAAAGTGAGGAACCCCGATGAGGATAAAGCCGGTCATAGATGGATTGAAACTCGGCTAGCTCAACTGGAGACCACCAAATTCCAATCCAATCTATGAGCAGCCTGTTAGCTTTAGCTGGTGGCACTAAGCACTGTATTCTGACAGCAGGGAAACCTCCCACTGTCAGAATACAATAGCACACTGGGAGGGATTCCCCCCTCAATACCGACTGTTGATTGGGAATCGAGCGTTTTTCTTCAGAATAATGCATAACATATGATCAGGCTAAGTTTCCCCTATGAGGATAGACAGAAGGTTCCAGTAAAGGTAAAGGCCAGCTGGTCGAAGTAGGAAGGATCCAAGTCTCTACTCGCCTGACCCCATATGGGTCAAGAAACCAAAACCCCATACGGAAAGAGATTGTGAAAACCGGCAATCACCATGCCAAGGCAAGCTTCATCAAGGAGAATGCTGGAATAATATAAAACCACAACCTGTGAAACAGAAAAGAAAGCCGCACACCAAGCAGCCCTGTGCATCAAAGAGTTGTTAGCAGCTTCATTCTATCTCCGTCCTGGCCACACCCTATGACCTGTTTCACCCCACCCACGAGGATTAATCATGGAGGCCTCGATGTAAGTGGGACGCAGATGTGACTGCTGGTGCTGTACGGGGGTCTCTGATGGGGATAAAAATATGAGCGGGGGGGGGGGGGGTCTCTGATGCAGAAACAAATATGCCAGGCTTTCTGATGGGGATAAACATATACGGGGGGGGGGGGTCTTTGATGGGGATACAAATATGGGGGGTCTCTGAAGGGGGCACAAATATATACAGGGGGATCTCTGATGGGGACACAAATATGAGGGGGGGTCTCGGTCTCTGGTGGGGACACAAATATGGGGGGGGGTCTCTGATGGGGACACAAATATGGGGGGGTCTCTGGTGGGCACACAAATATGGGGGGGCTCTGATGGTGATACAAATATGCAGGGGGTCTCTAATGGACAAGCAAATATGGGGGGGCTCTGATGGGGACAAAAATATGCAGGGGGTCTCTGATGGGCACACAAATATGCGGGGGGGTCTCTGATGGGGACACAAATATGCGAATATGCGGGGGTCTCTGATGGGCACACAAAAATGAGGGGGATCTCTGGTGGGCACACAAATATGAGGGGGGTCTCTGGTGGGCACACAAATATGAGGGGGGGTCTCTGATGGGGACACAAATATGAGGGGGGTCTATGATGGGGACACAAATATGAGGAGGGGTCTCTGGTGGGGACACAAATATGCAGGGGGTTTCTGATGGACAAGCAAATATGGGGGGGCTCTGATGGGGACAAAAATATGCAGGGGGTCTCTGATGGACACACAAGTATTGGGGGGTCTCTGATGGGCACACAAATATGGGGGGTCTGATGGGCACACAAATATGGGGGGGTCTGATGGGCACACAAATATGCAGGCGGTTTCTGATGGGCACACAAATATTGGGGGGGGTCTCTGATGGGCACACAAATATGGGGGGTCTCTGCTGGGCACACAAATATGCAGGGGGTCTCTGATGGGGACACAAATATGAGGGGGGGGGGGTCTCTGATGGGCACACAAATATGGGGGGGTCTCTGATGGGGACACAAATATGCGGGGGGGGGGTCTCTGCTG
Source organism: Lithobates septentrionalis (assembly GCA_037952835.1). Taxonomy (NCBI): domain Eukaryota; kingdom Metazoa; phylum Chordata; class Amphibia; order Anura; family Ranidae; genus Lithobates; species Lithobates septentrionalis. The sequence goes on along the minus strand of JBBDGP010003033.1, from coordinate 315,878 downwards.
GGCACACAAATATAAGGGGGGTCTCTGATGGGGACAAATATGAGGGGGGGTCTCTGATGGGGACACAAATATGAGGGGAGTCTCTGATGGGGACACAAATATGCGGGGGGGTCTCTGATGGGCACACAAATATGGGGGGTCTCTGATGGGCACACAAATATGGGGGGTCTCTAATGGGCACACAAATATGGGGGGTCTCTAATGGGCACACAAATATGGGGGGGTGTCTGATGGGGACACAAATATGCGGGGGGGGGGTCTCTGATGGGCACACAAATATGGGGGGGTCTCTGATGGGGACACAAATATGCGGGGGGGGGGTCTCTGCTGGGCACACAAATATAAGGGGGGTCTCTGATGGGGACAAATATGCGGGGGGGGGGGTCTCTGATGGGCACACAAATATGCAGGCAGTTTCTGATGGGCACACAAATTGGGGGGGTCTCTGATGGGCACACAAATATGCAGGCGGTTTCTGATGGGCACACAAATATGCAGGCGGTTTCTGATGGGCACACAAATATGGGGGGGTCTCTGCTGGGCACACAAATATGCAGGGGGTCTCTGATGGGACACAAATATGAGGGGGGTCTCTGATGGGGACACAAATATGAGGGGGGGTCTCTGATGGGGACACAAATATGAGGGGGGGTCTCTGATGGGGACACAAATATGAGGGGGGGTCTCTGATGGGGACACAAATATGAGGGGGGGTCTCTGATGGGGACACAAATATGAGAGGGGGTCTCTGATGGGGACACAAATATGAAGGGGGGTCTCTGATGGGGACACAAATATGAGGGGGGTCTCTGATGGGGACACAAATATGCGGGTGGGCTCTGATGGGGACACAAATATGCGGGGGGTCTCTGTCGGGCACACAAATATGGGGGGTCTCTGATGGGCACACAAATATGGGGGGTCTCTGATGGGCACACAAATATGGGGGGTCTCTGATGGGCACACAAATATGGGGGGTCTCTGATGGGCACACAAATATGGGGGGTCTCTGATGGGCACACAAATATGGGGGGGGGTGTCTGATGGGGACACAAATATGGGGGGGGTCTCTGATGGGCACACAAATATGCGGGGGGGGCTCTGATGGGCACACAAATATGGGGGGTCTCTGATGGGGACACAAATATGCAGGGGGGGTCTCTGCTGGGCACACAAATATAAGGGGGGTCTCTGATGGGGACAAATATGCGGGGGTGGGTCTCTGATGGGCACACAAATATGGGGGGGGTCTCTGATGGGCACACAAATATGGGGGGGTCTCTGATGGGCACACAAATATGCAGGCGGTTTCTGATGGGCACACAAATATGGGGGGGGGGGGTCTCTGATGGGCACACAAATATGGGGGGGGTCTCTGATGGGCACACAAATATGCAGGCGGTTTCTGATGGGCACACAAATATGCGGGGGGGGTCTCTGATGGGCACACAAATATGGGGGGGGGGTCTCTGATGGGCACACAAATATGGGGGGGGTCTCTGATGGGCACACAAATATGGGGGGGGGGTCTCTGATGGGCACACAAATATGCAGGCGGTTTCTGATGGGCACACAAATATGCAGGCGGTTTCTGATGGGCACACAAATATGCAGGCGGTTTCTGATGGGCACACAAATATGCAGGCGGTTTCTGATGGGCACACAAATATGCGGGGGGGTCTCTGATGGGGACACAAATATGCGGGGGGGTCTCTGATGGGCACACAAATATGGGGGGGGGGGTCTCTGATGGGGACACAAATATGGGGGGGGGGGTCTCTGATGGGGACACAAATATGGGGGGGGGGGGTCTCTGATGGAGACACAAATATGCGGGGGCTTACAGATGTAAAGCCCTGTGTACACTGGAAGTTTAGCCCCAGTGCTATTAAAGGTGCAGAAATGGCTCCTAAGTGTACCTAGAAGCCAGGATTCAATCCCACAAGTCCACATGACTGAAAGGCCAAGGTGAACGAGAACACTCAACAGGGGTAGGCAGGAATGAAGGTTAGGAACCTAAGCAAAAAATGTCGAGATTGGTTACAACCTTTGCAAATAACAAGGCAGCTCCTGGTTCTCAGTCTACTCTCAGAGTCCTTGGAGACAGGGCAAAAGTTGTGGCAATACTGACGGCTCTGTGGCCAACTTGTTACCAGAACGGGGTCTAGAAATCACCCAAAGTGGAGCACAGTCCCCGAAGGTTACATCCAGGCAAGCTCTGCAATGTCCAACCCTGTAGGGTTTGGGCATGACACTCCAAAGCTAGGCTGAGAAAAAGGCGAACTGGATGGCTGCCATATACAGACCAGCGATGTAAGGAAGAATCTCGATTTAAAAAGAAACCCTGAAGAAGGGAAAAAAAAAAAAAAAGCTTAGCAAAAACCTTTAGACTTCTCTCAGCAGAGCTGAAGAAGAGATGACCATCCCCCTCCTAGGACATGAACAAGAACCCCTAGACATGCTGGATATAGAAGGGTTTCTCCTGGACTTACACACTTTTGTTTGCCAGTGTCCAGTAATCCTCCTGTAGGCAGCAGTATAACCTGGCAGTGAATGACTTCCTGTGTCCCTCAATGGATAAGAAAGAAAGTGTTTTTTTTTTTCCCCTAACAGGTAGAAGAACCCCTTTAGCCTGTCACCATCACCCCTATAGATACACCTTCCAGCCTCTGTATAACACATCATTGATTGACCAGAATTCTTTTCTCCCCCCCAGGAACGCTCTCCACCACGGGACATTCCACCAATTACGTCATCGCAGTGGAGCTCCGCAGCAGCCAACCGCAAACCCACTGGATAAAAAGGGGCGTGGCTCTGATCTGCGCTCTGGACTATTGATTGGACGCTGTGCCAAATAACTTTCTGTAAACTTCAGGGATATTTTCAGAAAATTTATATTTAAAAAGTAGTATCAGTTTCAATGATCTCAGCCATTTGTAAAGCCATGTTGTTTATTTTCTTCACTGTTTTCCTATATTTCAAACTAAAATAGCACAAATTAACAAATTCCATTTATACTGTATTTTTTGCAGATAATTTTGTCCAATCTAAATCTACCAAAAGGAAGATAAGATGGTGTCACTATTTGTGCTAGAGTTTCATTATTTTATCTCGTTTTCACTTTTTTTTATTACATTTTGTCAGAAAAACCCCAAAAACTTTAGATATATTAGAGGGTGGAAATGTTGCAATACAAACAGCAATTCTGCCCCTGTGAGTACCTGTCACCTACCATTCATAAACTTCCATTATCACTGCAGTGGGAGGCACTTTGTACCTTCACCTGGTGACAGAGAGGAGGCGGCATCCTCTGTACTGATCGGCCCGACTCTGCCCTCCCCCCGGTGCAGGGCTTCTCCCGACTCTGCCCACCCCCCGGTGCAGGGCTTGGCCCGACTCTGCCCACCCCCCGGTGCAGGGCTTGGCCCGACTCTGCCCACCCCCCGGTGCAGGGCTTGGCCCGACTCTGCCCACCCCCCGGTGCAGGGCTTGGCCCGACTCTGCCCACCCCCCGGTGCAGGGCTTGGCCCGACTCTGCCCACCCCCCGGTGCAGGGCTTGGCCCGACTCTGCCCACCCCCCGGTGCAGGGCTTGGCCCGACTCTGCCCACCCCCCGGTGCAGGGCTTGGCCCGACTCTGCCCTCCCCCCGGTGCAGGGCTTGGCCCGACTCTGCCCACCCCCCGGTGCAGGGCTTGGCCCGACTCTGCCCTCCCCCCGGTGCAGGGCTTGGCCCGACTCTGCCCACCCCCCGGTGCAGGGCTTGGCCCGACTCTGCCCACCCCCCGGTGCAGGGCTTGGCCCGACTCTGCCCACCCCCCGGTGCAGGGCTTGGCCCGACTCTGCCCACCCCCCGGTGCAGGGCTTGGCCCGACTCTGCCCACCCCCCGGTGCAGGGCTTGGCCCGACTCTGCCCACCCCCCGGTGCAGGGCTTGGCCCGACTCTGCCCACCCCCCGGTGCAGGGCTTGGCCCGACTCTGCCCACCCCCCGGTGCAGGGCTTGGCCCGACTCTGCCCACCCCCCGGTGCAGGGCTTGGCCCGACTCTGCCCACCCCCCGGTGCAGGGCTTGGCCCGACTCTGCCCACCCCCCGGTGCAGGGCTTGGCCCGACTCTGCCCACCCCCCGGTGCAGGGCTTGGCCCGACTCTGCCCACCCCCCGGTGCAGGGCTTGGCCCGACTCTGCCCACCCCCCGGTGCAGGGCTTGGCCCGACTCTGCCCACCCCCCGGTGCAGGGCTTGGCCCGACTGTAGCTTTAGCTATACAGTTGCACTTATTAATGATTATTCTTTGTATATATATATATATATATATATATATATATATTTTTTTTTTTAATCAGATAAATATAAAGTGTAATATCTGATTACTACATATTTATCAGGTGCAGCCTGGCAGATTTCTAGAGCTCTTTACTTCAATGCTGTAAATAGGAATGTAATTTGATCTCCTGCTGTTCAGTTCTATGTATAACATACCATCTAAAGCAGGGGGCGTCCTACCTTTTGACCCTCCGGGGCCACATTGGAAGAAGAGAAATTACACAAAAAATACAAACATACAATATGCACATTAGATACACTAACAATAAGGATAGCCGATGATCAGTTCCTCCTGCGGCTCTCAGAGGGTAGGTGTGGCCACTCTAGACGCTGCAGGATACACCTGTTCATGGCTCTCTACACAGCCAGAGATTACCTGGGGTGAGCGCTGCTGGATGCAAAGGGCATCCAACGGTGATCACTGTAGGTAATCGCTTGCTGTGTAGAGAGTGTGAATAGGTGTGGCTGACGGCAAACTGTCACAGTGAACGGGGGCGGCAGCCACACCTACCTGCTAATGTGTGGTGAGGTAGAGGGGGGGTTGTGGGCAGTGGACCTGCAATCAATTGAAATATGGGGGGGGGGCACAGCCTAACCCAGTACCCCTCTAGATCCAACCATGCAGCATTTACTTACCTCTGCCACCGGTGTAATTGCAAACATGGCAGCCCCGGCATCCCGTTCATTTGCCTAGCTTGTCTGTATCGGCTGCCCTGGTTGCTGTGCTTGCACGGCATCCCCGGGGTCCCTCTAGCACCACTACAACCATTTTGTGAAAGACGTCACACTTCTGGGGTCACACAAACCTGCAGAGCCGCTGCGTCAGAAATTAGCCAGCATTACCTAAAACACCGCAGCAGGGGCCATGCTTTTACGATTTATAACATGGAAGCCAATACCACCAGGCAAGTATCTGTATATCACACAATCTATTCCAAACATGCCGTGGATTATCTCAAAAATCATCACATCCTGATAAATTGGATAACATTTATTATTCCACAATAAGTACTGTGATCGGCAGAAGAGTTGTGACATGATCGTGAGGAGGTTATGGATCCAGCCAGTGGGGTGATTGATTGTACAGTTTGTAAAAATGGGTCCGGCCCGCAGCGTGACAACAGTGATTGTAATATGGAGCTAGTGACACAGAGGAACCGTCTTCTGACAATTGTCATGGAGGGATCCCAGCCTGGAAAATCCCTGATATGGATTATTAGGTGACTACACTGGGAAGAGGGGGGGGGGGGGGGGAGTAAGGTGTAGGCAGATCACATGATGCGGGTATGAAAAGATCATTGAGCACGTGCCATACATTACCTGTGAGGGGGGGGGGGGGGCGAGTATATATGGGGAATTATAAAAACGGTTTATATACATCATATACAGGAGTGTCAGGACAGTCTGTCTGGGTGATACCTCTAAAAAGGGGTTTTGGGGGGTTATTGGCGCTTAGCTTTGTACGGGCGCGAGCGTTTGCGGCGGTCGGGCTTCCTCTGTTTGTGCAGACGGCCAATGCTGACCCCCTGCCGCCTCCTGACCGAAATGTTCTGCTCCACCAGACTCGCCAGCATGCCTGAAGAGACGGAATGGAGAAGGTTAATAGGGTGAACCCCTTTAGATGCAAAAGCGAGACCCCCCATCCCACTGTGAACCCTGAAATCAGTCCCGGTAAAGTGAGAGATACAAAATCTAAGCCCCCCCCCCCACCCCCCTTGGGCATGTGGCCTGGTATGGATCAGGAGGGAGCGGAGGGGAGCTCGCTCGTCTCTCCCCCCCTCCCCTTTCCTGACCTGCTGGGCTGCATGCTCGGATAAGAGTCTGGTATGGACATTAGGGGGGACCCTATGTCGTTTTTTTTTTGGCACGGGGTTCCCCCGTAAGATCCATACCAGACACAGAGGGACTGTTAAGAATTTGGGGGGGGGGGCAGTGAGGGTCAGGGACACTGACTGCAGTATGGGGGGAATCAAATTTTTTTTTATTACTTTCTTTTTAATTTTTTTTATCTTATTTTAACACTGTACTACTCTGGAGAAGTGATTTTTTTTTTTTTTTTTTTTTTTTACACTTGAATGAATTTCATTGCTATAAGCAAGCACTTTACTGGATTAAATCGATTCATTAAGTTTGTTTTGTTGTGATTGGCCACAGCTAATCACCTGGTACAGGTGGGGCTGTAATGGGCCCTGTCTGTACCATGAGATCACTGTGACCAATCACAGCTAGCAACACAATTGTAAACAATGGATAGCATGAAAAGAAGCTATCAATTGTTATGTGATCTGCCGTGATTGGTCACAGAGATCACATGGTACCGGTAGCGAGCCGGTACACTGATCAGTCATTGGCTGTGTCCGATGGGCACAGCCGGTGACAGATCGTGAGGTGTGATCCAGGAGGACGTCATATGACGCCCGGCCTATAGCAAAATGATTGGTTAAAGAGAACCTGTCTCCAAAAAATCATCACATTGGGGACTTCTTGTCCCCTGGGATGAAAAATAAAGTAAAAAAAGAAAAACGGGTGAAGGGCACAGCAAAAATAGGATTTTTAAAACAGCTTACCTGTAAAATCCTTTTCTTTCGAAGGACATCACGGGACACAGAGCCACAGTAATTACTGATGGGTTATATAGGTATCACTGGTGATTGGACACTGGCACACCCTATCAGGAAGTTCAACCCCCTATATAATCCCTCCCCCTTGCAGGGATACCTCAGTTTTGTAGCCAAGCAATATAGTGTATTAGAAGAGTGGCGGGACCTCTGTGTCCCGTGATGTCCTTCGAAAGAAAAGGATTTTACAGGTAAGCTGTTTTAAAAAATCCTATTTTCTTTCTCGAACATCACGGGACACAGAGCCTCAGTAATTACTGATGGGATGTCCCAGAGCAATGCTACCTGAGGGGGGGGGGGACCACGACCAAGTAGGGTGCAATCAGACCTGAGGACCCTGTACCGCTGCCTGCAGCACACTACGCCCAAAGGCGATATCCTCATGCCTTCTCACATCCACCTGATAGAATCTGGTGAATGTATGAACTGAAGACCAGGTTGGGGCCTTGCAGATTTGAGCCATAGAGGCCCGGTGATGCACTGCCCAAGAAGCACCAATAGCCCTTGTGGAATGTGCCCTGGTCTGAAACGGAGGAATGTTCTGTTTCAGACCGTAAGCTTGAATGATCAATTGTCGAATCCATTTAGAAATGGTAGCTTTCGACGCTGCCTGTCCTCTATTGGGACCCTCTGGCAGCACAAACAAAACATCCGTCTTGCGGATCTGAGTAGTTGCCCCTAGATAGGCCTTAACTGCTCTTACTACATCCAACGAATGTAGAGATCTCTCTTCCGGAGAACAGGGATCTGGAAAAAAGGAAGGCAGAACAATGTCTTGGTTTAAATGAAAATCAGAAACCACCTTCGGTAAAAAACTAGGATGAGGGCGTAGTACCACTCTATCCTTGTGTATAATCAAATAAGGCTCCTTACAGGAAAGAGCTGCTAATTCTGATACTCTTCTAGCAGAAGAGATGGCCACCAGAAAAATTAATTCCTTGTCAACAAGACCAAAGGAATCTGACTTATTGGTTCAAATGGCTGTTTCTGTAACACAGCCAGAACCAAGTTCAAGTCCCAGGGGTTTAGGGGCGCTTTAACCGGAGGATTAAGACGCATCACCCCCTGCATAAAGTTTCGGACCAAAGAATGCGAAGCAAGTGGCCGCTGAAATAATACTGATAAAGCAGAGACCTGGCCCTTGATGGTACTCAAGGCCAGCTTTATCTCTAATCCCATCTGTAGAAAATCAAGGATTCTACCTATGACATATTTCCTGGGATGCCAACCTCTGGATTCACACCAGGATACATAAGCCTTCCAGACTCTATGATAAATCATCCTGGAAGCTGGCTTCCTTGCATTAATCAAGGTAGATATGACAGGACCTGAGAGCCCACGACTCTTCAGAACGTGGGTCTCAATAGCCAAACCGTCAAATTTAGCGTTTGTAAGGCAGGATGGAACACTGGACCTTGAGATAACAGGTCTGGGCGTACTGGTAGGGTCCACGGCGGACCTATCGTCATCCTTACTATTTCTGCATACCAAGTCCTTCTGGGCCAAGCGGGGGCCACCAGAAGTACCGACTTCCTTTCCTGCCTGATCCTGCGAAGGAGTCGTGGTAATAGCAGAATAGGCCGAGAATGCGTAAATCAGTGAGAACCGATGCCACGGAATCACCAACGCATCCGTCCCGCATGCAAGAGGATCTTTCGTCCTTGCCACAAATCTGTCTCTCTTTTTGTTGAATCGGGATGCAAAGAGATCTACATCTGGAACCCCCCATCTTTGGCATATGGCCCAAAAGACGTCGGGATGCAGAGACCATTGCCCTGGAAGTAGCTGCTGGCGACTTAGATAGTCCGCCTGCCAATTCTCTATTCCCGGGATAAAAACTGCCGATATGCATGGCACATGCATCTCTGCCCAGACTAAGATCTGGTTCACCTCCTTTTGAGCAGCTCGGCTCCGGGTGCCTCCCTGATGATTGACATAAGCCACTGCTGTGGCATTGTCGGACTGGATCCTGACCGGACAACCCTGTAGCCTGATAGTCCAGGCTTTTAGAGCTAGATGTATCGCCCGGATCTCCAGAATGTTGATGGGTAAGGTCCTCTCTGTCTTGGACCATACCCCTTGGACCGCAGCCTGTTCCAGAGCTGCTCCCCAACCTGACAGGCTGGCATCTGTTGTTACCACCGTCCAGGTAACCGGTAGAAAGGATTTCCCCTTCTGCAGGTTTTCGGGTATGAGCCACCAATTTAGGCTCTGACGCACCGCATGCGACAGGTGCATCGGAAAGTCTAATGCCTGAACTTTCTTGTTCCAGGTCGACAGAATACTGTGTTGCAGCATTCTTGAGTGAAACTGAGCATAGGGAACTGCTTCGAATGAAGACACCATCTTCCCTAGTAGCCTCATACAAAGGCGGACTGAGGGACCCTTCTTGGTCCTTACTGTCAGAATCAGCTCTCTCAAAGCAGCGATTTTTGCCTGGGGTAGAAATATTTTCTCCTGGCTTGTATCTATAATCAGACCTAAATACTCCAGTCTTCTTACTGGTTTTAGGAAAGACTTTTCTAAGTTGAGGATCCAACCCAGGTGTTCTAGATACCTGACTGTGGTCCTCAAGTTTCCATTCAAAGAGGCTACCGACCGGTCTATCAAGAGCAGGTCGTCTAGGTATGCTATGACAGCTATACCCTGAGCCCTTAATCTGGCCAGAGGAGGAGCCAAGATTTTTGTGAACACTCGAGGTGCAGTGGCTATCCCGAAAGGCAGAGCCACAAACTGGAAATGGCGCCCTCCTACCTCGAAGCGCAGAAACTTCTGATGAGCAGGAAAAATGGGCACATGCAGATATGCATCTCTGATGTCTATTGATGCCAGAAATTCTCCTCCCTGCAGGGTGGGAACTACTGTTCGAATTGATTCCATGCGGGAGGATTGAATCCTTAGGAATCGGTTCAGATCCCTTAAGTCCAGAATGGGCCTGACATCCCCATTTGGCTTTTGGACCGTAAAAAGGTTGGAATAGAAGCCCAATCCCTGGTCCTTTGCGGGAACTATCATAATGACCTCCTGCGACAAAAGTCGCTCTAACGCTAGAAGGAGCGACTGCTTCTTCTCTGGGTCTCTGGGAACACTTGATCTGAGGAACCGAGGAGAGGGGAATTCCTGAAACTCCAGCTTGTACCCTAAGGTTACCGTGGAGATTACCCATCTATCCTGGAAGTCCTCCTGCCAGAGCTCTGAGAACTGTCGCAGTCTTCCCCCCACTCGAGTGAGCGGGGGCGCCCCCTCATGCAGAGGTCTTAGTGTTTTGCCTAGTAGGCTTCTTTCCCCAGGACTTCTTTTGTCCCTGGGGTTGACTCTTGTCTCTGGACCCCGATGGAGGCGGCCGTCGAGACTGCCTGGAGGCTGAAGCCCCCGGCGCTGGGGAAAGAGTCCGTTTGAAAGAGGGACGCTTACTCTTCTTCTTGACAGGTAAGAGAGTGCTTTTCCCACAAGAGATTCTCTTGATATAGTTATCCAAGTCCTCTCCAAACAACCTTTCACCACGAAATGGAAACCCAGCCAGTAGCTTCTTACATGGTGCTTCGGCTGACCAATTTTTCAACCATAGGATTCTACGTATATGCACCAACCCCAGTGAAAGACGGGAGGTTTGCACGATAGAATCTCTAATGGCGTCAACCACAAAGCATAAGGCCTGCTGTTCAGGTAATACTTTGATGACCTGCTTAACATGGTCTCTTAAGTATTGACAGACTCCAATCGCTGCTACTGCAGGTTGGGCCACTGATCCTGCTAAGGAGAAAACATCCTTCAATAGGGATTCCATCCTTTTATCTACAGGATCCCTGAGCATTGTCTACAGGACAAGTCAGGCTATTATTTACGGAGGAAATGGCGGAATCAATAACCGGTATTCCCCACATTTTAATAAACTCTTCTTCCATCGGATAAAGTGTTGAAAACTTTCTCGGCGGAAAAAAGAGTTTGTCTGGGTGATCCCACTCAGAATAAATGAGCTTTTCAAGTAAAGTATGAACAGGAAAAGCATGTGCTGCTTGGAAAGGTTTCAGTGACCCCAAAGCAGAAGGATTCTTTGGCAGTTTCAGGTACGGGCAACTTAAATGTGGAGCGGACCAATCCAGTAAGGATCTGCACTAAGGCTTTCTCCTCTTGGGAAGTCGCAGAGGGTCCCTCTCCACCTGAATCCTCCGAAGAGGGATCATCCGTCCCATCCCGATCCTCTGAAAGGGATTCATCTCCTTTATCCCAGAGCTCCTCTTCCTGAGGGTCTTGGGGAACAGAGGAAAGCCTAGTGCGTTTTCTTCCACTGAGTGAAGACGTAATCACGGCTATTAATCTTTCCTCTAGACCATTAATGGTTGAGGAAAAAACCTCTTGTGTAATATATACAGGGGCTGAAGTGCCAGAAGCAGGTGTAGCCCCTGACCCCAATGGCTCTCCCTGGCTAGCCGTCCCTGGCCCATCTTTAGGGGGGGGGAGGATGCTGCCGACAGGGGGCCCTCAGAACCTGAACGAGATCCCCTAGTGTCTCTGGTTCTTGGGGTGCTTGAACCTCTTCTACCCATAGTGCAAAGCAACAAGGTGTGAGGTATACAAATGAACACTGCCCGCTGAGCGATGTAGTCTGGCTAAAAGCCTTGCTACCCAATGCTCAGTCTGGTGTTACTTCAGTAAATGCTGCCTAGGAGAATGCCTGTGTCCCATCATACATGCGACCGTCAGCTCTGTGTCTCTCAGAAGGCTGTGTGCACCTGTACAGAGTGCCTTTAATAGCCTGCAGCTGGCCTGAGTGGGAGTCTAAGCACTCTGTGCTGACGTCCCGCCCCCTCCTCTACCGCCCCCCCCCCTCGAGTTTTGAAAAAAACGAGCGCTTCCCGCGCTGCCGACTCTCCTGTCATGCTTCTGGAGAAAGGCTGGGGATGGGGGGGGGGGGGGGGAGAGAGGCTGGTAACAAGATCTGCCTGAACGGCTATCTTCAGAGATGGTGGCCATTAGGCCGCAGAGCCCGGGTGGTATAACCACTTTCTAGACCCCTGTGGCCCCTCTCTAGCCTGGGGAACATTCAAACATGAGAAATCCCCCTTTTCATCTTACCTGTTTGCAGCCTGCTTGAGACGCTGGGACATAACCAGCGATGAAAACACCTGAGACAGACAGTCAGCATGTGCAGGTTTGTGCTCTTGGCAGCCCCCGGTGGTCACAATAGGCATAGCATGCATTTACCTTAAAGGAGAAAAGCAACTAGAACTCAAAAATTCTGTGGAATCTCCTCTTACCTTATCCAGCCGCAGGGTGCTGTTTACACAGACCCAATCTTCACCTCTCACGGTGGGCTCTGTTTGAAAAAACCGTCAGAGACTGGGGCCCCCTACGAATAGGGGGATCCAACAGTTCTGGGACCGTAAAGCACCTCGCCAGAAATTAGGAAGTTTAAAGCCATTTTCTGATCTGCGGGGTCCAGCTCTCTAAAAAGAGAAGCATTACGGGTAAAACCTCGTTTCTTCGGACACGAGGCCCGGGTACCATTCAATTCGGCCATGAAAAGACACTTTGAATGGATCCGGTTCGCCTGGCTTGCCCCAGTATAGGATCTTAGGATATTCCCTTTGGAGCTCAGCACAGGACATCTTTACACGTCCATCACCTAAGACACTGGCGTAAAAACTGAGGTATCCCTGCAAGGGGGAGGGATTATATAGGGGGTTGAACTTCCTGATAGGGTGTGCCAGTGTCCAATCACCAGTGATACCTATATAACCCATCAGTAATTACTGTGGCTCTGTGTCCCATGATGTTCGAGAAAGAAATGCACCTTCACCCGTGTAGACAAAAATCCTTGCACCGGCCCTGCCCCCATTCACCCCCCTGCACCGACGGTCATAGCAGTAAGTGTTGATACCCAATTCCAACAGATTCCTTTTAAGACACAAAGTGAACCTCAGAGGCCTGAACTCACCTTCCTGGGCCAGCATGGAGATGAAGGCGCAGATGAACTCGTCATAATTGTGGGTTCTTCTCTGATCATCGATCTGAAGACAAAACAAGAAGGTCTGATCACATCTCAGTCCAGAGATTGCACAGAGAAGAGCAGAGCGACTACAGGACACCGAGCGCCCTACCTTGAATTTTTTGCGTTTCTCCAGCTCCTCCCTCAGGGAGGCCTCCGAGGCGGCTATTTCAGCTTCTACACATTTTAACAAAGCCAAGAGCTCCTAGAAAAAATAAAAAATAAAAAAAGAGGCAAGTTAACTAAAAGGACTTAAAAAGTGGACCTGTCAGTAATTTCAGCCTGACACATCCCAATGTACAGCAACAGCATTTTTCTTCCTCCAGACACGGCGAGTCCCACTCCTCGAGAAGAGACATGTACAGTCATGCCAATGAACATCTAAATGATTCAGAGAAGGATTGGGGAGAAAGCGCTGTGGTCAGGTGAGGCCAAAATTGAGCTCTTTGGCATTAACTTAATTAGCTGCGTTTGGAGGAAGAAAAATGCTGACTATGACCCTAAGAACATCATCCCTACAGTCACACACGGAGGTGGAAACATGATGCTTTGGGGCTGTTTCTCTGCTAAAGGTCCAGGGCGACTTTGCCCCATTAAGGGGCCAATGGACGGGGACATGTATTGTAAAATCTTGGATGAGAACCTTCTTCCCTCAGCCAGAACACTGAAGATGGGTCGTGGATGGGTCTTCCAGCATGACAATGACCCAAAACATACCGCCAAGTCAACAAAGGAGTGGCTCAAGAAGAAGGACATTAAGGTCATGGAGTGGCCTAGCCAGTCTCCAGATCTTAATCCTATAGAACATTTATGGAGGGAGCTGAAACTTCGAGTTGCCAAGAGACAGCCAAGAAACCTTCAGGATTTAGAGAAGATCTGTAAAGAAGAGTGGACCAAAATCCCTCCTGAGATGTGTGCAAACCTGATCACCAACTACAAGAAACGTCTGACCTCTGTGATCGCCAACAAGGGTTTCTCCACCAACTACTAAGTCATGTTTTACTTGGGGGATCAAATATTTATTTTAAGAAATATTAGGGGATAAATAGGGAAAAACGGCGCTACCCGAAAGACCTGTTTGGCTCAGCCTATACAGGGAACGTTGTATAAACGTAATTTTATATATATCACAAGATTTCAAACCAATATGGGTGAAAGGGTGCTGTAATTAAATGGAAAACGGAAAATGTTGCAGAGTCACACTCCATTGGCTAAAGTACATATGTGTGGGTCAGTATATAATCGCATACAGAGATAATCAGAAAAGACTCTGTATGTGCTAAAATATCATATGCTTATCATAGGACAGTGTAGTTTTACCCATCACAACACACATTCAGCACTTAGTACAAAATAAAGACATCTTTATTACCGTAATCTGCAGTTGCGTGGTCCCGCCGCTGAAGACGTTAGAGAACGAAGCGCGCACGACGGACCAGCGCCTACACATCACTTCCTGGCAGCACAGTGGGAGGAATACATCTCCAGCTGATCGCTACTTCCCCCACTTGTACCTGCTTGGGTTTCAGTGACTGAACAGTGACTGAACAACCAAACACCAACGAAACCCACTTTTGAGTGATATCCCTCCCCAGTGGCCAAGGGGGGGTGAACGAACGGGACCTGTTGGATGTTTGCAACTTTTTTATATTTTTTTATTTTTATCTTTGTTTTATATATTTTTTTTGTCTTTTATACTACTTTTTAAATAAATACTTTTTGGGACTATATTATACTATGGAAGCCTTTTTCTTTCCCTGATATGAGGGCTAATTGCAACATGATCATTGGAGCCATCTGAAGCATCGCAGCAGTAGCAGTCTTCCGTGCAGCATTACAGGCCTGATACCCCTGTAGGGGTTCCGACATCTGGTGAGTGAGCAATCTGAGGGGGATCACAGAAGTCACCATCCTACCCTGTACACACCAAGTCACTTTGGGGATAATATCAAGTCTGATTGCCACATGAGACTATTACACATTTGTGCAATTGCTACAACATATGAACTATATGTGCACTGAGATATAGAGATACTGTTACGATATTGTATATGGAATCCTTTTCCCCATAGGAACCAACATAAGTGGATCCATGCATGTTTCATGCATTTTTGTCGCTATAAACTAGATGTCTTTATTTTGTACTAAGTGCTGAATGTGTGTTGTGATGGGTAAAACTACACTGTCCTATGATAAGCATATGATATTGTAGCACATACAGAGTCTTTTCTGATTATCTCTGTATGCGATTATATACTGACCCACACATATGTACTTTAGCCAATGGAGTGTGACTCTGCAACATTTTTCGTTTTCCATTTAATTACAGCACCCTTTCACCCATATTGGTTTGAAATCTTGTGATATATATAAAATTACGTTTATACAACGTTCCCTGTATAGGTTGAGCCAAACAGGGCTTTCGGGTAGTGCCGTTTTTCCCTATTTATCCCCTAATATTTCTTATTTCTGCAGGACATTCCTAGGGAGTGTCTCTGTTTAAGGGAGGCAACAACCTGTAAACACTTGGCCTATATACTTGTCCTAAGCGCGATTTTTTTCAACTTCAAATATTTATTTTACTCACTGAACTGCAACTCCATTTATAACATTTGTGTCATGTGTGTTTTCTGGATTTTTGGTCGATATTCTGTCTCTATCATATAAAATACACCTATGATAAAAAAAATTATAGACCCTTCATTTCTTTGTAAGTGGGCAAACTTACACAATCTGCAGGGGATCAAATCATTATTCCCCCCCCCCCCCCTGTATATAAAGGATATGAACCTGAATAAGGCACTCTGGGTAATATTAGACGTTTGCCCCCCCCCCGTGTGCCTCTCCTTACCTTCGGTGAGAACCGCTCCCCCCTTGGGGGATCAGAACTCTCGCTGCCATCCTCAGCTTTGATTTTTGGGGAAACCTTCCCGGAATCTGATTGGTATGAACAGAGATGATTAACAATCCCCCCCCCATTGGAGAACACATTCCTCCTCACACAATGTATACACAATCCTCCCCTCCCCCCCTTACCAGTCCGGCTCAGTGTGTAGAGCTGTCCATCCCTGGTGAGGTGAAGAACTCCAGTGCCGACCAGGGGCCCGAGTTCCCGCACTGCGCGGTTATACCGTACGCTATCCAACCGCGAGAGAGGCTCATCCTCCCCGAACAGAACCTTGGAGAGGTGCAAGGTGACGGGGCTGGAGGGCCTGGTGGGGTTGGCGGACCTCAGAGGCGAACGCAGCGGGGAGTTGAAGGCGCTCCCGATCTCAGAGGCGGTGTCTGTGCTCTCGTTGCTGGGGGTGGGAGACGGCTGGGAATGGGGGGCCGTGGGGGCTCCTGTCTTTATAGAGAGCGGGGAGCACATTTCTCGCTGAGTTTCTTTTAATTTTTCTACCAGAACGCTGGCGGGAAGCTCCGGCCCGGGAGGTGGGGGAAGAGCCCCCGAACTTCTCCTCTTGAACCTGCTGGAGACATTAAACATTAACCACGTCAATTCTGAGCCAATTCCGGCACTTCTCTCATACAAGAAAATATCTGCATTTTTTTTTTGCTAGAAAATTACTTAGATCCCCTAAACATTATATATATATATATATACACAGTATCTCGCAAAAGTAAGTACACCCCTCACATGTTTGTAAATCTTTTCTTCTATCTTTTCATGTGACAACACTGAAGAAATGACACTTTGCTACAATGTAAAGTAGTGAGTGTACAGCTTGTATAACAGTGTAAATTTGCTGTCCCCTCAAAATAACTCAACACACAGCCATTAATGTCTAAACCGCTGGCAACAAAAGTCAGTACACCCCTAAGTGAAAATGTCCAAATTGGGCCCAATTAGCCATTTTCCCTCCCCGGTGTCATGTGACTCGTTAGCGTTACAAGGTCTCAGGTGTGAATGGGGAGCAGGTGTGTTAAATTTGGTGATATCGCTCTCACTCTCTCATACTGGTCACTGGAAGTTCAGCATGACACCTCATGGCAAAGAACTCTCTGAGGATCTGATAAAAAGAATTGTTGCTCTACATAAAGATGGCCTAGGCTATAAGAAGATTGCCAAGACCCAGAAACTGAGCTGCAGCACGGTGGCCAAGACCATACAGCGATATAACAGGACAGGTTCCACTCAGAACAGGCCTCGCCATGCTTTAAGTTATTTTTTTACATTTTTTTAAATTTTATTATCACTTTTATTGCTTTCAGAAAGGATGAATAACATCCCATGTGACAGCGGGGGCAGGGACAGGTTCTCTATACTGAGACATCTGGGGTCTATTATACCCCAGATCTCACCTCTGCCCTTAACCACTTCCCGCCTGGCCAATAGCAAAATGTAGGCCGGGCGGTGGCTCTCCCGTTCTGACTGGATGTTATAAGATGTCCTTCAGAACAAGCAGCTTGTGCGCGATCGGTGGTGCGGTGCGTCGCTCAGACACACCGCATCACCGATCAAGGTAAAGAGCCTATGACGGAGGCTCTTTACTATGTGATCAGCTGTGTCCAATCACAACTGATCACAGTGTAAATAGGAAGTGCCGGTTATCGACATTCCTCTATTCATGCCGACAGCACATGAGGAGAGCCGATAAGCGTCTTTTCTCACAAGGGGGATCATCACTGATAATCAGTGCAATGATTGTCAGTGCAGCCCCATCAGTGCTGCCTGTCAGTGCTCACCAGTGCCGCTTATTTTTGCCCCTTATTATTGCCCATCAGTGCCGCCTATTAGTGCCCACCAGTGCCACCCATTAGTGCCCACCAGTGCCACCCATTAGTGCCCACCAGTGCCACCCATTAGTGCCCACCAGTGCCACCCATTAGTGCCCACCAGTGCCACCCATTAGTGCCCACCAGTGCCACCCATTAGTGCCCACCAGTGCCCACCAGTGCCGCCCATTAGTGCCCACCAGTGCCGCCCATCAGTGCCCACCAGTGCCGCCCATCAGTGCCCACCAGTGCCGCCCATCAGTGCCCACCAGTGCCGCCCATCAGTGCCCACCAGTGCCGCCCATCAGTGCCGCCCATCAGTGCCGCCCATCAGTGCCCATCAGTGCCGCCTATTAGTTCCCATCAGTGCCGCCTATTAGTGCCCATCAGTGCCACCCATTAGTGCCCATCAGTGCCGCCTATTAGTGCCGCCTATTAGTGCCCATCAGTGCCGCCTATTAGTGCCCATCAGTGCCGCCTATTAGTGCCCATCAGTGCCGCCTATTAGTGCCCATCAGTGCCGCCTATTAGTGCCCATCAGTGCCGCCTATTAGTGCCCATCAGTGCCGCCTATTAGTGCCCATCAGTGCCGCCTATTAGTGCCCATCAGTGCCGCCTATTAGTGCCCATCAGTGCCGCCTATTAGTGCCTCCTCGTCAGTGCCCATCAGTGAAGGAGAAACAAAGAAAAACGTATTTTTTTCAATATTTTCAGTCTTTTTTTTTTATTTGTTCAGCAAAAAATAAAACTCAGTGGTGATTAAATACCACCAAAGAAATCTCTGTCTCAAAAAAATTATAAATATTTTGATTGGGTACAGCGTTGCACAAGCGCGCAATTGTTGTTCAAAGTGTGACAGCGCTGAAAGCTGAAAATTGCACTGGGCAGGAAGGGGGTGAAAGTGCCCGGTATTGAAGTGGTAAAATATACATTCACATTCACCTATTTACGGTGTAACATGTTACTAAATCAGCAGCCCTGCAACCCCCCCTCCCCGATCCCCCAATGTGACAGTGGATGGGGAATCCTCTCCCCGCACCCGCTTTTACAATCCAAATACAGTGTGGTTGTGCGGGGCTCCGCCCAACTGGCCGCATTATTCATGCACAGAGTTCTGTGAATGAACGAACTACAACTACCATCAGCCATTATGGCTGAGAGCTGCAGCTCTACAGCCGCTCGGATCGCTTTTACATTATTCAGCATCGACAGCTAAAAACTCCGATACCAGCCACGCCCCCCCCCCCCCCCCTGCTACAACCCCTTCAACCAAAAGATGTACCCGTACATCCTACGAGTGGGAAGTGGTTAAAAGGAGAAGTTCAACTTTTAAAAAAAAAGTAAAAAAAAAAGAAGTGTATTTTTTTTTTGAAGAGCCTGCAGAGCATTGCACCCGTGTTCAGCAGATTACAGGTGTAATGTCAGGCTCCTGCAGGCACTGACGACAGCTTTCTACCCCTACCTGTGAACTACACGCTCTCTGCTGCGGTGGTGGCAGACAGGACGTGTAGTTTATTCATTCACAGATTACGGTGAATGAATGATGTGGCTGTGTGGGTGGAGTCTCGCACAGCCGTGCCATTTTTAAACTCTGACAGCGGGTGCGGGGAGAGGAACCCCAATATGCTGTCATGGGGAGAGGGGGGGGACATGACAGCATGTTACCAAGGGTGAACGTATTCAGCCTTCAAGGTACAATCCCTCAGTGATATAGGAGTAAGGGAAGCCCCGCCCTCACCTAGGAAGAGTTGCCGGTCTGGTGGAGGTCTCTGCCTCCTCTTCTTCATCTTCATCGGAGTCCGGAGAGGGAGGTGGGAGTCCTCGAGATCGGCCGACACCTGCAGCCAAATCTTCTTCCTCCTGAAACAATATTCATATAAAACATACGGGAATAGTAAACAACACAACCATTTGTAATAAAGATCTTTATCCTTCTAGTAAAGCTTTGTGAATTATGCCCATAGACTAGTAAGGAGATGAACATTTCTGGTCTGTTTGCATTGTGTTCTGGAATAAAGAAAGCTGCATTCATCTACTGCCAATATACTGTATAGATCATATATGTATAGATTAGCAGGAACACAAGATCTCTCTCTTCCTTTCTGACAGAACGGCGCTCTGCCTTGTTTACAAAGGAAGACCGCCGTTCTGTCTCTCCTGTCAATGATCGTGGGGTGACTCGCTGGTTGGCGCCCTCTGTGTACGTGAGTTTGCGCTTAAGGGCTGCCCTGCCGCAGTATATGTACGTGGGGCGGTCCTAAAGTGGTTAAAGCCTAAGTCCAGGTTTTTTTTTCACTTTAATAATTAATAAGTTAACCATTTCCTTTACTAAAACGGTAATGATCGGCCTTTTTGATAAGAAGTATTGTTTTGCTTGTACCTTTTAGGTTACTTTGCGGTAAAACAAGGAAGCAGGAACCCATGTTGTATATTAACTAGTTGCCGACCGACGCACGCCGATATACCTCAGCACAATGGCAGCAGTGGGCAAATGGGCGTACCTTTATGTCCCCTATAAGAGCCGGGGATAGCAGGCACGCACCCGCCGCTTACAGCGTGACAGTGCCCACGGGACCGGCAGACTCCATGTCCGCCGGTCTCCAGGCGATCGTGTTATGGAGCCTCAGAACGGGGAAGTACCTACGTGAACAAGGCACTTCCCCGTTCTAGCTTGTGTCATGACAGAGATCAATGCTCTCTGTGATAGAGAGCAGCGATCGCTGTCATGTGACTAGTAGCCCCCCCCACAGTTAGAATCACTCCCTAGGACACACTTAACCCCTTCATCGCCCCCTAGTGTTTAACCCCTTCACTGCCAGTGTCATTTACACAGTAATCAGTGCATTTTTATAGCACTGATCGCTGTATAAATGTCAATGGTCCCAAAATAGCGTAAAAAATTTCCGATGTGTCCGCCATAATGTTGCAGTCACGATAAAAATCGCAGATCGCTGCCTTTACTAATTAAAAAAAATTAATAATAAAAATGTCATAAAACTATCCCCTATTTTGTAGACGCTATACGTTTTGCGCAAACCAATCAATATACGCTTAGTGTGATATATATATATATTTTTTTTTACCAAAAGTATGTAGAAGAATACATATCGGCCTAAACTGAGGAAAAAAGTTTTTTTTTTTTATATATATTTTTGGGGGATATTTATTATAGCAAAAAAGTAAAAAATAATGCGTTTTTTTTTTCAAAATCGTCGATCTTTTTTTTTGTTTATAGCGCAAAAAATAAAAAAATGCAGAGGTGATCAAATACCTCCAAAAGAAAGCTCTATTTGTGGGGAAAAAAAGGACGTCACTTTTGTTTGGGTGCCGCGTCCCACGACCACGCAATTGTCAGTTAAAGTGATGCAGTGCCAAATCGCAAAAAGTGCTCTGGCCAGGAAAGGGGGTAAAATCTTCCGGGGCTGAAGCGGTTAAATGTGCTTTTGCTAAACAAGAATGCTGCACATACAAAACTACTTACAATTTTAGGAAAACGATAAAAGACTTGTATGGATAGGACAAATAATTCAGCAAAAGCCACAGGAAATGGATCTGTTTCAATTGAACTGAATCATAAATCCTGGACGAGCCCCCAAAAGTAGCTTGGGTTATAGTTTGCGATTTCAACAACGAATAGGGCTCCAAATCAAGCAGAACTAAGGAAGGCGGGCTCCAAAAAAACAACATGGGAGGTCTGTGCCAGGGGAGACTTTACAAGATCAAAGAAGGGACTTAAAGTGGAGTTCCACCCACTTTTACAACTCTTCAGCATCCCTCACTAAACTGTGCACTGTAAACAAATTGGATATTTTTTTTCTCAGCACCTACTGTATATCTGCTGTATTCATTTTTCACTTCCTCCTCCCTAGCCGCGGCCCATCGCATCATTTCCTGTTTGCAATGCCTTCTGGGAAGGGGCGGCAACTTCCTCTGACACTGCCGTTGCTATGGAAACCTGGCCTGAAACCTATTACACTGCTTGTGCTGCACTGAGCATGTGCGAGATCTGCAAGGATGAGATCCAGGAAGAAATACAGTCTGGCCTCAGATGCCCACACTTAAGATGGCCACGGCCTGCTGTAAGTTTATAAAATAACAAACTACTGCTATAAACTAACAAAACAGACCTTAGTTTACAGACTAACTTTACTAGAATACATAAAGCTTGTGTATTATAGGGGTATTTTTATTTAAAAAGTATAATATTGGCCGGAACACCGCTTTAACCTGGCGCATGAGATCTGCACAATGATTGAACCTGGTTTTCTTCTACAAGCGCTCGAGTAGCCTGGAGACCTGTTTGTTACAAAAGTCACAGACTTGAACCCAAGCTAATTAACAGTTTAGTGCATCCCTGTCCTATAAGAGACTATTGTCAATGCTCATTGGCTAGGAAGGTTACATAGAAAGAACGCCAAAAGAAACCAGAGCTACCTGTAAGATGTAATGCTGTAGACACCGGAGCTTCTGGTAAGACACTGGCCTAGAGAAAAAATGGAGACAGGAAAACCACTGACCTGCATCGGGGACTTGGCGTAGTTGTGGTTGTCCAAGAAAGCCGGCAGCCGGGGAGGTTGGCTAGTGGTTGTGCTCCCGTTATGAGGGACGGCATTTAGCTTGCTGTACGTATTAGGGAGGGGTCCTTTCTGGGTGGATCCTGTCGTGTCACCACTCACATCTATAGGAGGAGAGACCAGAACAGGTAGGTAGGTATAGGTGAACATTTCACAACTGAAGACCAAAAAAATGATTCAAGCCAATACCTGAGGCATTACTCTGAGAACTACGACGGGACGTCTCCTGGTTCGAGGCAGACTTGGCGTTCGGCTTCGTGTCCTCGTTGTTCTGACCGTCGGTCGCCTTCTGGGGCTGAATCAGCTCTGG
This sequence comes from Lithobates septentrionalis, assembly GCA_037952835.1. Lineage (NCBI taxonomy): Eukaryota > Metazoa > Chordata > Amphibia > Anura > Ranidae > Lithobates > Lithobates septentrionalis. The sequence goes on along the minus strand of JBBDGP010003033.1, from coordinate 293,350 downwards.
TTGGGTCACCCGGATCAACTGCAATAAGAGAAATAGGTAAAACCTGAAAAGTCTCATGTATGCAACAAAGTTAACAAAAAAACTGGGGACTTTATACACACTCACCGGCCACTTCATTAGACACACCTGTTCAGTTGCTCGGTAACACAAATTGCTAAATCAGCCAATCACATGGCAGCAACTCCATGCATTTAGGCATCTAGACGTGGTGAAGAGGACTTGCTGAAGTTCAAACCGAGCATCAGAATGGGGGAAGAAAGGGGATTTAAAGTGTTACTAAACCCAGGAGCCTGCAGTCACTATAGCTGGTCTCCCACAGTACACGGAAAAATGCAATCATTTAATAAATATAAACTGCTAAATACCTTTTCCCATCAGCGGTATAGAGCAGTCTTGTGACTTCTATCAGTGTCTGGGTTAAAGCTTGTAGGAGGAGTTTTTTTTACTGGTTGTCCTATCAGGATGCAGGTCCCCTGACCCTCTGTCTTTACAGTGCTGATTGGCCCTGTGCTGATCACATGCACCCTCCCAAGGAAAAAAGAAAAGAAAAAAAAAGAAAAAGAAGAAAGAAAACTCTCTAGCAAAACACACCAAACTGAGCATGTGCAGAGTGACTCCAGTATCTCTGTCTTATCTGGACATGTTATGGGGACAATACAAGAAGAGGAGGATCTCGGCTTATAAGATCAAACTGCCTATTCACATAATGCGGAGGATTAACCCCTTACGTTCCACAGGGCGTATAATTAGAATGCTTTACTGTATATACTGATTTTACCATTGTGGGTTTAGTAACACTTTAAAGTGATTGTAAGGGTTCGAATTTTTTTTTTTTAAACAACAAACATGTCATACTTACCTCCACTGTGCAGCTCGTTTTGCACAGAGTGGCCCCGAACATCTTCTGGGGTCCCCCGGCGGCTCTTGTGGCTCCTCCCCACATCGGATAACCCCCTAGGAGAAGCGCTCTCTCCCGGGGGGTTACCTCCAGAGTCCAGCATTTGCATCCACAGACACGAAACCCGGACTCGGCCCCGCCCCCCAAGTAATTGGATTTGATTGACAGCAGCGGGAGCCAATGGCTGCGCTGCTATCAATCTATCCAATCAAGAGCCGAGAACCCTGTGGAGAGAGGGAGAGCGTGTCTCCGCCGATAGAAATACGGGGCTCAGGTAAGTTAAACGGGGGGGGGGGGGGGGGGGGGGGGTGAGGGCGGGCGGTCACTGCCAGGTGTTTTTTCAAGCGGGATTCCGGCAGTTAAAAAATATTTTAAAAGTCAGCAGCTGCAAACACTGTAGCTGCTGACTTTAAATACGTAGACTTTACCTGTCCTGGGTGCCCGAGGCCGACCCGTCCCTCGGTTCTCGGGTCCCGCCATCCTAAGTAAGGGAAACGGGATTTTTGGTGACATTTTTTTTTCCAGGGTGGCCCTCCACTTTAATGCATAGGAAGCACGAGGGTTTACAACCCCTTTAAGTGACTTTGAACGTGGCATGGTTGTTGGTGTCAGACGGGCTGGTCTGAGTATTTCTGGGATTTTCACACACAACCATCTCTCGGGGATTACAGAGAATGGTGGGAAAAAGAGAAAATATCCAGTGAGCGGCAGTTATGTGGAGGAAAATGCCTTGTTGAGGTCAGAGGAGAATGGGCAGACTGGTTCCAGATGACAGAAAGGCGACAGTAACTCAAATAACCTCTCGTTACATCCAAGGTATGCAGAATACCATCTCTGAACGCACAACACATCCAACCTTGAAGCAGATGGGCTACAGCAGCAGAAGACCACACCGGGTGCCACTCCTGTCAGCTAAGAACAGGACACTGAGGCTACAATTGGCACAGGATCACCAAAATTGGACAATAGGGGATTGGAAAAACGTTGCCTGGTCTGATGAGTCTGGATTTCAGCTGCGACATTCAGATGGTGGGGTCAGAATTTGGTGCATGGATCCATCCTGCCTTGTATCACCGGTTCAGGCTGGTGGTGGGGGTATAATGGTGTGGGGGATGGGGTATCACCGGTTCAGGCTGGTGGTGGGGGTGTAATGGTGTGGGGGATGGGGTATCACCGGTTCAGGCTGGTGGTGGGGGTGTAATGGTGTGGGGGATGGGGTATCACCGGTTCAGGCTGGTGGTGGGGGTGTTATGGTGTGGGGGATGGGGTATTACCGGTTCAGGCTGGTGGTGGGGGTGTAATGGTGGGGGTATTTTCTTGGCACACTTTGGGCTCCTTAGAACCAACTGAGCATCGATTAATCACCACGGCCTACCTGAGTATTGTTGCTGACCATGTCCATCCCTTTATGACTACAGTGTCCCCATCTTCTGATGGCTCCTTCCAGCAGGATAATGCACCATGTCACAAAGCTCCAATCATCTCACCACTGGACAATGAGGTCCCTGTCCTCCAATGGCCTCAACATTCACCACATCTCATCCAATAGAGCACCTTTGGGATGTGGTGGATGCTATCATGTCACTATGGAGCAAAATCTCTGAGGAACGTTTCCAAAACCTTGTTGTATCTATGCCACCAAGAATGAAGGTAAAAGGTGGTCCAACCCGCTACTAGCAAGGGGGACCTAATAAAGTGGCCGGGGAGTGTATACCTCCAATAGTAAATTTTTATTGTATACAAAAAACATATAAAATCAATTTGTTACCTATGTATCATAAAAAAAAAATGTCATCTAATGTGTATGAGGTCAATAGATAAAACCAACACCACATCTCAAGAACATCCCATTTGGAATGTCGACAGAGTTGGTTGACGCGTTTCGCTCGACACTCAGCTTCCTCAGGACCTCTCAGAACTTTTCTATATCCACATATGACAAAAGGATTGGCTGCTTAATGAAGATAAATTTTCCAGTGTGTCCCTCTGACAGATGTCAAACAAATAAACCTTCGTTGAAGCCTTGCGGCTTCACAGCCGGTTACGCCCTTGCACATGCGCGAGCAATGCTGTTCGAATGGCCCCACTGTCTCCTAGGACCTGTGATGTGTCCCAGAAGGCTGCGGGGGGGAGGAGGAGGGGGCTGAACTTCTCCTCAGCCGTGGGAAGTGGGAGCGGGTACCTGTCAAAACCAGGTACCCGCTTTCTCCCCCCAAAAAAATGCCAAATGTGGCAGTGGAGGGGGGTGGGGTGGGGTGGGGTGGGGGGAGGCCGCAAAAGAGGCAGAACTTACATGCACTACTTTTAAAACCGCACCGTTCCAGAGTACCATGCGATCTGGTGCAGGCAAACACGTTTTGGGATGTCATTAGGATTATACAGACACCCGCCTCAGATCGCACACCAAGTGCTTTTGACGGGGGTGTGGGAAATGCGCATAGAATGCAGGTTTCCCGCACCATTTTCTGGTGTGAACCAGCTCTCAGCACAAAATAGTGATGCATATGCGACAGTATGGAATAAAGCCTACCTCCTTATATGAACCGCTCGTCTATAGGGGGGTCAATTGCAAGAGATATATATCTTATTACATAATACGAGAAATTAATAACACCTTATCAGCTCGTCAGATGAACCCAACCCCCTTTCACCCGCTCTTTCTCCACCATTCAAAAAATGGGGCGCAAACTGAAGACATTCAACTCCAGTCAAGGTTTACCGCAATGACAGGACACCGCTCACCCCCACCCAAAGCCACGCCCCCCCCCAACATGTTTCACCAAAAGCAGGGCTTAATCAGGGGGCTCACCTTATCCACATGACCATGCCCCATGCTCTCAAATACCTCACTGCAGAACAAGGAGACTAACTGTCCAACCCCAAACCCCCCCCCCCCACATTGCACAATAAAAAAATTCCCAAAAATATGGAGCAACAAATTCTTCCAATAACACCTTTATGCCAACTCATTCCAGAAAGCCAACTCCTCCTTAGATAAGGAACCCAACGTTAGCACTTTCACCCCCTTCCTGCCCAGGCCAATTTTCAGCGCTGTCGCACTTCGAATGACAATTGCGCGGTCATGCAACACTGTACACATAGGACATTTTTATCATTTTTTTCACACAAATAGAGCTTTCTTTTGGGGGTATTTAATAACTACTGGGGTTTGTATTTTTTGTTAAATAAAATGAAAAAAAAAGACTGAAAATTTTAAACAAACAAAAAAACTTTCATAGTTTGTAATAAACCTTTGGAAACAGGTAATTTTTCTCCTTCACTGATAGGTGACACAGATTGGCAGCACTGGTGGGCAGAGATTGGCAGCACTGGTGGGCAGAGATTGGCAGCACTGGTGGGCAGAGATTGGCAGCACTGGTGGGCACAGATTGGCAGCACTGGTGGGCACAGATTGGCAGCACTGGTGGGCACAGATTGGCAGCACTGGTGGGCACAGATTGGCAGCACTGGTGGGCACAGATTGGCAGCACTGGTGGGCACAGATTGGCAGCACTGATTATCAGTGTAGATGTCCCTTTTAGAGAAGCTGGTTAACGGCTCTCTTCTCCTCGTGATAACCGGCTTCTGTTTACATCCGTGATCAGCTGTAATTGGACACAACTGATCACGTGGTAAAAATTCACCGATTGGCTCTTTACCTCAATTTGTGATTAGCAGTGTCCTCCGGAGACACTGCATACCATGGAGCTGGCTGTGGACCAGATGGTCCCCGGCTGACTCTATGACCATTGGAGGCCGGGAAGCGACGTCATGGAGTCACTTCCGGCGTCGGCAGATGTAAACACCGACGTCTTTTTTTCTTTCTGCAAAGCCTGAGATCAATTTTTTTATTTTATGTCAGGCCTTTCAGTTTTAGGAGATGGAGAGATGTGGAGACTTATCGACCCCTCCCCCCCCCCAGATCTCTCCATAAAGAGGACCTGTCATGCCCTATTCCTATTACAAGAGATGTTTACATTCCTTGTAATAGGAATAAAAGTAATCAAAAAATTTAAAGTTAAAAGGGGCAGTGTAAAAAAGAAATACATTTTAAAAGCGCCCCCATCCCCCAGTGCATGCATATACGTAGGTCACTCCCGCATATGTAAAGGCGTTCAAACCACAATTGAGGTATCGCCGCGATCGTTAGAGCGAGAAAAATAATTCTAGAAAAAGACCTCCTCCATAACTCTAAACTGGTAACCGTAAAATTTTTTAAAACTTCGCCTATAGACATTTTTAAGTACTGAAGTTTGGCGCCATTCCGTGAGTGTGTGCAATTTATAAGCATGGCATGTTAGGTATCGTTTTACTCAATGTAACATCATCTTTCACATTATACAAAAAAAAAAATGGGGTAAATATTGTGTTTTTTTTTAATTGATGAAAGATTTTTTCCCCAAAACATCGTGTTTAAAAAATTGCTGTGCAAATACCGTGTGACATAAAAAAAAAAAAAAAAAAAAAAAAAGGAAACGATCGCCATTTTATTCCCTAGGGTCTCTGCTAAAATAAATAAATAAAATATACATATATTTGGGGGTTCCGAGTAATTTTCTAGCAAAATAGACGATTTTTACATGTAGGAGAGGAATATCAGAATCGGCCCGGTATGGAAGTGGTATGTAATTGTTCCTCTTTATGGCCTCTCTATCAGTCCTGAGCGGAAGGTCCTTCCCTCTTCTTCCCATTTCTGCTACACTTAGGTGACTATTAGGAATTGATCATGTAAATACCAATTTTACAGACAGTAATAAATGATCTCTGTAGAGATGCGATGGTTCATGTGCCTGAGCAGCCCCCCCTTTAAAAACCCCACAGGGTGACATTATTTTCAGGCGGGGTATTCGGTGCCGCGGATCGATCGGTTTACCTGCTGTAAAGCCTCCAGCACGGTCTGTCTGTTCATCTTCAGGACATTCAGCCGACTCTCGTATTTCAGCCTCCGGTCCGGCACCACGGCCATCAGGTTAAATCGAATGTCATGATATGGTTCCCTGCGGGGGAATAAACAATGATTATTATACTGGAGACAACTGTGCTGGATAACTGTCACCTGACCTGTCACCTCCAGGGTCCGTACCCCGCCGTGGCCAGGCCGATCCGCTCCATTATCACCCGACGCGCTTTGTCCGTCCACTCCTCCTCCTCCGCCCAGGGGCCTGGAGAGAGAGATAAGAAGAGCCATCAGCAAACATGAGGAATTGGGCAACACAAGATTTCTGATTGGATAATGAATACTGTATAAATCATCCAATCAGAAGTGATTTTTTTTTTACAGACTCGGGAACTTGGCACAGGGATGGTGGGAACCCCTCATAATGGGCACAGCGGGTGTACAGACCCGGGAACTCAGCACAGGGATGGTGGGAACCCCTCATAATGGGCACAGCGGGTGTACAGACCCGGGAACTCAGCACAGGGATGGTGGGAACCCCTTATAATGGGCACAGCAGGTGTACAGACCCGGGAACTCAGCACAGGGATGGTGGGAACCCCTCATAATGGGCACAGCGGGTGTACAGACCCGGGAACTCAGCACAGGGATGGTGAGAACCCCTCATAATGGGCACAGCGGGTGTACAGACCCGGGAACTCAGCACAGGGATGGTGAGAACCCCTCATAATGGGCACAGCGGGTGTACAGACCCGGGAACTCAGCACAGGGATGGTGGGAACCCCTCATAATGGGCACAGCGGGTGTACAGACCCGGGAACTCAGCACAGGGATGGTGGGAACTCCTCATAATGGGCACAGCGGGTGTACAGACCCGGGAACTCAGCACAGGGATGGTGGGAACTCCTCATAATGGGCACAACGGGTGTACAGACCCGGGAACTCAGCACAGGGATGGTGAGAACCCCTCATAATGGGCACAGCAGGTGTACAGACCTGGGAACTCAGCACAGGGATGGGGGGAACCCCTCATAATGGGCACAGCGGGTGTACAGACCCGGGAACTCAGCACAGGGATGGTGGGAACTCCTCATAATGGGCACAGCGGGTGTACAGACCCGGGAACTCAGCACAGGGATGGTGGGAACTCCTCATAATGGGCACAGCGGGTGTACAGACCTGGGAACTCAGCACAGGGATGGGGGGAACCCCTCATAATGGGCACAGCGGGTGTACAGACCCGGGAACTCAGCACAGGGATGGTGGGAACTCCTCATAATGGGCACAGCGGGTGTACAGACCCGGGAACTCAGCACAGGGATCTCACCAATGAAGTCCCTGAGTGATAGCAGACAATGTTAAGGGTTTATCCCCCCGGCTTCCACCAAACACTGGACCCTCCATGCTCGGAGTGTATTACCATGATCGATGGGGTAGACCTTCAGGCCGTCCAGCTCAAACAGCCTCCCTTTGATGGGAACGTAACTGACGAAATGAAAGGCCTCCATGGTGCGGACGGCGCTGATCCCATTCTGCTTCTCAGGTAGGTGACGCGGCTCCGGCCTGCAGGAGACAAAACAGCAAAGAATCAACCAGGAGCTTTTTATCAGCACAGAAAATACGTAGTAGTTGGGGCTTTGTTCACGCTACAGATTTTATCAAGGAATACAAAGCTTCACCCTGATTGGCTGAGGTGAAGATCATGACATCACCCCACCTGCATCTCCACCTCAGCCAATCAGAAGACTCACATTTCTTCCAGGGAGTCCCCGTACTGCTGCTGGAACACAGCGGAGAACAATGTATGGAGCTGATGATAGATACAGCTGGATACGGTTTATACAGCGCTGATCTCGGCCCCGGCGATTGGTAAAGGAAAATAGTTTGTTTGGGCCAAAAGAACGATTTCAAGTGATAGCAAAGCTGGAGTTGAGCTTTAACCACCTCAGCAGAAGATGAGGTGAGCTGCGCTGTGTAACAATGTAGCAATGTCTGCAGTCTTGTGCAACAAATCTCACTGCAGCATTGCAATTAGAGTTGCACCGATACAAGTATCGGTACTCATGCAAATGCACCAATACCTGAAACCGATACTTTCAGGCTCAGCTCTTTGAGCTGTCAGCGGGTTTCCCCTGTTAAAGAAGTCCGGTAATTGGAGCTGTCAAAAAAAAAAAAGCAGCCGGCAATGTTTATTACCAACATTGCTCAGCCCTGAAACACTAAAATAAAACAACATTGTTTCTTTTTTTATCTTTCTGTTTCTTCATCTGCAGATCAAAGGGATGAACAAATGTTCCTTCTGTTTAACCCCTTAATTTACTCTAATCAGCCTTAATTAACTCCCCTATTCTCCTCCATTTAATTATTATTTTCCTGCTTTTTTTTCTTTTGTTCATGTCTATTTTATAAACGATAAGTAATTAAAACTTTTTTTTTTGTTTGCTTTGTTAGTGAATATTTTTACACACACACACACACACACACACACACACACACACACACACACACACACACACACACACACACACACACACACACACATATACACAACACATTTCACATTGAAAAAGCGCAAAATTAAAAAAAAAAAAACCGATTTATTTAATTTGTAAATAACTTTACAATACTTTGTACCATTGCTGACAGCTGAAGTTATAACAAAACAGTTGTGGTCGGTATCGGTAATTGGTATCGGCGAGTACTAAAAAAAAAAAAAAGTATCGCTACTTGTACTCATTGTAAAAAAAAACGGTATTGCGGAATCCCTCAATTTCCAATTGTTTTCTATGTGTCCGCTTTCATCTGTGCAGATGATGTGATTGAGCCCTAAATCCATGTGACAGCGCCGGAGCTTCGGGTGTCACTACCCATGGGTGTCACTCACCTTGCGTGACTGTTGTGAGCTTTGGCCAGCTCAGGAGCGTTTCCGATGGCATAACCTTTACTCTAAAGGAGCAAAAAAACGAAAAAAAAAACAGATTCAGAATCTCCATAGGTGACAATTAACTGCTTGCTGACCAGCCACCGCAGTTTTACTGCGGCAGGATGGCGCGGCTGGGCGAAACGACGTTACCTTACGTCGCTTCGCCTTTTGGCCACTAGGGTGCGAGCGTGCGCCCGTAGTGTGTGCCCGGAGCCAAAGCGCGTGCCCGGCGGACGCGATGACCGCCAATCACCCGCGATCGCTCCGTGACAGAGCGAGAGCAGGGATCTGTGTGTGTAAACGCACAGATCCCAGTTCTCTCAGGGGAGTAGAGACAGATGGTGTGTTTACTGATCTCTCTCTCCTCCTAGACAATCCCCTCCCCCCTACAGTTAGAACACACACAGGGAACATAGTTAACCCCTTGATCGCCCCCTAGTGTTAACCCCTTTCCTGCCAGTGACATTTATACAGTAATGAGTGCATTTTTATAGCCCCAAAAATGTGTCAAAAGTGTCCAATTTGTCCTCCGCAATATCGCAGTCCCGATAAAAAAAAAAAAAAAACGCAGATCGCCGCCATTACTAGTAAAAAAAAAAAAAATTATAATAAAAATGCTATAAATCTATCCCCTATTTTGTAGACGCTATAACATTTGCGCAAACCAATCAATATACGCTTATTGCAATTTTTATTACCAAAAATATGTAGAAGAATACGTATTGGGCCGAAACTAAAATTAGCTTTTTTAGAAAAAAAAAAAATAGGGATATTTATTATAGCAAAAAGTACAAAATAAAGTACAAAATACCACCAAAAGAAAGCTCTATTTGTGGGGGAAAAACAAGGACGTCAAATGTGTTTTTGGGTACAGCGTCGCACGACCGTGCAATTGTCAGTTGAAGCGACGCAGTGCCGTATCGCAAAAAAAAAAATGACCTGGTCATTGAGCAGCCAAATCTTCTGGGCCTGAAGTGGTTACATTTCTTTTTTGCAGGTTACCAGTTTACAGAGGAAGTCTAGCGCTAGAATTATTGCTCTCGCTGTAACGTTTGTGGCGATGCCTCCCATGTGTGGTGTGAACACCGTTTACATATCTGGGCGTGACCTACATATGCATTCGCCTTTATGCGCGAGCACGAGGGGACGGGAGCTTTACTTTTTTTTTTTATTTTTTTTTTTTTTACACTGACTCTTTAATTCTTTTTTTTTTATTAATCACTTTTATTCTTATTACTATAAAAATTTAAACATTCCTAGACGTAATAGAAATAAGGGATGACAGGTCCCCTTTATGAAGAGATCTGGGGTCATGGCGTCTCTCCGGTCCCCCACCTCTATGATCTAGGACAGTGATGGCGAGCCTTGGCACCCCAGATGTTTTGAAACTACATTTCCCATGATGCTCCACTACACTGCAGAGTGGATGAGCATCATGGGAAATGTAGTTCCAAAACATCCATCTGGGGTGCCAAGGTTCGCCATCGTTTTCCTAGATCATAGAGGTGATCAGAGACTATCTGGTCTCTCCTCTCCTCTATGGCCAGCCGCACAAACTGTCAGATCATTTCCCGGGCTTGCCTGTAAGCCCAAAAAACAACGGCGAGCGTAGATAGTGGGGGGGGGGGGGGGGTTCCTTTAGTAGTTTGTGTTTCTGAAAGCGATCCAGCGGCCCCGGTAAACGGCTTCAACGCCACAACATGTACATATATGTATTACGGTCTTGGCGCTCTCTTTATGGTTACCTCCGGGCTGAAGCCTTTGGTGAAGTCCTTGATGCGGCTCAGAGTCGGCCCCAGGTGAACGCCGCTGCAGTTCAGTAATACGCTCAGGAGGGCGTGAGTGGCGCAGGAATTCGGGATCAGCTGTGAATGAAAGGAAGATATTAAAGGGCGCACCCCCAGACAAAAAAAAGAGAAATTAATTGGCTGCTAAATGTATCTGTGTAAAAGACATGACTTTGCCTTGATGACATCTCAATACCAACATGTTACACCCCCACCCCCAGAGAAGAGAACCGAGATCCCGTTCTTCTGAGTATCGGGCACGGCTGGGCGCCAGCAGCGACTTGCTCCCGCTGTGATTCTACATTTCCACTGGCACCTGCTGATCTTTCTGTAAACAGGCAGAACGACAGTCTGCTATGTAAACAAAGCAGATTGCTGTTCTGTCAGTAAGGAAGGCACGGAACCTGTGTTCCTGCAGAGCATCCATGCCTTCCCCTAGTAAAAGCATCTCCCCCCGCAGTTCGAAAAACACATTTTAGGCACACAATTAACCCTTTGATCGCCCCTGATGTTAACCCCCTTTTCCAGCCAATGTCAATAGTACAGTGACAGTGCATGTTTTTAGCACTGATCACTGTATTAGTGTCACTGCTCTCCAAAAAAGTGTCAGGTAGGGGTTCGATTTGTCCGCCACAATATCTCAGTCCAGCTAGAAGTCGCTAATCGCTGCCATTACTAGTATAAAAATAAAATAAAATAAAAAAATTCCATAAAGCTATCCCATAGTTTGTACAGTGGAACCTTGGTTAATGAGTAACGCGGTTAACGAGCGTTTTGAAAGACGAGCAATTTTTTTTTTAAAATCCTGACTCGGTTTGCGAGTGTTGTCTCGCAAAACGAGCAGAATTCAAGCTAATGTGGTGTGCAGTACCGCATTTGGCCAGAGGTGCGGGGGGCGCCGGTGACATACTCGGAAATACTCTGTTCCTGAGCCTTTCCGAGTTCAACCAAGCTGTCCCCCGAGTATTTCCGAGGCTCTCTGGCCCCCCCCCCACCTCTGGCGGTATTGCATGCAAAAAAAGTCAATGCGGAACAAATTATCTTCATTTCCATTGACTTCAATGGGGAAACTCGCTTTGATATGCGAGTGCTTTGGATTACAAGCATTCTCCTGGAACGGATTATACTCGTAATCCAAGGTTCCACTGTAGACCGTATAACTTTTGCGCAAACCAATCTATATACGCTTATTGGGATTTTTTCTTTACCCAAAATCATCGAGCAGAATACATATTGGCCTAAATTTATGAAGAAAAATGACCAGTTACACTTACCAGTAACGGTGTTTCTGGGAAGTCTTCCCGGACGGCACCCGGAGAGATGACTGGTCCACCTGACAGGAAGCACAATCAAAGAGGTTAAAACCCCCGCCCCTCCCTGTGCTCCTCAGTTGTGAATAGTATTGACCCACACCAGTGCACGAGAGTGAAAACAAACACCACCAAACTCTATACATTATGAATGAACCTAAAAAGAGCGGGTGGGAAGTAGGCCTGCCGTCCTGGAAGACTTTCCAGAAACACCATTACCGGTAAGTGTAACGGGTCATTTTCTCAAGTCGTCTTCCAGGACGGCACCCTGAGAGAAGAGCAAGTAGCTCAGGCCTACATTAGGGTGGGACAACAGCTTGTAGGACCTTCCTACCAAAAACGCCAGAACCTGAGGAGACCGCAACTCCACTCTATAATGCCTCAGGAAGGCGCTCTGGCTTGTCCATGTAGCAGCTTTACATATTTGCTCCACCGATGCTCCGGCCCTTTCTGCCCAAGAGGTCGCCAGAGATCGGGTACAATGTGCCTTAAGGTCCCTCGGGACTGCTGTTCCAGAGTGCTCATAGGCTAAGGAAATAGTACGCCTAATCCACCTTGCTATGGATGCTCTAGATGCTTGGTGGCCCTTCTTCTGCCCAAAAAAATGAACTAATAAATGGCTGGACCTTCTAAACTCTAACTTTTTCTAAATAAATTAACAGAAAACGTCTGGCATCTAGACAATGGAAAGAAGTTTCCCTCTCATTCTGGGGATCGTTGCAAAAGGAAGGAAGCACAATCTCTTGAGTTCTATGGAACTTCCAGGCTACCTTCGGGAGGTACAGGGGGTCCTGTCCAAGTACCACCCTGTCATCAAGTAAACGAATAAATGGTTCTTTTATTGAAAAAGCCTGAATGTCGCTAATCCTCCTGGCTGTTGTAATCGCCAGTAGGAAAGCCAACTTAAAAGTGAGGAATTTGAGGGGAATCTGATCTAACGGTTCAAATGGAGCCTTGGTTAGTCCCTCTAAAACCAAAGTAAGGTCCCATGGCAGAAATCTAGACATCTGGACTGGGGACAACCTGTCTCTGACAGACAAGAACCTCTTGATCGGGGGTCTAGAGCCAATCTCCTGTCCAAAAAAACAGGACAGGACTGCAACCTGAACCCTAAGCGTCTTGGTTGGCAGACCCTGATCCGCACCATCCTGGAGAAAATCCAGGATAGCAGGGATCTCTTGTTGGGAAGTCCATCTCGCCTGACACCAGCGTTAGAACACCCCCAGGTCTTAGCGTAAATACGCCTTGTAACTGGCTTCCTACTTAGAAGAGTATAAATGACTCTGTCAGAAAGGCCCTTCTCCCACAGGTTCTGCCTTTCAAGAGCCAGGCTGTCACCCTGAATAAGCTGGGATCTGGGTGGCAGATTGGACCCTGAAGGAGAAGGTCCTGCCGATCAGGAAGATGCTGAGGCGGGGCTATGGACCAACTCCACAAGGTTGGAAACCAAACTCTCTTGGGCCACCATGGAGAGATTAGAATCAGACTGCCCTCTCAGAGATACAACTTCTGTAGTACTCTCTGAATTAGACCCAAGGGGGGAAAGGCATAGGCCAATCGGAATTTCCAAACTTGGCCCAACGCATCTATCCCCTTCGAGCCCTCTTCGTGGGAGAGAGAGAAGAATCTCTTTACCCTTCTGTTCTTCCTGCGAGCGAAGAGATCGATCTCTGGATTGCCAAAATGCCGGCACACCAGGGAGAACACATCGGGATTCAACTCCCATTCCCCCTGGAGAAACGGCCGTAGACTGAGATAGTCTGCTTCGATGTTTAATGTTCCCTTTATATGCACTGCAGAAATAGAGAGGATCCGATGCTCTGCCCATCCCAGGATCTCTAGTGCCAAGGTCAGAGGAGCGCGAGATCTGGTGCCTCCCTGATTTAGGAATGCCACATTTGTAGCATTGTCTGAAAGAATCTGGACCTCTCAGCCTCTGATCCTTACCTCGAAAGCCCTTAGAGCCTCCCTGACGGGCAAGAGCTCCTGAAAATTAGAGGAGGCGCTTCTCTGACCTGGGCCCCAAGAACCCTGGGCACGCAGTTCCTCTAGGTGGGCCCCCCAACCCCAGGAACTCGCATCTGTCGTTATCCTGAGAGGCTGAAGTTGGCCCCAAAGGAGACCCCCCCCGAAGCCTCTGACGACAAAGCCACCTCCGTAGGCACCGGAATGGGAATTTTGTTGTCCAGCGTTCCTCTCTCCATGTCCCAGAAGGAAGTGCTGGAGAGTCCTGGAATGTAGTTGAGCCCACGGTACTGCTGGGATACAGAGTGTATCACACCCACCTAACAACTGTCCCCGAGCCACCCCCATCAAATCATTCTCTGCAGCTATTACCTTTTGTACCATCACCCCCTCCCTTTAGAATGTAAGCTCTATGAGCCGAACCCTCCTGTACCTTTTGTATTGAACTGTACTGTAATTGTGTTGTCCCCCTAAACATTGTAAAGCGCTGCGTAAAGTGTTGGCGCTATATAAATCGTGAATAATAATAATAATAACTAGAAAAGCTACAATTTCTGGGGAAATTGTGTGAAGTGTTCTTGCCTCTACAACTGGAGTGGGCGGAGTAACTGGGTGGAGTGGGCGGAGTAACTGTTGTGTGGTTGGAGTGGCTGGAGTAACTGTGAAAAGTGTTAAAAAGCTTAATATTTTAAACAGTATAAATAGTAGTAAAAAAGTTTAAGAAGTCCCATCATTAGCTGAAAGAGCTGAACATTTTTTTCAAAAATGTTTTTTTTTTTTTTTCAAAAATATTTTTTTTTTTCAAAAATGATTTTTTTTTTCCAAAAAAATTATTTTTTTTATTAAAAATTATTTTTTTTAAAAAAATTAACGTTACGTACCGGTAACGTCTTTTCCAGTAGTCTTTCAGGACAGCCACCATGAGAGATAGTCTCCTCCTCTTCCTCTAGGAAACACTGCGCCAGCCCATAAATTCTTACTTCCCCCTGCCAGACCTCAGTATATTCCGAGATTACCTCCGGTCAGCTGGGGAGACACAAGAACACATTAATAACATACTATTCCATATCATTATCATGCTACGTTCTGGTCTTTTATAAGACCCCCCAAAATTTTGGGTGGGTAACTAGGGCTGTCCTGAAAGACTACTGGAAAAGACGTTACCGGTACGTAACTTCAATTTTCCCCTTTCGTCTTTCAGGACAGCCACCATGAGAGGATGAACGAGCACTTACCAGTTAGGGTGGGACTACAGCTTGCAATACCTTTCGCCCAAAGGCTTGCTCACTAGCCGACACCAGGTCCACTCTGTAGTACTTTATGAAAGTGGAATAGCTGGACCATGTTGCAGCCCTGCATATTTGCTCTGGCGTTGCTCCAGCCTTTTCTGCCTGAGAAGCTGCCATAGCTCTGGTAGAGTGTGCCCTTATACCCGTTGGGATTTCTTTCCCTGCTAATGTATAGGCCTGGCCAATGGTTACTCTAAGCCATCTGGCAATAGTGCGTCGAGACGCTTTGCATCCTTTTCTGGCCCCAGAAAACAAAACAAATAAAGAGTCTGACTTTCTAAACATCTTGGTCAACTCTAGGTACTGAAGGATACATCTCCTTACATCCAAAGAATGAAATTTTACTTCCCTTTCCCCCCGAGGGGTTGGGACAAAATGAGGGTAGAACTACCTCCTGACTTCTGTGAAAACCAGAAGCAACCTTAGGTAAAAATGCTGGATCAGTCTTGAAGATGATCCGATCTGGGAAAATAACGCAAAAAGGAGGTCTAACCGATAAGGCCTCAATCTCACTGACTCTCCTGGCAGTTGTCACTGCTACCAAAAAAACTGTTTTTAACGTAAGATCCTTTAGTAGACATTCCTCTAAAGGTTCAAAGGGGGTTCCCGTCAGGCCCTGCAAAACTAACGATAGGTCCCACTTGGGAAAGGGAGGGCCTTGAACCGGTCTTTGTCTAGACAGAGCCTTAAAGAATCTGACCACCCAAGGGTTGGTGGCCAGATGCTTTTCTAAATAAGCACTGAGTGCTGACACCTGACCTTTAAGGGTACTTATGGATAAACCCCTGTCTGCCCCGCACTGAAGGAATTCCAACACAGCTGTGGGACTATGTACCGCAAGGGAGCCTTCTGCACACCATTCATTGAAACGTACCCAGACTTTTTTATAAATCTGGCGTGTTTCCTTCTTCCTGCTATTGAGGAGGGTGGAGATTAATTTCTCAGAAAAACCCCTAGCTCTTAGCATACCCTCCTCAGTAGCCAGGCCGCTAACTGCCATTGGTGAACCTGTGGACAGAGGACTGGGCCCTGTGAGAGGAGATCCTCTCGAGGTGGCAGGAATAAGGGAGGTTCGACCGCTAGCTGCTTGAGTACTGAGAACCAAGCCCTCTTTGGCCAATGTGGTGCTACCAGAATCAGGGACGTGTTTTCCATCTGGAACTTCCTGAGAACTGCCGGTAATAACGCTGGGGGCGGGAAGGCATAGCAGATTCTGAAATGCCAGTCCTGGATCAATGCGTCGACCCCTCGCGCTCCCTCCCCTCTGTTTAGGGAGAAAAAACAAGGGGCTTTCGCGTTGCTTCTTGACGCGAACAGATCTACCTCTGGAGGACCCCATTTCTCTGAAATGAGATTGAAAACCTCCTGGTTGAGGATCCAATCGCCCTCTCTCAGTTTGGTTCGGCTGAGAAAGTCTGCTATCACATTCTTTTCTCCTCTCAGGAAGACTGCTGAGAGTGAGAGAGTGTGAGACTCGGCCCAGCTCAGAATGTCTGATGCCAAGGCCAACAGGACTTCGCTTTTCGTGCCGCCCTGTTTGTTTACATAAGTTACGGCGGACGAGTTGTCCGACTGCACCTGAACATGGTGGCCCTGTAGCTCCTTTTTGAAGAACCTGAGTGCTAGCCCGATTGCCCTCAGCTCCTTCCAATTGGACGACCTTCTGAGTTCGTCGCCCTCCCAGGTGCCCTGTGCTACAAGGGAACCCAGATGCGCCCCCCAACCTTTGCCGCTTGCGTCTGTGGTTACCACCTGAGAAACTGGGATGAACCACAGACGACCCTGCGACAAGTTTGAGACCCTCCTCCACCACCAGAGGGATCTCTTTACTTGGGGTGGGACCTGAACCAAGGTGTCCAGATTTTTCTGGCTGTGATCCCACACCCTTAGGACAAAGGACTGTAAGGGACGAAAGTGCAGACCTGCCCATTGCACTGCTGGGAGGGTAGCGGTCAAAAGTCCCAGGGCCGACATCAGAACTCTTATGGAGACCCGACTGCTGCACTGGAGAACAGCCACTGCCCTGTCCAGTTTTTGTACTTTTTCTGCTGGAAGAAACACTCTCAGTAGCGTTGAGTCCAACAGATAGCCTAAGTACGTGATGCGCTGAGAGGGAATTAAACTGGATTTCTCCAAGTTCATTAGCCACCCTAGACCTGTAAGAACCCTCTTTGTTAGTTCTAGATCTCTGACTAACTGCAGTGGACACGCTGCAAATAGGAGCAGGTCGTCCAGATATGCTATCACTGATATTCCCTGGAGCCGAAGAAAGGCCATCACCTCCGCCAAGACCTTGGTGAAAATGCGGGGCGAGGAGGATAGCCCGAAAGGCAGCGCCTGAAACTGTAGATGTACCGTTATTCCACCTACATCTACTGCTAACCGAAGAAACCTCTGTGAGGCTTCTATTATAGGAACGTGTAGATAAGCGTCCCTTGAGGTCCAGCGATACCATAAAGCAGTTGTGGGGCAACAGGGCTCTGACTGTGAAAATTGTCTCCATACGGAATTTTCTGTATGTCACTGACCTGTTCAGGGACTTTAAATTCAGAATTAGTCTGAACTTCCCTGTGGGTTTCCTCACTACGAAGACGTGTGAATAGAAACCCTCGCCCTCCTCGGCCCTTGGGACTCTGAGAACCACATTTTGATCTACCAGATCTCTTAGTGCTTCCAGCAGAGCCTCGGCTTTTGCCGTACACCTGGGAAGGTGCGTGACAAGAAATCTCCGTGGAGGAGGATTGGTAAATTCGATCCGGTACCCCCTTCTTATAACCCCTAGGATAAAGCGATTGGGGGATATTGCCTCCCACTGTGGGAGGAAGGTCCCCAGTCTTCCCCCCACCGTGGTTGGGGAGTCATTGGCTCTTACGGGGCTGTTCAGGACGAAAAATCGCCCCTCCCCTGCCCTTGCCTTTTTGACCCCAAAATTTCTTTTGCCCTTCCGGCTTTGGAGTTTCTTTACGTTTTTGCGGACGAAACCCCTTCTTTGTTTGTGTAGGGGTTTTCCGCTTAACTGGAAAGGATTTCTTTCTGTCTGCTGTGCGGTCCAAGACGGTCTCTAACCCTGGGCCGAAGAGAAGGTCTCCCGTCAACGGTATGCCGCACAACTTGACTTTAGAGGCGCTATCGCCCGGCCAAGTTTTTAGCCAGAGAGCTCTCCTGGCCGAATTGGCCAGAGCCGCTGATCTGGCCGACATACGAACTGATTCTGCCGAGGCATCAGCTATGTAGGCGATACCTCGCAGAATCGTAGGGAAAGAAGACAGAATGGTTTCTTTTGCTGTTCCAGCCTCAATATGCTCTTAAATCTTAGAGAGCCAGTGCTCCAGATTGCGAGCCACTACTGTGACAGCCAACTCAGGTTTTAAGTTACCAACTGTTGAATCCCAAGTCTTTTTAAGGAGAGAGTCTATTCTCTTATCCATGACATCCACCAGGGCCCCCATGTCCTCAAATGCTAGGTCTGTGTGTCTGGAAACCTGGGAGAAAGCAGCATCTAACTTGGGATTTTTATTCCAGATAGATGCAGGATCATCCGAGAACGGAAATCTCCTTTTTAAGGATCTAGAAAAAAAGGGTTTCCTTTTGGGATCCTGCCACTCCTTTTTAATAGTTTCAACCAGTAATTCGTGAACTGGAAAAACTTTTCTCCTTTGTTCCCCCAAGCCCCTGTACATTTGGTCATGAAGGGTCAGGGGTTTCCTGTCCTCCTGAATACCGAGGGTTGTATAAATAGCCCCTAAGAGGTCCTCTACCTCTTCCAGGGATAATTTATATCTGGAGGATTTCCTGGACTCCCCGTCCTGATCCTCCCCTTCTGAACCATCGTCGGAGGAGGAACTGTCTGGCTGTCTTTGTTCCACTCCGGAAGGCCCTGGAGCTTCCTCTGCCCTAACTGAAGTTGCAGGTTGGGCAGGAGCAGAGCCCTGCGCCTGAGGCGGGGTTGTATCCTGGGGAGCTGGACTAATGGGAGGCTGAAACCTTTCAAATAAGGCTTTAAATGAAGAAAAGGTGGACGAGAGCTCCTTTACTGAGGCTGAACGTCCTGACTCCTGTTCAGAGTCCCTCTCCTTAACAAGGGAGTCTATGCACTCCCTACACAAGACCTTTGTCCATGCTTCCCCTAATGTGTCCCTGCAAGAGGCACACCTCCTCTTAGAGCTATGGGTAGACTTAGACTTTTCTGTAGCTTTCTGAAATACAAAGGGAAAAAACAAACATTTTGTCACTTTTTTTTTTTTTTTAAAACAAGGATACAACCCTGGGAGTGCACTAGACCCTCCTTAATATGTGGGGATCTGAGCCTCCCTCCCCTGACCACCCAGGGTATCTGCCCCCCCCATGATAGGAACCATACATGGAGGGACAATCCTAGATAAAGAGTACTTCTCCCCAAGGCACTCTTACCTTAGGAAGGCTGGAGGTAGTGTCCGTTGGCTGAGCATCCGCTTCCGACATGACTTGCAGGTGGTTGCTACTACCGAGTCCTACGCTGCCTGTGCGCGTCCCAGACTCGTCTCCAGCCTGTGCCTGGCTTCCCTATCAGCTCCGCGACCCGGAACCGGAAGCCGCGGGTCAAAGGCAAGCCCCCGCCCTTCCGCCGGAAATGACGTCGCCCGTCGTCCGGCCCGCCTAGTTCCAAAAAAAGAGCGGTCTGTAAAGTATACAGGAAGGGCGGACGCCAGCCTGCTGCAGCCCTGTAGCCGCGATAGGGAACCCCCACAGCCTGAAGCCGCGCTCAGCTAGGAAGTGGTGGCAACAGAACGAGGGGTAAGTCCCCCCCATGCACCTAGGAAGCCCCTGCTCCCATTACAGGCTCCACAAAACAAACAACAGCCACAGTCACCCTGACTGAATGGCCCGGTTCCTTGCACAGTGTCTCCCCACCGGAGGAAACACTAATACTGAGGTCTGGCAGGGGGAAGTAAGAATTTATGGGCTGGCGCAGTGTTTCCTAGAGGAAGAGGAGGAGACTATCTCTCATGGTGGCTGTCCTGAAAGACGAAAGGGGAAATTATATTTTTTTTCATGGGGTGGTCATAATGTTTTGGCTGATCATGGGGGGGGGTCCTAATGTTTTGGCTGATCATGGGGGGGGGGGATGTCATAATGTTTTGGCTGATCATGGGGAGGGGGGTCATAATGTTTTGGCTGATCATGGGGGGGGGGTCATAATGTTTTGGCTGATCATGGGGGGGGGGGGGTCATAATGTTTTGGCTGATCATGGGGGGGGGGGGGTCCTAATGTTTTGGCTGATCATGGGGGGGGGTCCTAATGTTTTGGCTGATCATGGGGGGGATGTCATAATGTTTTGGCTGATCATGGGGGGGGGGGGGGTCATAATGTTTTGGCTGATCATGGGGGGGTCCTAATGTTTTGGCTGTTTGGCTGTTAATGTTTCGATATTTTGTGAACCATTCGGTGAAACGTTCCATAAAGTAATAGCACACCAATCGGGAACAATCCGCATGTTTCGGTATATTACTGTCTATGTAGTGTAAAAGCTGTGGGAGGAGTTAGGGTGGTAAATTTGGCTATAATAAGAATAATAATATATATGTGAGATAACAGTAAGTGGTCTTGCTACGCAAGAACACTTAATAATGTCATTAGATCCAGAACCCTCATGGTGCCTCTGTGAGAGATCCTTTCTGCCTCTAGCAGGGATGCTGCAATGAGGCCCTCTACCTTGTCCTGGGGTAGGATTATTTTCTGTTCTGAGGAATCCACCAGGAATCCCAGATAGACCTTTGTCTGGGAAGGTATCAGCGAGGATTTCTCCTTGCTGATAATCCACCCCAGAGATTCCAAGGCACTCACTACTCTGGCTAGGTCTGAAAGTAGGTGATCTCGAAAGTCGTCTAGGTAAGGGATCAATGCCACTCCCTGGAGATGCAGGAAAGGCAACCACCTTGGCCAGAACCTTCGTGAACACCCTTGGGCTGGATGCCAGCTCCGGAAGGCAGGGCCGCAAACTGCCAGTGCTGTATTCCTTGCGCTGAGGCAATTGCGAACCTGAGGAAAACCTGATGTTCTGGAAAGATCGGGACGTGGAGATCTTTCAAAACTATTGTTACCATAAACACGTCCTTCAGAAGGTGTTTTCTGAGAGTATAGATGCTCTCCATGCAGAACTTCTTGAATGATGAGAAATATGAAATGTGAGAGTAGAAACCCAGTCCCCGCTGACCCTCTGGGACTGGCACTATGACGCCCTGTTCTCCTAGTTCTTTGACATTCTGCAGAATACCGGCTGTTTTGAGGGGGTCCCTGGGCAAGTGAGTTAAGAGAAACTTGGGGGGAGGAGGTGAGAGAAACTCCAGCCTGTAGCCCTCTCTTATAATCCGGAGAATATGGGGGCTCTGTGTAATCCCTTCCCACTGAGAGAGAGTGGGAAAGCCTTCCTCCTACTCATATGTCACTTAGGGACTTTTTCGGCCGACTTTTGGTTGGAAAAGAGAATACGTCCCTTCTGATTTTCTCTACCAACCCCCAAATGTCTGTTAACGGAGCCCTTCTTATCTGGGAAACGTTTTTTTCGCCTGGGGGTCTCGGAAAAATTTCCTTTTGTCCTTCTTAGGCTTAGTAGGAAACTTTTTCCCTTTTTCGATAGATCTAGCAAGAGTCTGATCTAAGCTAGTACCGAAAAGGAGGGAACCCTCAAATGGGAGACCACACAAAACGGGCTTTAGATGAATTATCTCCATCCCAAGTCTTGACCCACAGGGCTCTCCTTGCTGAGTTGCTGAGTTTAATAGAGCACCAGATTTGGCGCTTGTCTCAACCGCTGCAACTGCTAAGTAGGCAACCGCATTACCTATCACTTCTAACGAATCCAGGACCTCCTTAGATTTGGAGGTCCAGGATACGTGATGCATTAACTTGGAGATCCACATATCTGCGTTTCTCGCTACGCAAGCCGAAGCTAATGCGGGGCTCATAGCCGCAGCATTAGCTTCCCAAGCTCTGCGCAAAATAGTCTCAGCTCGCCGATCCATCTGATCTTTGATGTTTCCAGCATCTTCAAGAGAAAGATCAGACTGCTTGGACACTTGTGCCAAGGAAGCGTCTAATCTAGGAGTTTTGAAAAACTTTTCCTCATCTTCCTCTTTTAAGGGGCACCTACGCTTCCAAGTCTTGTATTTTAAGAGCTTCCTTTCAGATTCCTTCCATTCCCTTAGGATAATATTCTTTAAGGGCAGAATGCACTGGAAGAACTCTGGATTGGGGCTTAACCACGCCTCTATACATCTTGTCTTGAGCCAATACTTGAGCCGTAGGCTCCTGTATCTCTTCCGACACATACAGTGCCTTGCAAAAGTATTCGGCCCCCTTGAACTTTTCAACCTTTTGCCACATTTCAGGCTTCAAACATAAAGATATAAAATTTTAATTTTTTGTGAAGAATCAGCAACAAGTGGGACACAATTGTGAAGTGGAACGAAATCTATTGGATATTTTAAACTTTTTTAGCAAATAAAAAACTGAAAAGTGGTGCGTGCAAAATTATTCGGCCCCTTTACTTTCAGTGCAGAAAACTCACTCCAGAAGTTCAGCGAGGATCTCTGAATGATCCAATGTTGTCCTAAATGACTGATGGTGATAAATAGAATCCACCTGTGTGTAATCAAGTCTCTGTATAAATGCACCTGCTCTGTGATAGTCTCAGGGTTCTGTTGAAAGCGCAGAGAGCATCATGAAGACCAAGGAACACACCAGGCAGGTCCGTAATACTGTTGTGGAGAAGTTTAAAGCCGGATTTGGATACAAAAAGATTTCCCAAGCTTTAAACATCCCAAGGAGCACTGTGCAAGCGATCATTTTGAAATGGAAGGAGTATCAGACCACTGCAAATCTACCAAGACCTGGCTGTCCCTCTAAACTTTCAGCTCAGACAAGGAGAAGACTGATCAGAGATGCAGCCAAGAGGCCCATGATCACTCTGGATGAACTGCAGAGAACTACAGCTGAGGTGGGAGAGTCTGTCCATAGGACAACAATCAGTCGTACACTGCACAAATCTGCCCTTTATGGAAGAGTGGCAAGAAGAAAGCCATTTCTCAAAGATATCCATAAAAAGTCTCGTCTAAAGTTTGCCACAAGCCACCTGGGAGACACACCAAACATGTGGAAGAAGGTGCTCTGGTCCGATGAAACCAAAATCGAACTTTTTGGCCACAATGCAAAACTATAGGTTTGTCGTAAAAGCAACACAGCTCATCACCCTCAACACACCATCCCCACTGTGAAACATGGTGGTGGCAGCATCATGGTTTGGGCCTGCTTTTCTTCAGCAGGGACAGGGAAGATGGTTAAAATTGAGGGGAAGATGGATGCAGCCAAATACAGGACCATTCTGGATGAAAACCTGTTGGAGTCTGCAAAAGACCTGAAACTGGGACAGAGATTTATCTTCCAACAAGACAATGATCCCAAACATACAGCAAAATCTACAAAGGAATGGTTCACAAATAAACGTATCCAGGTGTTAGAATGGCCAAGTCAAAGTCCAGACCTGAATCCAATCGAGAATCTGTGGAAAGAGCTGAAAACTGCTGTTCACAAACGCTCTCCATCCAACCTCACTGAGCTCGAGCTGTTTTGCAAGGAAGAATGGGCAAGAATTTCAGTCTCTCGATGTGCAAAACTGATAGAGACATACCCCAAGCGACTTGCAGCTGTAATCGCAGCAAAAGGTGGCTCTACAAAGTATTACCGTAAGGGGGCCGAATAATTTTGCACGCCCCACTTTTCATTTTTTTATTAGCTAAAAAAGTTTCAACAATCCAATAGATTTCGTTCCACTTCACAATTGTGTCCCACTTGTTGGTGATTCTTCACAAAAAATTAAAATTTTATATCTTTATGTTTGAAGCCTGAAATGTGGCAAAAGGTTGAAAAGTTCAAGGGGGCCGAATACTTTCGCAAGCCACTGTAAATAGCTCTAAGAAGGCCCTTCATGTCGTTGGCTGAAAAAATATGTCTGCTAGACCTGGAGTCCTCTCCTTCTTCCTCATCTTGGCTGTCTACTAGACCCTCATTAGAAAATCCCTGATCAGGGACCTCGGATTCTTCCTCCTCCTCAGAATCCTGAGAAAGGAGAGATCTCGGAGGTTCTGGCCGCCTCTCAGACCCCCTGGATGAGGCAGAGCCCTCCTGGGAGGAGGAATCTTCCTTACTAGTCTGAGGTTCTGGGTCCCTAGACTTGAGAGGTCTGAAAAGCCTTGAGTGTAGACAGCATCTCAGTTTGGACCGCAAGAAAGTCTCTCATAACCTAACCTGAGATCTTTCTTTCCCTGTTAGCTTCTGAATACATTTAACACAAAAGGGTTTTGAATGGTCCAGGGATAAATTATCATTGAAATCCCCGCATCTTTTAGAATGGGTAGAGGATTTAACAGGACGGCTGGCAACCCCCAGGGCAGTGGTGTCCTCCCCTGAAATAAAAGGATACACAGGCACAAGATTAAACAGCACAAAGGAAAGAGTCGGGGTACCCTCCCCCCCACCAAATCCTCTGGCGGCCGGTCTGACTCGCCCCCTGTGGTCTCCTCCGTGGCCGTGGACCCTGTGGGACTCTCCTCGCGCTCCATGCTGCTGGTGTCAGTATACAGCTTCCTCCTCAGTAGACAACCTCTGGCAGTCACACACGTGCACAAGGGAAGTGGGCGCCTGCTCCTCCTGGTCCGTGCGTTTTTATTTGTATGAGTCCTCCTCGTCCTCCACAAACGCCGCCGCCATTTTGCCGGAGACCGGAACCGGAAATTAGGCGGGGCGCGCTAAGATCACTTCCGGCACTGGGGAGGAAACTATGTCATTCCTCCCCCAGACACAAAGGAGACGGCGCCGAGCTCCCTCAGCTTAAACGAACGGCGCCATCGTAAGCTGACAGCCTGCGAGAGCGACTGGGAGAGTGGCCAGGCGATCTAAATGCTCACAGCCCCATGCCTAAAGGCACTAGCCACCTGCCCCCTCCCTTGCCACCGCTGCAAGACTGAATACGGAGGGGAAAGCACCGATACTTCCCTGAGGGCTTAGCACACTGCCCTGATAAGCTGCACAGAAAAAAAAAAGAAACACCAGGCCTCCTTTTTTGCGCGGCACCCGCACAGGAAAGGAGGGGAGACAGGAAAAACGGCCCCCTGAAGTTCTGGGTACACCACTTTACCCAGGGTCCTTCAGTCCTTAGGGGGGCTCTTCCCAATGCTGCCCCAAGGAATTTTAGATGGGGAAAGCCCCCCCAGGAAGTATATAAAAAATCCTACCAGACCCAGAGGCTTCCTCAGCTTGTGGTCCGGCTCCCAAGGGAAGACCACCAGCCCCAGGCTTCGGGTCCTAAAAAATAAAAAAAACAACACGTTTGGCTGTGGGGAAACACAATCAAAAACTGAGGAGCACAGGAAGGGGGCGGGGTTTTTAACTTCTTTGATTGATTGTGTTTCCTGTCAGGTGGACCAGTCATCTCTCAGGGTGCCGTCCTGGAAGACGACTTGAGAAAATTATTTTTTACATTTTTTTTATTGGATGTTTTATAGCAGAAAGTAAAAAAAAAAAAAAAAATTGAGTTTTTTTTTTTTCAAAACTGTCGGCTTTTTTTTTGTTAATAGCGTAAAAAATAAAAACCACAGAGGTGATCAAATACCAGAAAAAGAAAACTATTTGAGTAAAAAAAAAAAAAAAAGGACTTCAATTTTATTTGGGTACAGCGTCGCACGACCGCGCAATTGTCAGTTAAAGTAACGCAGTGCCGTATTGCAAATAGTGGCCTGGTCATGAGGGGGGGTAAATCTTCCAGAGGGTTAATAGTTAAAGCGGTGTTCCGCTTAAAAAAACAAAATTAAAAGTCAGCAGCTACAAATACTGCAGCTGCTGTCTTTTAATAATCGGACACTTACCTGTCCCAGGGTCCAGCGATGCGGGGGAACGGAGCCCCGCTCGTCTCCCCCCTCCGCTCGGCGGTTCTGGCATTGTAACTGTGGGGGCCCGGCTGAGGCTTCACAGCCGGGCACCCACTGCACATGCGCGAGCGGCGCAGCGCGCCGCGATTGGCCACGCAATCATCTGGGACCTGTGACATGTCCCAGATGATTGACAAGAGGGAGGGGCAGAGCTGATCTCCCTTCCTGCGCCGAGGGAAGTGACGTCAAGAGCCCAGGCGCTGAAGGAGGCAGATTACGAGGGACCCCCTAGCAACAGGCATTTAGAGGTGAGTAAAAAAAAAAAAATGTTTACTTTTTTTTTGGGTGGAACTCCACTTTAACTTTAGTTTTAGAGTTTCAGTGATGACATAGAGAGAAAAAAAAATGTAGGTGAAAAAATACATAAAAATGGCAAAACTTAAAAAGTAAATCAGTTTATCTCACCTGGTGAGCGAAGAACATGTTGTTGACCACATCCTCCTCCATGACAGAGGTGTCGTCCAGCAGGGTGGAGACTTTCCTGCGGGAACGTCGCTCCTCGATCCATTTGAAAAGGAAGATGAAGCCATAGACCGGCCTGGAGGGGGAAGGAAATGGTCAGAGAGTGCTGGTGGTGGGGGGGTGAGTGGCTTGAAACACAGAATATTGTGTATATCTTACCCCGGACACTTGCTCTGCAGATCATAAATTTCTTCTACCTGAACCCCTTTAACACCTGTGAGAGACAGAGAGAGTCAGACACACAATATGTGTTGTGGGGGTTTTCATTTAAGATACAAACAAAAATGTAAATATTTAATATACCCCAAGACGAATATATACCATAATATTCCCATGCAGAACCCTGATACCACTCACTAGAGCTTCTTACAGCTCTTGGTGGACTCCAATGATGAGATTTCCTGCAGAAGTTTGTCTCTCTGCCCCTCCCACAATGGTGAGATTTCCCTGCAGTAGTTTGTGTCTCTGCTCCTCCCACAATGGTGAGATTTCCTGCAGTAGTTTGTGTCTCTGCTCCTCCCACAATGGTGAGATTTCCTGCAGTAGTTTGTGTCTCTGCTCCTCCCACAATGGTGAGATGGTGAGATTTCCTGCAGTAGTTTGTGTCTCTGCCCCTCCCACAATGGTGAGATTTCCTGCAGTTGTTTTTGTCTCGGCTATCATTATTGGTTCTATAATGGACACAGTGACTGGATATGGGAATCCCTATGGGGAGATGTCACTACTGGGGCCCCTCAATAGACATAAAAAAACAGCACCGGATCCAATGACTGAAACTACATGGAAGGGAAAATCCTACTCACCGAAATCCTCCACCAGCAGCGTGAAGAGCCCTGCAGAAACGTAAAATACGTGGATAGTGATTATTGCTTCCTCCATTATCTGTGATTATTGTAACATTGTATCCATTGATCAGTGTTCCTTATATACACACAGCCCGACTCCTGAACACACCCCCTCCCAATCACAGCAGGACTCCTGAACACGCCCCCTCCCAATCACAGTGTGACTATTGAACACGCCCCCTCCCAATCACAGTGTGACTATTGAACACGCCCCCTCCCAATCACAGTGTGACTATTGAACACGCCCCCTCCCAATCACAGTGTGACTATTGAACACGCCCCCTCCCAATCACAGTGTGACTCTTGAACACGCCCCCTCCCAATCACAGCCCGACTCCTGAACACACCCCCTCCCAATCACAGTCTGAGTCTTGAACAAGCCCCCTCCCAATCACAGCCTGCCTCTTGAACACTTCCCCTCCCAATCACAGCCTGACTCTTGAACACGCCCCCTCCCAATCACAGCCTGCCTCTTGAACACACCCCCTTCCAATCACACTCCGACTCTTGAACACTTCCCCTCCCAATCACAGCCTGCCTCTTGAACACACCCCTTCTTAATCACAGCCTGCCTCTTGAACACACCCCCTCCCAATCACAGCCTGACTCTTGAACACACCCCCTTCCAATCACAGCCTGTCTCTTGAACACACCCCCTCCCAATCACAGCCTGACTCTTGAACACGCCCCCTCCCAATCACAGCCCGACTCCTGAACACACCCCCTCCCAATCACAGTCTGAGTCTTGAACAAGCCCCCTCCCAATCACAGCCTGCCTCTTGAACACTTCCCCTCCCAATCACAGCCTGACTCTTGAACACGCCCCCTCCCAATCACAGTCTGACTCTTGAACACGCCCCCTCCCAATCACAGCCTGCCTCTTGAACACACCCCTTCTTAATCACAGCCTGCCTCTTGAACACACCCCCTCCCAATCACAGCCTGACTCTTGAACACACCCCCTTCCAATCACAGCCTGTCTCTTGAACACACCCCCTCCCAATCACAGCCTGACTCTTGAACACGCCCCCTCCCAATCACAGCCCGACTCCTGAACACACCCCCTCCCAATCACAGTCTGAGTCTTGAACAAGCCCCCTCCCAATCACAGCCTGCCTCTTGAACACTTCCCCTCCCAATCACAGCCTGACTCTTGAACACGCCCCCTCCCAATCACAGTCTGACTCTTGAACACGCCCCCTCCCAATCACAGCCTGCCTCTTGAACACACCCCCTTCCAATCACAGTCTGACTCTTGAACACTTCCCCTCCCAATCACAGCCTGCCTCTTGAACACACCCCCTCCCAATCACAGCCTGTCTCTTGAACACACCCCCTCCCAATCACAGCCTGACTCTTGAACACACCCCCTTCCAATCACAGCCTATCTCTGGCACACACCCCCTCCCAATCACAGCCTGTCTCTTGAACACACCCTCTTCCAATCACAGCCTGACTCTTGAACACGCCCCCTCCCAATCACAGTCTGAGTCTTGAACACACCCCCTCCCAATCACAGTCTGAGTCTTGAACACACCCCCTCCCAATCACAGCCTGACTCTTGAACACACCCCCTCCCAATCACAGCCTGTCTCTTGAACACACCCCCTCCCAATCACAGCCTGTCTCTTGAACACACCCCCTCCCAATCGCAGCCTGACTCTTGAACACACCCCCTCCCAATCGCAGCCTGACTCTTGAACACACCCCCTCCCAATCGCAGCCTGACTCTTGAACACACCCCCTCCCAATCGCAGCCTATGACTTGAACACACCCCCTCCCAATCACAGCCTGACTCTTGAACACACCCCCTCCCAATCACAGCCTGACTCTTGAACACACCCCCTCCCAATCAAAGCCCCACTCTTGAACACACCCCCTCCCAATCGCAGCCTATGACTTGAACACACCCCCTCCCAATCGCAGCCTGACTCTTGAACACACACCCTCCCAATCGCAGCCTGCCTCTTGAACATGCCCCCTTCCAATCACAGCCTGACTCTTGAACACACCCCCTTCCAATCACAGCCTGTCTCTTGAACACACCCCCTCCCAATCACAGCCTATGACTTGAACACACCCCCTCCCAATCACAGTCTATTGAACACACCCCCTCCCAATCACAGCCTGCCTCTTGAACACACCCCCTCCCAATCACAGTGTGACTGTTGAACACGCCCCCTCCCAATCACAGTGTGACTATTGAACACGCCCCCTCCCAATCACAGTGTGACTCTTGAACACGCCCCCTCCCAATCACAGCCCGACTCCTGAACACACCCCCTCCCAATCACAGTCTGAGTCTTGAACAAGCCCCCTCCCAATCACAGCCTGCCTCTTGAACACACCCCCTTCCAATCACAGTCTGACTCTTGAACACTTCCCCTCCCAATCATAGCCTGCCTCTTGAACACACCCCCTCCCAATCACACGCTGACTCTTGAACACACCCCCTCCCAATCACACCCTGACTCTTGAACACACCCCTCCCAATCACAGCCTGCCTCTTGAACACACCCCCTTCCAATCACAGCCTGTCTCGTGAACACACCCCCTCCCAATCACAGCCTGACTCTTGAACACACCCCCTCCCAATCACAGCCTTACTCTTGAACACACCCCCTTCCAATCACAGCCTGACTCTTGAACACACCCCCTGCTTCTCAGGCTGAACAGACTCAGGAATACAGGCACACGATGTGTCTGCACAGAGCCCTGTAACCCCACCCCCCACTATCAGGGAGAAGAGATGATTGGTCACACACCCTGACTCTTGAACACACCCCCTCCCAATCACAGCCTGCCTCTTGAACACACCCCCTTCCAATCACAGCCTGTCTCTTGAACAAGCCCCCTCCCAATCACAGCTTGCCTATTGAACACTTCCCCTCCCAATCACAGCCTGACTCTTGAACACGCCCCCTCCCAATCACAGTCTGACTCTTGAACACGCCCCCTCCCAATCACAGCCTGACTCTTGAACACACCCCCTTCCAATCACAGTCTGACTCTTGAACACTTCCCCTCCCAATCACAGCCTGCCTCTTGAACACACCCCCTCCCAATCACAGCCTGTCTCTTGAACACACCCCCTCCCAATCACAGCCTGACTCTTGAACACACCCCCTTCCAATCACAGCCTGACTCTTGAACACACCCCCTTCCAATCACAGCCTGACTCTTGAACACACCCCCTTCCAATCACAGCCTATCTCTGGCACACACCCCCTCCCAATCACAGCCTGTCTCTTGAACACACCCTCTTCCAATCACAGCCTGACTCTTGAACACGCCCCCTCCCAATCACAGCCTGACTCTTGAACACACCCCCTCCCAATCACAGTCTGAGTCTTGAACACACCCCCTCCCAATCACAGCCTGTCTCTTGAACACACCCCCTCCCAATCACAGCCTGTCTCTTGAACACACCCCCTCCCAATCGCAGCCTGACTCTTGAACACACCCCCTCCCAATCACAGCCTGACTCTTGAACACACCCCCTCCCAATCACAGCCTGTCTCTTGAACACACCCCCTCCCAATCGCAGCCTGACTCTTGAACACACCCCCTCCCAATCGCAGCCTGACTCTTGAACACACCCCCTCCCAATCGCAGCCTGACTCTTGAACACACCCCCTCCCAATCGCAGCCTGACTCTTGAACACACCCCCTCCCAATCGCAGCCTATGACTTGAACACACCCCCTCCCAATCACAGCCTGACTCTTGAACACACCCCCTCCCAATCACAGCCTGACTCTTGAACACACCCCCTCCCAATCACAGCCTGACTCTTGAACACACCCCCTCCCAATCAAAGCCCCACTCTTGAACACACCCCCTCCCAATCGCAGCCTATGACTTGAACACACCCCCTCCCAATCGCAGCCTGACTCTTGAACACACACCCTCCCAATCGCAGCCTGCCTCTTGAACATGCCCCCTTCCAATCACAGCCTGACTCTTGAACACACCCCCTCCCAATCACAGCCTGTCTCTTGAACACACCCCCTCCCAATCACAGCCTATGACTTGAACACACCCCCTCCCAATCACAGCCTGACTCTTGAACACACCCCCTTCCAATCACAGCCTGTCTCTTGAACACACCCCCTCCCAATCACAGCCTATGACTTGAACACCCCCCCCTCCCAATCACAGTCTGAGTCTTGAACACACCCCCTCCCAATCACAGCCTGACTCTTGAACACACCCCCTTCCAATCACAGCCTGTCTCTTGAACACACCCCCTCCCAATCACAGCCTATGACTTGAACACACCCCCTCCCAATCACAGTCTATTGAACACACCCCCTCCCAATCACAGCCTGCCTCTTGAACACACCCCCTCCCAATCACAGTGTGACTGTTGAACACGCCCCCTCCCAATCACAGTGTGACTATTGAACACGCCCCCTCCCAATCACAGTGTGACTCTTGAACACGCCCCCTCCCAATCACAGCCCGACTCCTGAACACACCCCCTCCCAATCACAGTCTGAGTCTTGAACAAGCCCCCTCCCAATCACAGCCTGCCTCTTGAACACACCCCCTTCCAATCACAGTCTGACTCTTGAACACTTCCCCTCCCAATCATAGCCTGCCTCTTGAACACACCCCCTCCCAATCACACCCTGACTCTTGAACACACCCCCTTCCAATCACAGCCTGCCTCTTGAACACACCCCCTTCCAATCACAGCCTGTCTCTTGAACACACCCCCTCCCAATCACAGCCTGACTCTTGAACACACCCCCTCCCAATCACAGCCTGACTCTTGAACACACCCCCTCCCAATCACAGCCTGACTCTTGAACACACCCCCTCCCAATCACAGCCTGACTCTTGAACACACCCCCTTCCAATCACAGTCTGACTCTTGAACACTTCCCCTCCCAATCACAGCCTGCCTCTTGAACACACCCCCTCCCAATCACAGCCTGTCTCTTGAACACACCCCCTCCCAATCACAGCCTGACTCTTGAACACACCCCCTTCCAATCACAGCCTGACTCTTGAACACACCCCCTTCCAATCACAGCCTGACTCTTGAACACACCCCCTTCCAATCACAGCCTATCTCTGGCACACACCCCCTCCCAATCACAGCCTGTCTCTTGAACACACCCTCTTCCAATCACAGCCTGACTCTTGAACACGCCCCCTCCCAATCACAGCCTGACTCTTGAACACACCCCCTCCCAATCACAGTCTGAGTCTTGAACACACCCCCTCCCAATCACAGCCTGACTCTTGAACACACCCCCTCCCAATCACAGCCTGTCTCTTGAACACACCCCCTCCCAATCACAGCCTGTCTCTTGAACACACCCCCTCCCAATCGCAGCCTGACTCTTGAACACACCCCCTCCCAATCACAGCCTGACTCTTGAACACACCCCCTCCCAATCACAGCCTGTCTCTTGAACACACCCCCTCCCAATCGCAGCCTGACTCTTGAACACACCCCCTCCCAATCGCAGCCTGACTCTTGAACACACCCCCTCCCAATCGCAGCCTGACTCTTGAACACACCCCCTCCCAATCGCAGCCTGACTCTTGAACACACCCCCTCCCAATCGCAGCCTATGACTTGAACACACCCCCTCCCAATCACAGCCTGACTCTTGAACACACCCCCTCCCAATCACAGCCTGACTCTTGAACACACCCCCTCCCAATCACAGCCTGACTCTTGAACACACCCCCTCCCAATCAAAGCCCCACTCTTGAACACACCCCCTCCCAATCGCAGCCTATGACTTGAACACACCCCCTCCCAATCGCAGCCTGACTCTTGAACACTTCCCCTCCCAATCACAGCCTGCCTCTTGAACACACCCCCTCCCAATCACAGCCTGTCTCTTGAACACACCCCCTCCCAATCACAGCCTGACTCTTGAACACACCCCCTTCCAATCACAGCCTGACTCTTGAACACACCCCCTTCCAATCACAGCCTGACTCTTGAACACACCCCCTTCCAATCACAGCCTGACTCTTGAACACACCCCCTTCCAATCACAGCCTATCTCTGGCACACACCCCCTCCCAATCACAGCCTGTCTCTTGAACACACCCTCTTCCAATCACAGCCTGACTCTTGAACACGCCCCCTCCCAATCACAGCCTGACTCTTGAACACACCCCCTCCCAATCACAGTCTGAGTCTTGAACACACCCCCTCCCAATCACAGCCTGACTCTTGAACACACCCCCTCCCAATCACAGCCTGTCTCTTGAACACACCCCCTCCCAATCACAGCCTGTCTCTTGAACACACCCCCTCCCAATCGCAGCCTGACTCTTGAACACACCCCCTCCCAATCACAGCCTGACTCTTGAACACACCCCCTCCCAATCACAGCCTGTCTCTTGAACACACCCCCTCCCAATCGCAGCCTGACTCTTGAACACACCCCCTCCCAATCGCAGCCTGACTCTTGAACACACCCCCTCCCAATCGCAGCCTGACTCTTGAACACACCCCCTCCCAATCGCAGCCTGACTCTTGAACACACCCCCTCCCAATCGCAGCCTATGACTTGAACACACCCCCTCCCAATCACAGCCTGACTCTTGAACACACCCCCTCCCAATCACAGCCTGACTCTTGAACACACCCCCTCCCAATCACAGCCTGACTCTTGAACACACCCCCTCCCAATCAAAGCCCCACTCTTGAACACACCCCCTCCCAATCGCAGCCTATGACTTGAACACACCCCCTCCCAATCGCAGCCTGACTCTTGAACACACACCCTCCCAATCGCAGCCTGCCTCTTGAACATGCCCCCTTCCAATCACAGCCTGACTCTTGAACACACCCCCTCCCAATCACAGCCTGTCTCTTGAACACACCCCCTCCCAATCACAGCCTATGACTTGAACACACCCCCTCCCAATCACAGCCTGACTCTTGAACACACCCCCTTCCAATCACAGCCTGTCTCTTGAACACACCCCCTCCCAATCACAGCCTATGACTTGAACACACCCCCTCCCAATCACAGTCTATTGAACACACCCCCTCCCAATCACAGCCTGCCTCTTGAACACACCCCCTCCCAATCACAGTGTGACTGTTGAACACGCCCCCTCCCAATCACAGTGTGACTATTGAACACGCCCCCTCCCAATCACAGTGTGACTCTTGAACACGCCCCCTCCCAATCACAGCCCGACTCCTGAACACACCCCCTCCCAATCACAGTCTGAGTCTTGAACAAGCCCCCTCCCAATCACAGCCTGCCTCTTGAACACACCCCCTTCCAATCACAGTCTGACTCTTGAACACTTCCCCTCCCAATCATAGCCTGCCTCTTGAACACACCCCCTCCCAATCACACCCTGACTCTTGAACACACCCCCTTCCAATCACAGCCTGCCTCTTGAACACACCCCCTTCCAATCACAGCCTGTCTCTTGAACACACCCCCTCCCAATCACAGCCTGACTCTTGAACACACCCCCTCCCAATCACAGCCTGACTCTTGAACACACCCCCTCCCAATCACAGCCTGACTCTTGAACACACCCCCTCCCAATCACAGCCTGACTCTTGAACACACCCCCTTCCAATCACAGCCTGACTCTTGAACGCACACCCTGCTTCACAGGCTGAACAGACTCAGGAATACAGGCACACGATGTGTCTGCACAGAGCCCTGTAACCCCACCCCCCACTATCAGGGAGAAGAGATGATTGGTCACGACACAACTTAAAAATCTTGTAAAAAAAAGATAAGAAAGATAATTCCTGAAACAAAGGAAAACCAGTTATACCTGTATCTGCATTCTCACTGGGATTTTGGGATGTGGTGAGCACTGGAGGGAGCCTGGAGCTGCATTTTCCCCAGAAGAGGTAAGTAGCTCAGGAGCCTCTGCCAGCCACAGACATACCGTGTCTGCCAGTACAGGGGACAATGGAAGACGTTAATTACCCTCTAGATTTGCCTCTGAGTGGGGTAAATTCTCTAATTGTCATCAATAAACAACCCCCCACCCCAGATCTGCCCCAAGAAGGGGGGAGGGGGGGTTGTCAGGGTATTTACATTGACTGCTGAGTTACACATAAACCAATCCTCTATGTAAATAATAGTGGGGGAGGGGTGCCTAATGTGACAGAGAAGAGACAGAATCCGCCGCCCCAATCTGGGTTTCTTCCACAAGCCATCAGCAATGCACCCCTCCCCCCCCCCCCCCCATACCTGGGGCATTTACATGCAATGTTCAGATACACACAACATAATCTCCAATTGGGGGGGGGGGGTACTTTCCATCCATCACCCCAATATCTGCCCATGGGGGGGATTTGGGGTCAGTGTTGGGGGAGGGGGTACAATGCAGCCCCTGGGTGGGGTATTTGGGGGTCAGTGTTGGGGGAGGGGGTACAATGCAGCCCCTGGGTGGGGTATTTGGGGATCAGTGTGGGGGGAGGGGGTACAATGCAGCCCCTGTGTGGGGTATTTGGGGTCAGTGTGGGGGAGGGGGTACAATGCAGTCCCTGGGTGGGGTATTTGGGGGTCAGTGTTGGGGGAGGGGTACAATGCAGCCCCTGGGTGGGGTATTTGGGGGTCAGTGTGGGGGGAGGGGGTACAATGCAGCCCCTGGGTGGGGTATTTGGGGGTCAGTGTGGGGGAGGGGGTACAATGCAGCCCCTGGGTGGGGTATTTGGGGTCAGTGTTGGGGGAGGGGGTACAATGCAGCCCCTGGGTGGGGTATTTGGGGTCAGTGTTGGGGGAGGGGTACAATGCAGCCCCTGTGTGGGGTATTTGGGGTCAGTGTTGGGGGAGGGGGTACAATGCAGCCCCTGGGTGGGGTATTTGGGGGTCAGTGTGGGGGAGGGGGTACAATGCAGTCCCTGGGTGGGGTATTTGGGGGTCAGTGTTGGGGGAGGGGTACAATGCAGCCCCTGGGTGGGGTATTTGGGGGTCAGTGTGGGGGGAGGGGGTACAATGCAGCCCCTGGGTGGGGTATTTGGGGGTCAGTGTGGGGGAGGGGGTACAATGCAGCCCCTGGGTGGGGTATTTGGGGTCAGTGTGGGGGAGGGGGTACAATGCAGCCCCTGGGTGGGGTATTTGGGGGTCAGTGTGGGGGAGGGGGTACAATGCAGCCCCTGGGTGGGGTATTTGGGGGTCAGTGTTGGGGGAGGGGTACAATGCAGCCCCTGGGTGGGGTATTTGGGGTCAGTGTTGGGGGAGGGGTACAATGCAGCCCCTGGGTGGGGTATTTGGGGTCAGTGTTGGGGGAGGGGGTACAATGCAGCCCCTGGGTGGGGTATTTGGGGGTCAGTGTTGCGGGAGGGGTACAATGCAGCCCCTGGGTGGGGTATTTGGGGTCAGTGTTGGGGGAGGGGTACAATGCAGCCCCTGGGTGGGGTATTTGAGGATCAGTGTTGGGGGAGGGGGTACAATGCAGCCCCTGGGTGGGGTATTTGGGGGTTAGTGTGGGGGAGGGGGTACAATGCAGCCCCTGGGTGGGGTATTTGGGGTCAGTATTGGGGGAGGGGGTACAATGCAGCCCCTGGGTGGGGTATTTGGGGTCAGTGTGGGGGAGGGGGTACAATGCAGCCCCTGGGTGGGGTATTTGGGGTCAGTGTGGGGGAGGGGTACAATGCAGCCCCTGGGTGGGGTATTTGGGGGTCAGTGTTGGGGGAGGGGTACAATGCAGCCCCTGGGTGGGGTATTTGGGGGTTAGTGTGGGGGAGGGGGTACAATGCAGCCCCTGGGTGGGGTATTTGGGGTCAGTGTTGGGGGAGGGGTACAATGCAGCCCCTGGGTGGGGTATTTGGGGGTTAGTGTGGGGGAGGGGTACAATGCAGCCCCTGGGTGGGGTATTTGGGGGTCAGTGTTGGGGGAGGGGGTACAATGCAGCCCCTGGGTGGGGTATTTGTGGTCAGTGTGGGGGGAGGGGTACAATGCAGCCCCTGGGTGGGGTATTTGGGGGTCAGTGTTGGGGGAGGGGTACAATGCAGCCCCTGGGTGGGGTATTTGGGGTCAGTGTGGGGGAGGGGGTACAATGCAGCCCCTGGGTGGGGTATTTGGGGGTCAGTGTTGGGGGAGGGGTACAATGCAGCCCCTGGGTGGGGTATTTGGGGTCAGTGTGGGGGAGGGGGTACAATGCAGCCCCTGGGTGGGGTATTTGGGGGTCAGTGTTGGGGGAGGGGTACAATGCAGCCCCTGGGTGGGGTATTTGGGGGTCAGTGTGGGGGAGGGGGTACAATGCAGCCCCTGGGTGGGGTATTTGGGGGTCAGTGTTGGGGAGGGGGTACAATGCAGCCCCTGGGTGGGGTATTTGGGGGTCAGTGTTGGGGGAGGGGGTACAATGCAGCCCCTGGGTGGGGTATTTGGGGTCAGTGTGGGGGAGGGGGTACAATGCAGCCCCTGGGTGGGGTATTTGGGGTCAGTGTTGGGGGAGGGGTACAATGCAGCCCCTGGGTGGGGTATTTGGGGGTTAGTGTGGGGGAGGGGTACAATGCAGCCCCTGGGTGGGGTATTTGGGGGTCAGTGTTGGGGGAGGGGGTACAATGCAGCCCCTGGGTGGGGTATTTGGGGTCAGTGTGGGGGAGGGGGTACAATGCAGCCCCTGGGTGGGGTATTTGGGGTCAGTGTTGGGGGAGGGGTACAATGCAGCCCCTGGGTGGGGTATTTGGGGGTTAGTGTGGGGGAGGGGTACAATGCAGCCCCTGGGTGGGGTATTTGGGGGTCAGTGTTGGGGGAGGGGGTACAATGCAGCCCCTGGGTGGGGTATTTGGGGTCAGTGTGGGGGAGGGGGTACAATGCAGCCCCTGGGTGGGGTATTTGGGGGTCAGTGTGGGGGAGGGGGTACAATGCAGCCCCTGGGTGGGGTATTTGGGGTCAGTGTGGGGGAGGGGGTACAATGCAACCCCTGGGTGGGGTATTTGGGGTCAGTGTTGGGGGAGGGGTACAATGCAGCCCCTGGGTGGGGTATTTGGGGGTTAGTGTGGGGGAGGGGGTACAATGCAGCCCCTGGGTGGGGTATTTGTGGTCAGTGTGGGGGGAGGGGTACAATGCAGCCCCTGGGTGGGGTATTTGGGGTCAGTGTTGGGGGAGGGGTACAATGCAGCCCCTGGGTGGGGTATTTGGGGGTCAGTGTTGGGGAGGGGGTACAATGCAGCCCCTGGGTGGGGTATTTGTGGTCAGTGTGGGGGGAGGGGTACAATGCAGCCCCTGGGTGGGGTATTTGGGGGTCAGTGTTGGGGGAGGGGTACAATGCAGCCCCTGGGTGGGGTATTTGGGGGTCAGTGTTGGGGGAGGGGTACAATGCAGCCCCTGGGTGGGGTATTTGGGGTCAGTGTTGGGGGAGGGGTACAATGCAGCCCCTGGGTGGGGTATTTGGGGGTTAGTGTGGGGGAGGGGTACAATGCAGCCCCTGGGTGGAGTATTTGGGGGTCAGTGTTGGGGGAGGGGTACAATGCAGCCCCTGGGTGGGGTATTTGGGGTCAGTGTTGGGGGAGGGGTACAATGCAGCCCCTGGGTGGGGTATTTGGGGGTTAGTGTGGGGGAGGGGTACAATGCAGCCCCTGGGTGGAGTATTTGGGGGTCAGTGTTGGGGGAGGGGTACAATGCAGCCCCTGGGTGGGGTATTTGTGGTCAGTGTGGGGGAGGGGGTACAATGCAGCCCCTGGGTGGGGTATTTGGGGGTCAGTGTTGGGGGAGGGGTACAATGCAGCCCCTGGGTGGGGTATTTGTGGTCAGTGTGGGGGAGGGGGTACAATGCAGCCCCTGGGTGGGGTATTTGGGGGTCAGTGTTGGGGGAGGGGTACAATGCAGCCCCTGGGTGGGGTATTTGGGGGTCAGTGTTGGGGGAGGGGTACAATGCAGCCCCTGGGTGGGGTATTTGGGGGTTAGTGTTGGGGGAGGGGTACAATGCAGCCCCTGGGTGGGGTATTTGGGGGTCAGTGTTGGGGGAGGGGTACAATGCAGCCCCTGGGTGGGGTATTTGGGGGTTAGTGTTGGGGGAGGGGTACAATGCAGCCCCTGGGTGGGGTATGTTCCCCCAGATCTCAGACTCGTACAGAGGTCTCCCCTGTATTGGGGGGTCAGTAGGAGGGGGTACACTCATTGTACCTGGGTCGCTCTCCAGCTCTAGCCAGCCTTTATTCATGTTGTCTCATCCATAGCTCCGAGCCTCTGACGTCATCACAGCGCGCCGGAAACAACCACAACCTCCGATACATCGGGACTATCCAGTCGGAGAATAAACACCGCCCCTTCTTGTCTCCTCTTGGCAGACATTTTACCTAAGACCATTCCCTTCATATCAATGTAAATTGGGCTTCCGAAAAATGGCCACCTTATGGCTGTACTGCGGAGCTATCAGGGAAAGAACAATAAAATGTCATGTTCCATTGGGATCACATGACAGGAATAACACCGAAAGCGCCATCTTTAGTGTGGGAAAACTATTATGATGATGATGATTAGTAGCAGTAACATTGTATTATTGTAATTATGATGGTGGCTATTATTATTATTATTATTATTATTATTATTATTATTATTACTCATAATAATAATCATTTTGTCCTCTTCATCATCATGATTATTAGCTTTATTATTATTATTTTATTTATTATTATTGTTATTTTTCCTGTTGATATTAAAATGTATTTTTTTATTATTATTTTAATATTATTATTATCATTAGTAATTGTAGTAGTATTAGTAGTATTTTATTGTCATTATTATGATTATTTTTTATTATTACTGTTATTATTACTACTACTGATAATAATTGTTATTATTTTCTTAGTAGTAGTAGTATTTTTTACTATTATTATTGTTGTTTTTGCTAGTATTATTTATTATTTTACTATCATTTAAACTTTATTATTATTATTATTGTTATTATTATAGAAGTAGTAGTAGTAATATAATTTTAATTTATTATTATTATTGTTACTACCACTAGTACTGGCAGTAGTAATAGTATTTTTATTATTATTAATATTATTATTATCACCATTATTATTGTTACCAATAGTAATTATTAGTAGTTGTAGTAGTAATAAAAGTCATAATAGTATATTATTATTATTATTTCTTCTTGTTATTATTATTATTATTTTTAATTTCATTATTATTATTATTATTATTATTAGTAGTAGTAGTAGTAGTAGTAGTAGTAATAGTATTTTTCCTCTTTTTCTTTTTACTATTATTGTTATTGTTTTATTATTATTAGTAGTAGTATTAGTAGTAGTAGTAGTAGTAGTAGTAGTAGTAGTAGTAGTAGTAGTCATTTGTATTTTATTAGTAGTACTAGTAATAGTATTTTTCCTCTTCTTCTTCTTTTTCTTTTTAATATTATTTTTATTGTTTTATTATTATTAGTAGTAGTAATAGTGATAGTAATAGTGATAGTATTTATCCTCTTCTTATTTGTATTATTATTTTTATTGTTTTATTATTATTATTATTATTATTATAAGTAGTGGTAATAGTAGTAGTAGTGATAGTATTTTTCCTCTTCTTCTTCTTCTTCTTCTTCTTCTTCTTCTTCTTCTTCTTTTCTTATTATTTTTATTGTTATTATTATTAGTAGTAGTAGTAGTAATAGTATTTTTCCTCTTCCTCTTCTTTTTTTTATTATAATTTTTATTGTTTTATTATTATTATTATTAGTAGTAGTAGTAGTAGTAGTAGTAGTAGTAGTAGTAGTAGTAGTAGTAGTCATTTGTATTTTTTCTCTTCTTCTTTTTATTTTTATTGTTATTATTAGTAGTAGTAGTAATAGTATTTTTCCTCTTCTTCTTCTTTTTCTTTTTAATATTATTTTTATTGTTTTTTTATTATTATTAGTAGTAATAGTGATAGTAATAGTGATAGTATTTATCCTCTTCTTATTTGTATTATTATTATTATTGTTTTATTATTATTATTATTATTAGAAGTAGTGGTAATAGTAGTAGTAGTAGTGATAGTATTTTTCCTCTTCTTCTTCTTCTTTTTCTTATTATTTTTATTGTTATTATTATTGGTAGTAGTAGTAATAGTATTTTTCCTCTTCTTCTTCTTCTTTTTATTATTATTTTTATTGTTTTATTAGTAGTAGTAGTAATAGTATTTTTCCTCTTCTTCTTCTTTTTATTATTATTTTTATTGTTTTAGTAGTAGTAGTAGTAGTAGTAGTAGTAGTAGTAGTAATAGTGATAGTATTTATCCTCTTCTTATTTTTATTATTATTTTTATTGTTTTATTATTATTAGTAGTAGTAATAGTAGTAATGATGATGCTTTTGATGAAGGCCTATTGCCGAAACGCGTCAGTATTTTTGGATGATGTTATTGCTGTAATGCTCAAATAAATATTTTCTATGGAGAAGCTGTCGAGTTGCCGGCCTGTACTTTCTATGAATCTTTTGTGAGCTTAATTAGCCAGAGCACCGACTACTCTACACACCAACTATACTATATAGCGGTAGAGCTTGGGTGAGTTCTTCTCTTCCATCTCCGAGTGATCTCCGAGCGTCTCTGAGTGTTCCCGAGTGTCTCCGGCGCCCCCCGCACCTCTGGCCACATGCGGTACTGCCTAGACAAGCAGTGGCTGTGGAACGGAGTAGCTCAGTTTCTATTATTTCCTATGGGGAAACTCGCTTTGATATACGAGTGCTTTGGATTACAAGTATTCTTCTCGAGTGAATTATGCTCGTAATCCAAAGTATTACTGTATTGGGATTTTTTTTTCTAACCAAAGACATGTAACAGAACCCTAGGCAACCTCTGGGGGAACCCTAGAGTTCTACAGAACCCTGGTTGAGAAAGTCTTTTATATGCCCCAATGAAGGGGGGGTTTCGAGTCCCTGAAACATATTAGCTTTTTCTTCTGACCTCTTGTCATGGGCAAAATGCCTCCAGAACGTACATTAGATCTCTGACACTCTCATCCTTCTACACTCTTTAGACTCCCCTGGGAATCCCCCAAGGTTGTCCCCGTTGACAGAGAGTTGACTTTAAAACTTTCATTTCCAGCCCTGTCTTTCCTGTCTTGTGGGTTCAGAGCTCTACCAAAAACACCTATTTGGTATCATTGTATTTTGTTTTTGTACACATGATTCCTGGCACAGGAGAAAGGTGCGTGCAGTATGGAAATAATCGTTTTAGGACTCCTAACAGCAAAAGCATTGAACAAGGTATGATGAGAAACAACCTTACATTTATTTATTTTTTTTGTACCTACAAAGGCATGCTTATCCTTTAAATGCAGTGGATTGCTTTTCAATAAAAGCACACTCTGTATCTGTAGAACATTATTTTAGGCTTGGGTGGTTACTGTTTTTTCAGAAGGGTTGGCCCTTCATCTAAATGTAACCTACTCCACCTCAAGTTGTCATCTTGCACGGATGTCTTTAAGTTTGTCACCTTTTCTGTGAGGAGAGAAGACTGGTGAACCGGTCATAAACACTCCAGGACACATTCCTTGTGAAGATATGCTGTTTTAGCTCTTTATACAATATTTGGTCAAGTGCTAATGATGGATGAGAAGACCTGGCTCACCATCAGTGTTCCAATCCATCCCAAAGGTGTTCAGTAGGGTTGGGGTCGGGGCTCTGTGCAGGAGACTCAGATTCCCCTACACCAAACTGGTCAAGCTGGACAAACCTTGACAAGATTTTGGAGGGTGTCTGTGGGAAACTGTGCCCATTTGTATGGTCAGGTACTGATGATGGATGAAAAGATCTGACTCACGAGTGTTATGCCAATTTTTCCCAATGGTGTTCAGTAGGGCTGAGGTTAGGGCTCTGTGCAGGAGATTTAAGTTCCTCCACACCAAGCTGGTCAAACCATGTCTTTATGGAGTTGGCCAAACCGTGTTTTTATGCAGTTGGCCAAAACCGTGTCTTTATGGAGTTGGCCAAACCCTGTCTTTATGGAGTTGGCCAAACCGCGTCTTTATGGAGTTGGCCAAACCGCGTCTTTATGGAGTTGGCCAAACCGCATCTTTATGGAGTTGGCCAAATCGTGTCTTTATGGAGTTGGCCAAACTGTGTCTTTATGGAGTTGGGCAAACTGTGTCTTTATGGAGTTGGCCAAACCGTGTCTTTATGGAGTTGGCGAAACCGTGTCTTTATGGAGTTGGCCAAACTGTGTCTTTATGGAGTTGGCGAAACCGTGTCTTTATGGAGTCGGCCAAAACGTGTCTTTATGGAGTTGGGCAAACTGTGTCTTTATGGAGTTGGCCAAACCGTGTCTTTATGGAGTTGGCCAAACTGCATCTTTATGGAGTTGGCCAAATCGTGTCTTTATGGAGTTGGCCAAACTGTGTCTTTATGGAGTTGGGCAAACTGTGTCTTTATGGAGTTGGCCAAACCGTGTCTTTATGGAGTTGGCCAAACTGTGTCTTTATGGAGTTGGCGAAACCGTGTCTTTATGGAGTCGGCCAAAACGTGTCTTTATGGAGTTGGCAAAA
Source organism: Lithobates septentrionalis (assembly GCA_037952835.1). Lineage (NCBI taxonomy): Eukaryota > Metazoa > Chordata > Amphibia > Anura > Ranidae > Lithobates > Lithobates septentrionalis. The sequence continues at coordinate 249,579 of JBBDGP010003033.1, read as the reverse complement.
CCGCGTCTTGATGGAGTTGGCCAAACCGCGTCTTTATGGAGTTGGCCAAACTGTGTCTTTATGGAGTTGGGCAAACCGTGTCTTTATGGAGTTGGCCAAACCGCGTCTTTATGGAGTTGGCCAAACCGCGTCTTTATGGAGTTGGCCAAACCGCGTCTTTATGGAGTTGGCCAAACCATGTCTTTATGGAGTTGGCCAAACCGTGTCTTTATGGAGTTGGCCAAACCGTGTCTTTATGGAGTTGGCCAAACCGTGTCTTTATGGAGTTGGCCAAACCGTGTCTTTATGGAGTTGGCCAAACCGTGTCTTTATGGAGTTGGCTAAACGGTGTCTTTATGGAGTTGGCCAAACCCTTTCTTTATGGAGTTGGCCAAACCGCGTCTTTATGGAGTTGGCCAAACCGTGTCTTTATGGAGTTAGCCAAACCGTGTCTTTTATGGAGTTGGCTAAACCGTGTCTTTATGGAGTTGGCCAAACCCTTTCTTTATGGAGTTGGCCAAACCGCGTCTTTATGGAGTTGGCCAAACCGTGTCTTTATGGAGTTAGCCAAACCGTGTCTTTATGGAGTTAGCCAAACCGTGTCTTTTATGGAGTTGGCTAAACCGTGTCTTTATGGAGATGGCCAAAACGTGTCTTTATGGAGATGGGCAAACTGTGTCTTTATGGAGTTGGCTAAACCATGTCTTTATTGAATACAAAATCAAAGTAAAATACCGCGCTGGCACCCTGAATAATAAGCAGCAGCCAGCACAGTGAAAGACAAATTCAAACAAACAGTAATGGGAATATGTGCAGCGCTAATGTGAAACGATCACTGTATAAACACAGGTACTATAAACAAATAAATTATTAATTTCCAATAACTTGTGCGTGACTGAGTATCACTGAATATAGTGCAATAATGATATATAAGAATCATGACCAAACTTAATTTGTCCATAATTGTGAAAAACAAGTTCAAAGTCCACAGGGTGAAAAATAAGTGTCGTGATAGATCCAAAAAATCCTTATGGCATCGATACAAATGGAAAAACAGGTGAGTATAGAAGGTAACCGCCACCAACTTTTGAGAAGGCTTGCCGGAACTATCGGACTCAAAAGAGCGTACGCCCTGTGAGTCTTCAAGGCTTGTAGTGTAAACACACCAATAGATTGGAACATCCACGTCTCTAACTTCTGGCCAAAATGGGAGATGATCCCTCCATCCCTCGGGTGGCTTGAAGTGACAGTACTCAGATGCGGCAGATATTCTCAAACTGAGGTGGCCCAAATCTTCCCCATACACTCACACGGTACAACCAGAAAGGAAACAAATACTCCACATAGTGTAAAATCATAGGTGTAAAAAGGGGGGGGGGGGTATTGAAATTGAATACACTAACATTTGGATGGATAAAAAGCGCTTGTAGAAATAGCAGTAACAGTGTAGATAACACAATGGCATCAGCTAGGGATGTTCTGATGCGTTTCGTCTAAAGAGACATCCTCTGGGGTGTATGCCTGCCGTTGTCATTGCACTTATATAGATAAATGTGACCCCAAAATGGAACACCGACCTGTGATAGGATTTCCGCAGCGTGTGTGTATTGCTGCAATCACTTCCTGCTTGGCAAGATGGTGCTGGTGCGTGTGGGCCAGGCCTCACTCTGAGGACTGGATCATACAGTGCGTCAGCCGCGTCATCCTCATAGACTCTTTGGATCAATTTTTCACTTCTCTGAATGGGAACAATCTAGGTATCTCTTTGACTTGAATCCAGTTAAAGTAAAATCCACTTCTAAAGTCGCGTACACACGGGTGGGCTTTTCAACCGGACTTCCGACTGACTTTTTAATGAACGGACTTGCCTACACACGATCACACCAAAGTCCGATCATTTCAAACGTGATGACGTACGACTGGACTAAAATAAGGAAGTTCATATCCAGTAGCCAATAGCTGCCCTAGCGTCGGTTTTCCTCCGTCGGACTAGCATACAGACGAGCGGATTTCTGGGTCCGGCAGAGATACGACGTAAAGTTTTGAAGCATGTTCCAAATCTAAAGTCCGTCAGATTTTCAATTGGAAAAGTCCGCTGAAGGTCCGATGAAGCCCACACACAATCGGATTGTCCGCCGGACTCGGTCCGTCAGGCCAGTCCGGTCGAAAAGTCCGACCGTGTGTACGCTGCATTAGACTTGGAAATTGAAACGTGTGAACGTCAGTTTAAGTTTAAAGCCTGTTTCAAACCTACTGATCGCAATGGGTTCATTCCCATTGACAGCTGTTATCACAGTTCCTGGTTATGTTTTGGTTCCGTGGAGCCAGTTTCTGCGGTTATGCAGAAATTGTACCGACACCGAGACTTTCAAGGAACAAGCTTGCATTCTAAGACAGAGGTTCAGTGATAAAGGATATGACCAGGTGGAAGTGGATTTAGGAGTTACAAAGAACTTTGGAAGTGGAGAGGAGCTCTATGTTGACAGAGACATTGAAGTGGTCGAATCCTTGAAGTGGTCAATGATAACTTCATTTTCTATACAACATAGACAAATGAAATCTGTTATCAACAAGCACTGGAGTGTATTGAAAAGCGATCGCATTCTAGGCTCCCTGTTGCCTGATCAAGCTAAGGTGGTATACAAGGGTGCTCCATCTCTACATAGTAAGATCGCTCCTAATATTATTAATCCGCCCGTCAGAGCCTCCTTTTTTTCACAATCCAGTCGGCTATTATCCATGCAAAAAATGAAATGTATGTAAATACAACACACGAGGCAGATGTAAAACTCAACAATTCAAATCTACAGTTACTGATCGTTGGTACTGTTTGAAACATTTTGGTACATGTGCTACCAAGAACGTCGTTTATTTGCTCACCTGCCCTTGCGGCAAAATATATGTGGGAAGAATTATTCGTCCTTTTCTGTGAGAGTCCCTGAGCCGAACTTAAAAGTGGAGATACCAAACACACTGTACCCAAACACTATCGGCAGCACCATCGATGCCATAAGGATTTTTTGGATCTACCACAACACTTGCTTTCCACCCTGTGGACTATGTACTTGTTTTTCACAATTATGGACACATTAAGTTTCGTCATGATTCTTATATGATTATTGCACTATATTCAGGCGTGATATTCAGTCACGCACAAGTTATTGGAAATAATAATTTATTTGTTTATAGTTCCTGTGTTTATACAGTGACCGTTTCACATTAGCGCTGCACATATTCCCAATATCTCTTTATGGAGCTGGTCAAACCATGTCTTTATACAGTTTGTCAAACCAGGGGCGGATCCAAGGGGGGCAACAAGGCAGTTGCCCCCCCCCCCCCCCCCGAGAATTCGGGTGAGTGAGTGGGCAGGCAGGCTGCACCGCGGGTGAGAGAGCGGGCAGCTCCGCGGGCCGGCTGGGCTGTCGGCCGGCTCGGTTGGTGAGCAGGCGGGAGGATCGGTGGGCAGGTGAGAGTGTGGGCGAGCAGCTGGGCGGCTTTATTGGGGGAGCAGACAGGTGGACAATCAGGGAGCCGGCGGGCGGGGGAGCAAAGAGATGACACCATCTCTCTGCTGCCTGACTGGTAATCTGCTGCCTGACTCTAGGACACAGCAAGAGACCACCTTAGCAGGAAAGAGACACAGCAACAGACAATCCGCAACGTGTGGAAGGTGACGTGGCAAGTGACAATCTGCATCTGGTGACCGGTGACGTGGCAAGTGACAATCCGCATCTGGTGACAGGCGACGTGGCAAGTGACAATCTGCATCTGGTGGCAGGTGACATGGCAAGTGACAATCCGGAACGTGTGGCACGTGATGTGGCAAGTGACAATCTGCATCTGGTGACAGGTGACGTGGCAAGTGACACTCTGCATCTGGTGGCAGGTGACGTGGCAAGTGACAATCTGCATCTGGTGACAGGTATCACGGCAAGGGACCATCCACATCTGGTGACAGGCGAAGTGGCAAGTGACAAGCTGCATCTGGTGGCAGGCGACGGTGGCAAGTGACACGGTCAGGGCTCCCACTGATTCTGCATTATGGTGAGTTGAACTATTTCATTTTATATAACAATGTAATAATAGAAATAGTGAGCTTTAATCATCCTGACACTATATCAACCATTGTGCCGTGATGATTGAACCGTCAACACCAGCTATTTCCCCAATAAATTGCCCCCAAAAAACATATTTTCTGGCAGTGCCCCTCCCGAGACTAGACTCTGGATCCGCCCCTGGGTCAATCCATGTCTTTATACAGCTGGTCAAACCATGTCTTTATGGAGGCGATCAAATCATGGCTTTTTTACAGCTGGTCAAACCATGTCTTTATGGAGGCGGTCAAATCATGTCTTTATACAGCTGGTTGAACCATGTCTTTTATGGATTTGGTCAAATCATGTCTTTATACAGCTGGTTAAGCCATGTCTTTAAAGAGCTGGTCAAAGAGCTGGTCTTTTATGGAGCTGGTCAAACCATTTTTTCATGGAGCTGGCTTTGTACACAGGGACACAGTAATGCTGGAACAGAAAAGGGTCTTCATCCAACTGTTACCACAAGGTTGGAAGAGCACAAATTGTCTAAATGCCTGTGCTGTAGCCATAACTGTACCCTTCACTGGACAACTTGAATTCCATCATTGGGGAAGGGAAGGGGGATTCTTGGCCATTTAGAAGGTGTGATGGTCAAGTTTCCATATTCTTCTGGCCATAAAATGTATTATAACCCCAAGTTTTACTCTGATTTTCAGTAAGGTCCTCAAACTGTTCTGTTACATCTAATGTCTTGTATTCTACTAGGCTTCTGTTCATGACTCCCTGGTCTAAACCGCTCTTGAAACTCAATGCTGGCATCTCTGGCTACCTGACTTGACTCTTCACCTTAGTCATCTGTCCTGTGTTAACTTAAAGTGGGGTTCCACCCAAAAAACAAAACTACCTGCAAAAATTCTAAAACAAAAAACAAAAAAACATTTGGATATTATTTTTTTTTTCACTTACCTCTAAATGCCTGTTGCTAGGTGGTCCCTCGTAGTCTGCCTGTTCCTTAGCCTGGGCTGGTGACATCACTTCCTCCTCGGCACAGGAAGGGCTCCGCTCTGCTCCCTCCCTCCTGTCAATCATCTGGGACCTGTTACAGGTCCCAGGTGATTGAGCGGCCAATCGCGGCGCGCGACGCCGCTCGCGCATGCGCAGTGGGTGCCAGGCTGTGAAGCCACAGCCCGGCGCCCACAGTTGAAATGCCGGCGCCGACGAGCGGAGGGGGGGGACGAGCGGGGCTTCGATCCCCCATATCGCTGGACCCAGGGACAGGTGAGTGTCCAATTAAAAGTCAGCAGCTGCAGTATTTGTAGCTGCTGACTTTTAATTTTTTTTTTTTGTTGGCCCCCCTGGGTGGAACTCCTCTTTAAGTGTAATCATACTCTTTACATCGGCATCTACAGGGGTACCTGCCAGTAGAAGCGTACACTTCCAGTAGCTTTGAATAATAAATAGTGACAAATTACAGAGAGAACCTCTTGTAGCTCTGCCCTTGTGTGTTTTGTTACTCCACCCCTTTTAACAAAGGTACATATTTAAGTCTTATATCTGATCTGATCTACAGAAAGACAGTAGCTTATGGGTGAAAGCCACAGAATGAAGTGGAATATATAGCTAGCTGGAGGCAAATTATTACAGGTGAGATCTGCTACTTACTTTTTTTTTCTTACTTGCATGCCATTTGGATGGTTTATGTACAGTTTAGGCTTACCCAGGATATGAGGCACTCGATGGATATGCAGAATATGAACTGTACTGTTTAATCTACGTAGGTTGATGTAAGCGTGTGCTTTATTCATAATGGGCAACGTAGCAGGTTGACTTTATAGGAAGGACTTAACGCAGGCCATAGTCACCATACTGACCATCCATGAGCTCGCCTGCTGCTCCAGAGACTTGCTGAGCAAATCAAAATTTCCTTAGGATCATACATGTTTGCCCCCTGCAATTAGGCATGGTGATTGGGCGCATTGAAGTGCTACATTTGTACATCTCTACAGGACCTAGAAGTGACATTGCAGCCAGCCAGAGAATCCACAGAGCACAGTGGGGCACATGCCACCCATTTCCCCAGATTTTTTGGATAGCAGTAGTGCACAGAGCTCCTTAGGCAAGCAAAGATTTAATATGCCATCTGCCAGAAAGGTGGGTATAAACCTTCTTCTTTTACAGGTTGGTCCCTATTCATTTTTATTATAGTGACATGTTCACTTTAATGTCTTTTAAATTACTTAATGTGGGAAAAGTACAGGTCCACTTTAAAGAAGCACATTTTAAGGAAAACAAATAATTTGTGGCCAATGGACAGTTGATTTTATATATACAGTAAACATATATATTTTTGGGTGAATATTGAATAGTGAAATATTTCAGAGCCTGTGGGGCTGTATAATTGTGTTTACTGGAATGGGATAAGCTGATTGAAGATCGGGGTTCTTATGTTGAGACTAAAACGACTTTCCGACGGACTTTTTAACGAATGGACTTGCCTACACACGATCACACCAAAGTCCGATCGTTTCTAACGTGATGACGTACAACCGGACTAAAATAAGGAAGTTCATATCCGGTAGCCAATAGCTGCCCTAGCGCCGGTTTTTGTCCGTCGGACTAGCACACAGACGAGCGGATTTCTGGGTCCGGCAGAGATACGACGTAAAGATTTGAAGCATGTTCCAAATCTAAAGTCCATCAGATTTTCGACTGGAAAAGTCCGCTGAAGGTCCGATGAAGCCCACACACGATCGGATTGTCCGCCGGACTCGGTCCGTCAGGCCAGTCCGGTCGAGAAGTCCGACAGTGTGTACGCTGCATTAGACTTGGAAATTGGAACGTGTGAACGTCAGTTTAAGTTTAAAGCCTGTTTCAAACCTACCGATCGCAATGGGTTCATTCCCATTGACAGCTGTCGTCACAGTTCCTGGTTAGGTTTTGGTTCCGTGGAGCCAGTTTCTGCGGTTATGCAGAAATTATACCGACACCGAGACTTTCAAGGAACAAGCTTGCATTCTAAGACAGAGGTTCAGTGATAAAGGATATGACCAGGTGGAAGTGGATTTAGGAATTACAAAGAACTTTGGAAGTGGAGAGGAGCTCTATGTTGACAGAGAGATCTCGTCAGGATTCTAACGAATCCTTGAAGTGGTCAATGATAACTTCATTTTCTATACAACATAGACAAATGAAATCTGTTATCAACAAGCACTGGAGTGTATTGAAAAGCGATCGCATTCTAGGCTCCCCGTTGCCTGATCAAGCTAAGGTGGTATACAGGGGTGCTCCATCTCTACAGAGCAAGATCACTCCTAATATTATTAATCCGCCCGTCGATGCCTCCTTTTTTTCACAATCCAGTCGGCTATTATCCATGCAAAAAATGCAATGTATGTAAATACAACACACGAGGCAGATGTAAAACTCAACAATTCAAATCTCCAGTTACTGATCGTTGGTACTGTATGAAACATTTTGGTACATGTGCTACCAAGAACGTCGTTTATTTGCTCACCTGCCCTTGTGGCAAAATATATGTGGGAAGAATTATTCGTCCTTTTTCGGTGAGAGTCACTGAGCCGAACTTAAAAGTGGAGATACCAATCACACTGTACCCAAACACTATCGGCAGCACCATCGATGCAATAAGGATTTTTTTGGATCTACCACAACATTTATTTTTCACCCTGTGGACTATGTACTTGTTTTTCACAATTATGGACACATTAAGTTTCGTCATGATTCTTATATGAATATTGCACTATAGTCAGGCGTGATATTCAGTCATGCACAAGTTATAGGAAATAATAATCTATTTGTTTATAGTTCCTGTGTTTATACAGTGACCGTTTCACATTAGCGCTGCACATATTCCCAAAACCATGTCTTTATGGAAGTAGTCAAACCATGTCTTTATGGAAGTGGTCAAACCATGTCTTTATGGAACTGGTCAAACCATGTCTTTATACAGTTTGTCAAACCAGGGGCAGATCCGGGGGGGGGGGGGCAACAAGGCAGTTGCCCCCCCCGAGAATTCGGGTGAGTGAGTGGGCAGGCTGCTCCGCGGGTGAGAGAGTGGGCAGCTCCGCGGGTGGCTCCGCGGGCCGGCCGGGCTGTCGGCCGGCTCGGTTGGTGAGCGGGCGGGAGGCTCCGCGGGCGGGTGAGATTGCGGGCGAGCAGCTGGGCGGCTTTATTTGGTGAGCAGACAGCTGGCCGATCAGGGAGCCGGCCGGCGGGGGAGCAGAGAGATAACATCATCTCTCTGCTGCCTGACTCTGGGACACAGAAAGAGACCACCTTAGCAGGAAAGAGACACAGCAAGAGACAATCCGCAACGTGTGGAAGGTGACGTGGCAAGCGACAATCCGCATCTGGTGACCGGTGACGTGGCAAGTGACAATGCGCAACTTCTGGCACGTGATGTGGCAAGTGACAATCTGCATCTGGTGACAGGCGACGTGGCAAGTGACAATCCGCATCTGGTGACAGGCGACGTGGCAAGTGACAATCTGCATCTGGTGACAGGCGACGTGGCAAGTGACAATCTGCATCTGGTGGCAGGTGACATGGCAAGTGACAATCTGCATCTGGTGACCGGTGACGTGGCAAGTGATAATCCGCAACGTGTGGCACGTGATGTGGCAAGTGACAATCTGCATCTGGTGACAGGTGACGTGGCAAGTGACAATCCGCATCTGGTGACAGGCGACGTGGCAAGTGACAATCTGCATCTGGTGGCAGGTTACATGGCAAGTGACAATCCAGGACGTGTGGCACGTGATGTGGCAAGTGACAATCTGCATCTGGTGACCGGTGACGTGGCAAGTGATAATCCGCAACGTGTGGCACGTGATGTGGCAAGTGACAATCTGCATCTGGTGACAGGTGACGTGGCAAGTGACAATCCGCATCTGGTGACAGGCGAAGTAGCAAGTGACAATCTGCATCTGGTGACAGGCGACGGTGGCAGGTGACATGCTCAGTGCTCCCACTGATTCTGCATTATGGTGAGTTGAACTATTTCATTTTATATAACAATGTAATAATAGAAATAGTGAGCTTTAATCATCCTGACACCATATCAACCATGGTGCCGTGATGATTGAAGCGCCAACACCAGCTCTTTCCCCGATAAATTGCCCCCAAAAAAACTTATTTTCTGGCAGTGCCCCTCCCGAGACTAGACTCTGGATCCGCCCCTGGGTCAAACCATGTCTTTATACAACTGGTCAAGCCATGTCTTTCTAGAACTGGTCAAACCATTTCTTCATGGAGCTGGCTTTGTACACAGGGACACAGTAATGCTGGAACAGAAAAGGGTCTTCATCAAACTGTTACCACAAGGTTGGAAGAGCACAAATTGTCTAAATGCCTGTGCTGTAGCCCTAACTGTACTCTTTACTGGAGAACTTGAATTCCATCATTGAGGAAGGGAAGGGGGATTCTTGGCCATTTAGAAGGTGTCATGGTCAAGTTTCTATATTCTTCTGGCCAGGACTTTTTTTTCTTAAAGAATAGGTGCAAGAACTCCCTCTTTTGGGAGTCACCCATTGTCTTTGCCCCTACCTACCTCTGAGCACCAGTCCTTGGTTCCACCCCCTACCCACCTCCCAGCACTACCCCTTTTAGAGAATACAGAACCAAGTAACATTTGTGGTACTAAGTAATTTGTATGGAATTAGTTTTTGATAACAAGAAAAGCAGTAAAATAGACCCCCCACACCCAACAACAATAGACCCACCAGCAACAATGGACACCCCCCCCCCCCCCGCAACAATGGACCACCTACAACAAAATACCACCCAGCAATAATAGACCCTCCAGCAGCCAGCTATAATAGACTGCTCCCTCCAGCGACAACTGACCCCCCCCCCCCCCCCAGCAACATAAGACCCATCCCAGCAACAATAGAGCCCCCACCAGCAACAATAGACCTCCCCAGCAGCAATCAACCCTTCTGCAGAAATAGATCCCCTCCAGGAACAATAGATCCATCAGCAGCCAGCATCAGTAGACACTGTAGCACAACCCAGCGCTCCTTGCCATTACATACATTCAGTGGTGGAGGTGCTGGGAACTGCGTTCCCCCGCGTTCCCGCTGAAAAAAAGCCCTGCTTCTGGCCATAAAATGTATTATAACCCCAAGTTTTACTCTGATTTTCAGTAAGCTCCTCAAACTGTTCTGTTACATCTAATGTCTTGTATTCTACTAGGCTTCTGTTCATGACTCCCTGGTCGAAACCGCTCTTGAAACTCAATGCTGGCATCTCTGGCTACCTGACTTGACTCTTCACCTTAGTCATCTGTCCTGTGTTAGCTTAAGTGTAATCATACTCTTTACATCGGCATCTACAGGGGTACCTGCCAGTAGAAGCGTACACTTCCAGTAGCTTTGAATAATAAATAGTGACAAATTACAGAGAGAACCTCTTGTAGCTCTGCCCTTGTGTGTTTTGTTACTCCACCCCTTTTAACAAAGGTACATATTTAAGTCTTATATCTGATCCCATCTACAGAAAGACAGTAGCTTGTGGGTGAAAGCCACAGAATGAAGTGGAATATATAGCTAGCTGGAGGCAAATTATTACAGGTGAGATCTGCTACTTACTTTTTTTTTACTTGCATGCCATTTGGATGGTTTATGTATAGTTTAGGCTTACCCAGGATATGAGGCACTGGATGGATATGCAGAATATGAACTGTGCTGTTTAATCTACGTAGGTTGATGTAAGCGTGTGCTTTATTCATAATGGGCAACGTAGCAGGTTGACTTTATAGGAAGGACTTAACGCAGGCCATAGTCACCATACTGACCATCCATGAGCTCGCCTGCTGCTCCAGAGACTTGCTGAGCAAATCAAAATTTCCTTAGGATCATACATGTTTGCCCCCTGCAATTAGGCATGGTGATTGGGCGCATTGAAGTGCTACATTTGTATATCTCTACAGGACCTAGAAGTGACATTGCAGCCAGCCAGAGAATCCACAGAGCACAGTGGGGCACATGCCACCCATTTCCCCAGATTTGTTGGATAGCAGTAGTGCACAGAGCTCCTTAGGCAAGCAAAGATTTAATATGCCATCTGCCAGAAAGGTGGGTATAAACCTTCTTCTTTTACAGGTTGGTCCCTATTCATTTTTATTATAGTGACATGTTCACTTTAATGTCCCCGCCTTTTAAATTACTTAATGTGGGAAAAGTACAGGTCCACTTTAAAGAAGCACATTTTACGGAAAACAAATAATTTATGGCCAATGGACAGTTGATTTTATATATACAGTATACATATATATTTTTGGGTGAATATTGAATAGTGAAATATTTCAGAGCCTGTGGGGCTGTATAATTGTATTTACTGGAATGGGATAAGCTGATTGAAGATCGGGGTTCTTATGTTGAGACTAAAAAAAAAGTTACATAAATATCTGGATTTTTTGCTTATTTTGCATTATGAAAAGTAGGGAAGGAGTATCAGTAAAAATAATAAAAATAATAATTTCAGCCCACTCGACTGCTATGGGGCCTGAAGGTGGAAGGGGCCCCTTTAGGGAGGCTGCTCAGGCAATTTAAACTTAGAAAATCTGTGTGCCTGTGGAGATAACACAAATCTATCATGGTATTATTAGGAATGAATAGATTTCTGTTGACAATGAACCTGTACCCCCTTTGTAACCTTGGCCCTTTAAACCCTGACCTTGTAACCCCTGTGACCCTGACCCTGTACCCCCTGTGACCCTGACCCTGTACCCCCTGTGACCCTGACCCTGTATGCCCGTGTGACCCTGACCCTGTAACCCCTGTGACCCTGTACCCCTTGTGACCCTGTACCCCCTGTGAAACTGACCCTCTACGCCCCCGTGACACTGACCCTGTACCCCCTGTGACACTGATCCTGTACCCCCCTTGTGACACTAACCCTGTACCCCCTATGACCCTGACCCTGTATGCCCCTGTGACACTGACCCTCTACGCCCCTGTGACCCTGACCCTGTACCCCCTGTGACACTGGCCCTGTACCCCCTGTGACCCTGTACCCCCTGTGACACTGACCCTCTATGCCCCTGTGACCCTGACCCTGTACCCCCTGTGACACTGGCCCTGTACCCCCTGTGACCCTGTACCCCCTGTGACCCTGACCCTCTACGCCCCTGTGACCCTGTACCTCCTGTGACCCTGTACCCCCTGGGACACTGACTCTCCATGCCCCTGTGATTCTGACCATGTACCCCCTGTGACCCTGACACTGTACCCCCTGTGACCATGACACTGTACCCCCTGTGGCACTGACCCTTTACTCCCAATGAGACTGACCCTGTACTCCCTGTGACATTTCCAATTAAGAAGAGCTGACATTGGACGTACAGGAGGAGACTTTAGAATGGTGGTCACCAATCACAGATCCACTTTTCAGCCTGCACAGTAAGAAGAATTTGCTTAGCTGTCTTAGTAATGTTTTGCGCTCAGAGCTTCTGAACATCCCGGCCAGCACTGAAAATAACCCTGTATGTCTAGCACTGGCTTGCTCAGGATGTAAAAATCCCGGAGTGTCTCCTCAGCTGTTTGGAGTTCTGCCCAAATTTTAAAGAAGTTTTTATTGGGCTTGTAAAGTAGTAGTGAGCAGGTGTTACGAAACAATGGTGTCATCATATAAAATATTGTGATGTCATTATCATTGATACTACAACTCTTATTGTTTTTTTTTTGTTTTTTTTTCATAACTTTTACACCAGCTCCTTCAGAACTTGCTTGCTGTGGCAGTGGAAGGGGTGTGAGGACTCAGAACTTACACTGAGCTCCGGGGATTTGGGATGGTGAAAAGTTGGAGAGATACTGAGGACAGAGGGGTTCAAATGTTGTGTTAGAAGTTAGTTCCCTGCACTGCTTCTCTTCCCTGACACCTTCTGTCCCAACTCTCCTCCCTAGTAATGTAATCACTATGCTGACAGCTCCCCTGCTACCTGTCCTTGGTAGGGATGAGCTGAACACCCCTGGGTTGATTTGCAGAGATTCGACTGAACGCATCAAAAGTTCAAGCCCCATTGAAGCCAAAGAGAGACAAATCTGTTAAATCAATTTTCTCAACTCTTAAGGCTAATAGCCAAGGGATTGGCAAAATAAGTTAATGTTTCCCTGTAGGTTTACTTTAATTTGTACATAATGCAATGGGGACCCCCCGAAATAGATACCAGACTCTCACCAAGAAGGATAAGGGTCTGGTACAAGTTTTGAGGGTTACCCATTACATTATTTACAAAACTAAAGGAGCTTGCAGGGAAAAGTGAATTAATGTTTTTTTTTTTTTTGTTTTTTTTTCTATATGTAGCTTGTGCTATACATGTGAAGAAAAAAAATGACATATCCCCCCCCCCCCCCCCCCCAAATCAATACCAGACCATTCAGATCTGTTGTACATTTTAGAGCGGAGTTCCAGTCATACATTTTTTTTTTACATTATTCAGCTGCATTAAATATAAATAACAACCTTTGGAAATTTTTTTTTTTTTTACTCACGTTTTAAGGTCTGTTGCTAGGGGGTCCCTCGTAATCTCCCTCTTCCTCTCCAAGGCGCCTGACAACATTTCCCGAGGGCTTTGTTGCCATCACAGCGGGGGGCGGCACTTCCGACAATGACGCCCGTTGTGATGGCAACGTTAGAAGTGTACGGCGCTGCGCCGTACATACGGCGCATGCGCAAGAATGGGCGGTGCATGCTGGTCGCTCAGCTGCACCAGAGCCCGGAAAGATAGTGCTTGTGGGCTACACATACCCACAAGCACTATGGAAACTGACACAAAACAGGAATGTAAGATATATTCCTCTATAAAATCTGCAGTCGAGCTCCGATTAATAACACAGACGTGAGTGCTCTAAATAAACATTCTAAACAAAAGATATGGATATTAAAAAAAAAATTAACAGTGGGAGAACCCTGGGCAGAAAAAGCAAAAAAATAAATAAATAAAGATATGAGGGTCCTCCTCGAAATCCATACTAAACCCTTTGGATCTGGTTTAGATTTTAAGTCTGAAAAACAGGCTAAGGGTCCCATCCCCCAATATCCATAGTAGACTCATCCGAGCATGCTGCCTGACAGGTCAGAAACTATACAAGGCCACATTCCCTCAACATGGGAGAAGGGGTGGTCATGTGGATGAGGACATGGGTCTCTTCCCTACAGCCCTGGCCTAGAGGTTGTGGGGATGCAGGGGGAGACTTGACTGAATCTGGAAGCCCCCTTTAAGATATGAGGGCCAGAAGATAGCTGGATTCCCCTCTGTAAATGAGTAAGGGGTACATGGTGTTACTACTCACTCACAAGAATCCAGTATTGTAACTCCAACATCAATCACAGAAAATGTTGCCCACACATGACAGCTCTATGGAGTTGTCATTAGGTTTATATGCAAGGGGGAGGGGATGTGCTGACATCACTGACCAAATATGGTCATAGCCACATTTGGTCTAGGGCCATGCTTGGTCAGTGAATTCACTACCATCCCACGCCTTTGGTTACATGGCTAATTCACATATGTTTTACATTTTGATATTTTCAGTCTGAGAGCATTACTGGTGCAATTTTATGATATTTTGGGGATCATATTGTCAGTTCTTTTATTACCAGGGCTGGTACTGATATTAAATTTTCATTATTTTATGTTGGGATTATAGCCGAACCTGAGGTCTATGGTTACATTCAACAGTTGAGTTGAGAATAAGAGGTTTGGGTCAAGTTATGGGCTATTTTTTGATGAAGGATGAAGGTCAGGGATTAGGCTGAGCTTTAAGCAGAACTCTTATGACATCACGTATAAGGCTGCCATTACTATTCCCCCATTCTGCCCTTGGACAAGCAACATCTGCCATGGCACATTCCCTGGTGATTTGATGAAGGTGGCTGAGTTACTCATGTGGCTATACTATAGATACTGAGAAAGGTTCCTGACACTCATTGGAACTAAACAAGTGCCTTTGGATAAGGTGTGAAACATCTTCAACATTACAGAACAAGTCTAGTTAAATGTGGCCAACTTCTGTATTATGAGCTATACTAGGGTTTCTCAACCAGGGTTCCATGGAACCATAGGGTTCCTCCAGAGGTTGTTAGGGGTTCCTTGAGCAATGAGCAGTTTCTGCCTTTCAGATAAGTTCCCACTGACACCATTTTTTTTTCGGGCTATCTCTAAGGGGGAAATTCTTCCCAACGACCACAAGTGTAAGGAGCATTCTTCCCACTGATCATCACACTAATGTATCATGAGTTGTAGTTATAGTTGTCAGAAACCATGAACCAGACTGATACAAAAGTACAGTAAAATCACACTTGTTTATTAATGAAAAATAAAAAGGTAAATCGAGTAAGCATAGTCAAAGCATAGCCAGAGTTCAGTAACCGGATCGGGTAATCAGCCAAGCCAGAGTCCCATAACCGGATCGAGTAGTCAGCCAGGCCAGAAGTCAAGAATCCAAGTTGAGGGACAGCAAGCAGGATAAGGAACCAGAAGGGATGTCAGCAAAGCCAGTCTTTAAACAGGAACACAGGAGATGGTTTCTTGTAATGTGACCAAGGCGAAGGCAGGAATGAAGTGAGCTGGAGATCTTTAAGTAGGCGGGACTGACGAGCAGATCCACAACAGCTAGTTAACTGTGGAGAGAGATGAGAGGTGGCAATTAGCCGACAGCTGAGCGGCCAGCTCAGAAAAAGAAGGGCTGAGCCCAGCCCTGACAATAGTATTTTTTAGCAGGGGTTACCTGAGACCGGAAGGTTAGTTCAACATTTCCTCTGTGTTGAATAGGCTGAGAAAGGCAGAGCTGTACCATGACCTGTATAAATGAGAACCTTCATAGACACATTTCTAAACTTTTTATGACAATACAAATTCCCTGTCTCTCTTTGGCTCTGATATTCCATATTGAGACATTGAACCAAAGCAAGGCTGTAGCAACTTAAAAGAGCTCCAAACTTGTTACAAAATTTATTGACTAAGAATCAATATGAGAGGTTTTTTTTTTTAGTTTTTTTGTAGACTAATTTTGGGATGAAATATTAGTTGTTTAAAACCTAGGACTACCTCAAAGTTGCAAAAGAAATCAGCTGCAACCTAATTCTGTTTTTCTTAGATTTTTTAGGTTTCTTTGCATTGAAGCAAGGAAGCAGAATCCTCTGTAGTGTATTAATGTGCTTTTACTGAATAAGAATACTCTACATACAACCTACGTACTTACAATTGTAGGAAAACAATACAAGACATAGAGAGTATTACAAATATGCATACAACGCACATGCACACGCTATCTAATCTTCCTAGCAGATGAGCATTGACAATTAATGCGATAGGGCTAAACTAAAAAGTAATTTAGCTTTAGTTTTAGTTTGCAATTACTATAACAAACAGAACTCCAGGCTACTCAAGCGATTGTAGGAAACCAGGTTCTGTCGTAATGTAGATCTAGTGTCATTGCCAAGTTAGGTCCCTTCTTTGGTCTTGTGAAGTCTCCTCTGGCACAGACCTTTCATAGTGTTATGGAGCCTGCTTTCCTTATTTCTTCTTGATATGGGGCCCTGTTTGTTATGGAAATCGCAAACTATAACCCAAGCTAAGTAACATTGAGGGCTCGTTCGGGATTAAACAAGTTACTTGGCATTTGAATAGAGGAAGCCCAGCTTCCGATTTCTAGACGACCACTAATATTCAATATTCCATATACAGGCACAGCCCACTTTTAAGTACACAATGGGGGTTTATTTACTAAAGCTGGGAAGTGCAAAATCAGGCTCACTTCTGCATAGAAACCAATAAGCTTCTAACCCCAGCTTGTTCAATTAAGCTTTGGTAATAAAACCTGTAAACTCATTGGTTTCTATGCAGAAGTGAGCCTGATTTTGCACTTTCCAGCTTTGGTAAATAAACCCCCATTGCGTACTTAAAAGTGGGGTATGCCTGTATCTATACTATAATAAAAATCACTAAAATAGCCATGGAAACATGTAGGTTTTACTATGCTAAAATAGGATAAAGGTAATGCTCCGCCAGATGTTTGTAAGTTTAATTGTAACAAAATTGCAAAAGAAAATTAGTTTCACAACTTAGAACTTATAGTCGTACTGTGAAAAAACAATCCCCTGCGCTAAAGATACTAATCAGTGATTAGGCCTGCCGCTAATGTACATGACATAAGTCAAAATATGGAAAAAAGGGTATAAGTACCACAGCGCTGAGAGCCTGAATAAATGCAATAAAGTGCAACTGTAGTGCTTACAAATATAAGTGCAAAATATATTCCAATATATATATATATATATCAAGCATGTAGCCAGTGAAAACTTAAAAAACATGTGCAAATATGTATAAACTTCTAGTTGCAAGGTTCCTTTCACAGGTGCCTTCCACAGGCGCTGCTGTACTGGAAATAGTGCAAAATCAATATTAAGCATGTGACCAGTGAAAGTCCAAAAAAGACGTGCACATAAACATATAGCAGTTCTCAGTTGATAAGTTCCTTTGAAAAGTGCTGCTGTGCTAAAAAAAACATATGCTGCTGTAAACAGGGATCCACAACCACCCCCACCCCCCTTATGGGTGAACTCACCAGATCCAATGGACCCCCAAGCAGTACTGTATTGCGGGTCAGGTAGGCTTAGTATGGTGAGCGGGGTGATGAAAACGCCAACTCCTGGGTGCGATCCTTCCTGGGGTGTTTTCAGGCACAAACATATGGAGGAAGAGCCCGGATAGTAAAGTACGTCTTGTTTAATTAATTAATTAATTGATTAAAATCAATCTTTACAAGATTCCAAGGTGGAGGGCAAAATGGATGAACATCAATTACCAGTCCATTAATCAATAGGTTCTCTGCAATTGAACGGGCATCGGATGTGATGTCACAGGGGGTGTTATCGAAGTTGTATTAGTAATGAAAAAACGTATTTGGTAAATCATGTATCATTTTGTTGTATTTAACGCAGGTGGAAGAAGAAGACAACACGACATTTGATGAGGTCACCCGTAAAAGGAATAAACATGATTATCACCAGCTTAAAAGCCAGCAATCAAAATCATACCTCGGAACAAGACTCTTTAAGACAAGAGAGAAATCGAATGCTGATACTATATGCAGTTTTTCTGTTTTTTTCTGTTATTGGCTTGGTGGGAAACCTTATCGTGTTTTCGTACCTTGGTTTCAAGATCCAGAGGAACAAATATACAGTCTACATTATGAATCTGTCATTGGCTGACGCCATCTTGGAAACAGTCGCTATCATAACTTTGATAGCCAATATCATTTGGGACAGTGGCCCAAATACTAGTACTAATGGGATAAAATCGTTTTATTTATCCTTGACTGTATTGTATTACGCCATGATCTATACTGGGATGTATCTCCTCACAGCCATCAGCGCGGAAAGATGTATTTCGGCCCTGTTCCCCATTTGGAATACTGTTCGCCGCCCTCGAAATCTGTCCACCATTATGTGCTGCTTTGCGTGGGCCCTTGGAGGTCTGGAAAGTCTTCTTGATAACTTTGTTTGCGGACCTAATCCTCCAGATGGTAGGACATTAAAGTGTGTGGCTATTGGTGTGATGGATTTCACTTTAGCTGTTGGGATCTGCCTACCGCTTATGGTCACTTCCACTTCCATCCTGCTCATTAAAATAAAGAAGACCTTCCGGCAACGGTACCCGCCGAAACTCTACATCATTATCATTGTGGCTGCTATTATGTTCACGTTATCTGTTTTGCCGTTAAATACTATACGTCTTTTGTCATTCTGCAGGCTGGTGCCACCAAATTTACTACCAGTCAAAATATTTACTCCTAGCGAATATTGGATGATAGTTAACAGTGCGATTAATCCTTACATTTATTTCCTTGTCGGAAAAAACTGGAGCCAGGGGACTTGCTGCTCCATAAGAGATACTCTACATAGAGCCTTTACTGTTGACATTGATGATTGATAAAAAAAACAGAGCAGACCAATAAGCAATGCAGATTTATCCAGTCCAACCTTTAAACCAGAGGACCTGTATTCTCCTTCACTTTGGACACTGCTGAATGATCAAAAAAATGGATAAAGAAAACCCAAACCTAATTATAACTCAAAACAGCATGTAACTCCAATCACAACCCAACAATAACCCAACCAACTCTAAACAAAACCCTAATCTAACCCTTGGCCCTAATCCCTCAATCAGTCCTAACTCTACCCAACCCTGAACCTCAGTCCCAATTCTCAACCCAACTCAACTTTTCAGCCCCCTTTTTTCACCCATATCCTAACCCAGTCTCAAACCGAATTCTTAGCCAAAATTCCTTACCTCGTTTTAATCCAAACTTTTTCTTATGTTACCCTAACACTTGACCATAATTCCTCACCCAATCATTACCCAATAATCTTTTTTTCCTCAGAATAGGTGCAGGAACTTACTTGCCCTGGCTAATTCCCTGCCCCACAGAGAAACATCCTTTGTGCTGTTGGCTGCTATTTAGGTTGAAATGTGGCCCCCCTTACTGGTCTCTTGGCTCTAACTGCCAAAGCACTGGTAGATCGCAGCTATGGTGGGTGGGGGCTATGCAATGTAAAACCCATTGTATACAGAATGCACTGCAGCATTCAGAAGTACTGTCCCCAACAAATCTGCCTTGTCCTCCCCAAGCAAAAATCCTACCTACCTCATTACTAAATATTAACCTAACCATAATCACTAACCCTAATTAACTTGTTGGGGGGGGGGGGGGGGGGGGTTGGGCCTCACGAAGATAACTGAGGGAGCATTCAGATAAGGTTTTTTCTGGTTATCTCAGCTTTATTGAATTGCCCTTAGGACACTTATCATTTAAGGAGCACCTATTAAGCTGCCATTGAGCGCCAATGAAAGGGGAGGTAGAGGGTTATGTATTACCACCACTGACTACCAAATAAAGGGGAGATGGGGGTTAATTATCTCTGTCACTGTCTGACCCCCCATGGAATAGAGTGGGGTAGTGCGGGTAGGGAAAATTATTACTGCCACTGACCACCCAAAGAAATGGAGAGTGGTTGGTTAATTATCACTGCCACTGATCACCAATACAAAAAAAAAAAAAAAAGCAGGATTCATTTTTATGCTACAGACCCTCAAAAAAAGAGTGGGGTTTAGTTATTACTCCCACTGACCATCAACGAAAGGGGGATCATTACTATTGCCACTGACCACCAATGAAAGTGGGGGTTAATAACACTGCCACTAGGGGGATCTTTTATATTGTTGCCACTGACCACCAATGCTGTGGTTTAATAATGCTCCCATGACACTGTTGGGGGGTTGCTATTACTGCCATTGACCACCAGTGAAAGGGTGGGTGGTGGGTTAATTATCACTGCCACTGACCACCAATGAAAAAAAGGGGATTGATTATCACTGCCACACGTCACCAATGAAGGGGTGGGGCAGGTAGTTATTATCTTCACTGACCGCCAATAAAAGAGGGTTGTTATTACTGCCACCGACCACCAATGAAAGTGGGGGTTAATAACACTGCCACTGACCACTACTGAAAGGTGGGTCTCTAATATCATTGCCATTGACCACCAATGATTAAATAATGCTCCCACTGACACCAATGTTGGGGATTGCTATTACTGCCACTGACACCAATGTTGGGGGTTACTATAACTGCCACTGACACCAATGTTGGGGATTACTATAACTGCCACTGACACCAATATTGGGGTTTACTTTTACTGCCAGTGACACCAATGTTGAGAGTGACACCAGTGATGGGTCTTATTTTACTCCCAGTTTCTGTTCAATGTACCCCCAGGCCCTATTTTGTCTAAAATATAGCAACACAAAGGGGGAATCCCATCCACTTTATTCACCGGGCCCAATTTTTGGCCACAAGTAGCCAGTGGTCATTTTTCTTCTTATTCTTTTCAAGAAGATCCTCCTAATTATTTTTGCATGTTGGCTACTATGTATATGTTATGTTCAGAGATGCTAAATAAGAGTTGAGCGTAGTACCGAACTCTTCCACAGCTCACAATGTTACTTTGTAAATACATATTTTTTTATCATTTTCACCACGTTTGTTCCTTTTACTCCATAGAATACCTCTATAGTTCTGTACTTTGAACATAACACCATTTTTACCTCTAATAGGTCTACAAAAACACATTCACACAGTCAAAGGGACTTACTATACCAAGTCGCAGGCACTCTGGTGTAAAAAAAAACAAAAAACATGAGTGCTAGTTGTTTCAAAATTTCTATAGCTGCAACTTATTGGAGGAAGAGTAAAAGTGGAGATGAGTACCCACAGGTTACATAGTTACATAGGTTGAAAAAAGACACATGTACATATAGTTTAACCAATAGAAAGCAACAAAGTAACACTTAACTTGTGGTTCCACTCTTTAAATGCCTGAAGTCACCTCCTGCCCCAGACACCTCCTGGCTGAACTACAAGTACCTCCGTAGGTGGTCTGGTCTTCATTTACTTCAACATCCCAAGGAAAGGGATTAGATGACCATTGGAGCTTCAGGTCGTAACTCATTTCATGACCCTGCAAGCAACATGGCCATGTGGGCGGCTGGATGTGGACCAAGCTGGAACCAGTTGTTTTCTGTGTTGTCTCTGCATTGGAACTCCATTAAAACTGTGTTGTGTCTCCATTGGAACTCCATTGGAACCGTGCTGTCTCTCCATTGGAACTCCATTGGAACTGTGTTGTCTCTCAATTTGAACGCTATTACTGCCACTGACACCAATGTTGAAGAGGTACTAATGCTGCCAGTGGCACCAGTGATCAGTCCTATTTTACTCCCAGTTTCTGTTCAGTGTCCCCCAGGTCCATTGGAACAGTACTGTCTCTCCATTGAAACTCCATTGGAACTGTGTTGTCTCTCCATTGAAACTCCATTGGAACTGTGTTGTCTCTCCATTGGAATTCCATTAGAACTGTGTTGTCTCTCCATTGGAACTGTGTTATCTCTCCATTCAAACTCCATTACTGCCATTGATACCAATGTAGAGAGGTACTATTACTGCCAGTGACACCAGTGAAGGGTCCTATTTTCTGTTCAGTGTCCCCCAGGTCCTATTTTGTCTAAAATATAGCAACACAAAGGGGTTAATTTCCACACTACAAACCAAAATTGGGCCTGATTTTCGGCTGGATGTGGACCAAGCTGGAATTAGTTGTTTTCTGTGTTGCCTCTCCATTGGAACTCCATTGGAACTGTGTTGTCTCTCCATTGGAACTGCATTGGAACTGTGTTGTCTCTCCATTGAAACTCTTGTGAATTCTCCCGATGCTTAAGCAGTTGCACATCATTGTAGACTCATCTTTGTCTCATCTCAGTCCACATCTTTGCTAAGATAGTGACAATGGGGAACCATGCTTGCACAATCTGTACTGGTATGGCCACCTGTAGACTCAATCAATGGCACATGTGTCAATGTAGACTAGCCACTGGGAGATAGTTGCACCCAATAACAGGAGGTGCCTGAACAAGGACCTTCATGGCAGGATCATCAGGGTTTATTTTAATGGGAACTGCAGATTTAAAAAGCATTTTTTAAATTCCATTACAATGTTAAAGCTTTGAGATTTTGGTGATTGAGTTCATACCCACTTTAAGCATTCTGTGGATGTCTTCCTCAAAATGGTTTTGTGCACCCAGCTCTGGGCTTTCCACGTGTCTTTAGGTGGCCATCATGGTAAACAGCAGGGATAAATAAGACCCCCTCGATGATCCCAGTTAACAGCAGGAAGAGAAACCATAATGGGAAAAGGATACATCACACAACAATGTTAATGATAAAGGAGACTGTATCCTTTTTATATATGGAAGAACTAGACCATAGAAATATGTCTATAGCCACCCCATGACAACCTATGGCTTGGAAGACCCGTCCAGCCTTCATGTACTTCACCATTTTCTCCTCCACCAGACACCAAACCTTCCTTTCTAGAGAACTGGATGCCCATCACGGTAACCAGGCATAAATGTGTCTGTGCCAACTTCACCTCACACATAACTTGTGAAGTATTGTGTAGAAAAATATTTTACCTCTAATTTCTAGTTATATATTTTATAATAGTAATTTATTGTATTGTATCTTTTATAACAATATTTTATAATAAAACGGATTATAGTAAAATAATTGCTGTTCTTTTAACGCTTTCTTTCTGGTTTCCAAAAACAAAATTGTTGCACCAAAGATTACCGCTGGCCCCATTGTGAGGTCTCTATGTGCCGAAGTTTTTGCATTTCACAAACAATGCAGCAGAGATTCCTCCTTTTTCAGCATAAGGAATAAGACTCCTCATGTTTTAGCACAAGGTGTGAGACTCCTGGATGACGAGAGGAGACAGAGGAACAACGTTTATAAACAATGTTACTTTGTATCTCTCTGTCTCCCGTCTGATCGATGTTTATAAACAATATTACTTTGCTTCTCTCTATCTCCCATATGATCAAGGTTTATAAACAATGTTGCTTTGCTTTTCTCTATCTCCCGTTTGATCAATGTTTATAAACAATATTACTTTGTATCTCTCTAGCTCCTGTCTGATCAATGTTTATAAACATTGTTACTTTGTATCTCTTTAACTCCTGTCTGATCAATGTTTATAAACAATGTTACTTATGTAGCGCTGGTAGATTTGCAATCTACTGCATGTTAGGTAAATTTAGTGAATTGTGTGTTAGGAAGGTTAAGTTCGCCTCTGTTCCAGCTTGGCTGATGTTGTGTGTGCTTCCATACTGACCGGTGGGTGTCGCTGTTGCCACTGGTCAGTGTTGGAAAGGCAACGTGTTGAAGCGTATGGATGCTCTTCTGTCCCGGAGACAACTCGGTGGAGGTGGTCCTCCGAGTTGCATTCTGGGCGAGGGTATTTATGGGACAGATGCCATATTTTGGGGTTCGTTTTTCAGCCACCTGCTGGCCCTCCTGGCCGACAGGTATGCGTTAAGGAGCTACCTCGTGGTCCTCCGATCGGGAGGCCCACGATACTGCGGCGCAGGGGTGGGTCCAGAGGCTTGTCTGGGGCCTCCCACCGTGGCCGAGGAATGGTCCTAAGCTGTCAGTCCTGTGTGACGAAGCTGAACAACCGAGGAGATCCCAGGGGAGGACCCGTCATGGAGAGATCACGCAGAGTGCTGGTCTATAGAGGGGCCTGGTGACTCGGTTGGAGGACGTATCCGAAAGTAACTATACAGCATAGTGTTGCCGGATCGGCTTAAAGGTTCAAGCACTGTGACTGACATTCATTACAGAAAATCTGATACATCCTGTGGCAGAGGATCGTACGGATTTTGTTCCCAAACAAGTCTGTGGCAGAGACTTTGATTTGTGCTGCGTGCTGGCTGCTAGACCGGTGAGAGAGGCCTATCCAGACGAGCAAAGAGTGTGTCCCACGAGGGGAGCGAATTCCACATAGTATCTGAATTCTACCGGGACATTTGTCAAAAGAACCCTACAAGAGGATATTTGAGTTTCTTCTGCAAGTTTCCTTTCCACCTCTTTCCTGCTATTTCCTAAGGATTGAAAACGTACTCCCGTATTGGTGCGTGTGTCGTCCAGAAGTAAACTCAACGGAACCCCTAGACCCGGTGCCGGTGAAACAGAGGGAAGCAGAGTGAAGGTAACAGACCCGCTTAAACCAGCAGCTCCACCGAGAGTTGATACACTATGTATCGCTCTATCTCCTGTCTGTTCAATTTTTTTTTAAACAATGTTACTTTGTATCTCTCTATCTCCTGTATGTTCAATTTTTTTAAACAATGTTACTTTGTATCTCTCGATCTCCTGTATGTTCAATTGAGTAGAAAGATTGGTAGCCTAGTCCCCAACTAGGCTGCCATGGGAAAGGTGGGGGGGGGGGATTGGACTATTACGGTACAATAAAAACAGCCCCTTTCCCGTGGCAGCCTAGTTGGGGACTAGGCTACCAATCTTTCTACTCAATTATCTCTGGATGATGGTACAAGTCCCTATCAGTCCCTATTTTGATTACCCACCTTAGAGGCCTACCTACTTCCTCCTGTCTGTTCAATGTTTATAACAATGTTACTTGTATCTCTCTATCTCCCCTCTGATCAATGTTTATAAACAATGTTACTTTGTATCTCTTTCTTCTGTTTGATCAATGTTTATAAACAATGTTGCTTTGTACCTTTCCAGTTTGCATTTGAACAGTGTTGATGAACACCGAGTCAGACAGCTTTTTTCTTGTTTACAGTAGCAGCTGCTAGAACTGCTGTATTTACACAGCAACACCTGATTTGATTAATTAGAGCTGAGAATGACCTGGGGGTGTGAGGGGGGTGTGAGGGGGGTGTGAGGGGTGTGTGAGGGGGGTGTGAGGGGGTGTGAGGGGGGGTGTGAGGGGGGTGGGAGGGGGTGTGAGGGGGAAGGGAGGTGGGTGTGAGGGGGTGTGAAGGGGTGTGAGGGGGGTGGGAGGGGTGTGTGAGGGGTGTGTGAGGGGGGTGGGAGGATGTGTGAGGGGATGTGTGAGGGGGGTGTGAGGGGTTTGTGAGGGGTTTGTGAGGGGGGTGTGAGGGGTGTGTGAGGGGGGATGGGAGGGGGTGTGAGGGGGATGGGAGGTGGGTGTGAGGGGGGTGTGAGGTGGATGGGAGGGGGTGGGAGGGGGTTGTGAGGGGGATGGGAGGTGGGTGTGAGGGGGGTGTGAGGGGGTGGGAGGGGGGTGTGAGGGGGATGGGAGGTGGGTGTGAGGGGTGTGTGAGGGGGGTGTGAGGGGGGTGTGAGGGGGATGGGAGGTGGGTGTGAGGGGGGGTGAGGGGGTGTGAGGGGGGTGTGAGGGGGTGTGAGGTGGTGGGAGGGGGGTGTGAGGGGGATGGTAGGTGGGTGTGAGGGGTGTGTGAGGGGTGTGTGAGGGGGGTGTGAGGGGGATGGGAGGTGGGTGTGAGGGGGGGTGAGGGGGGGTGTGAGGGGGGGTGTGAGGGGGGTGTGAGGGGGGGTGTGAGGGGGATGGGAGGTGGGTGTGAGGGGGTGTGAGGGGGGGTGTGAGGGGGAAGGGAGGTGGGTGTGAGGGGGTGTGAGGGGGGTGGGAGGGGGTGTGAGGGGGGTGGGAGGGGGATGGGAGGTGGGTGTGAGGGGGGTGTGGGGGGGGGTGTGAGGGGGTAGGAGGGGGGTGTGAGGGGGGTGTTGAGGCAGAGGACAGAAAGACTGAATGTCCCAAAGTTTTTTTTGGCTTGTGTAGCACATTCTGTGCCCTAAACCTAATGTTTTTTTTTATGAATGCCTGAAGTTCAGCGAATGATTTAGGACCCATGATACACACAATGCGCTGTGTTAATAATACACATGTATTGAGCCTTGTGCACAGGGCTGTATTAGGTCATACAATGAGAAAGTCGGGTTTTTTCCTTCCCAGGAAGCCCAGGGGTGTGTGTGTGTGTGTGTGGCGCTGCCCATAGACACGAATAGCTGTCAGTATAGCGTATGGACACATTCCCTGAACATAGAAAATCTCCATTCAGGGGATATTTCTGTATGCTATATGTGAGTATATACAAGTACTGAGGTATAAATGTGCACAGCCATTCATGTCTACCGATGGATATACAGTACATACATGTATATAGGCTTCCTGGGCACTAATGCATTTGTGTGCATGAAGCCTTAAAGCGGGGTCTCCAAACTTTCTAAGAGGCATTTTTACTGTCCTGCAAACTTTAGGGGGGCTGGACTGTGGCCAATGGGAGAAGAAAGTGTCCTGGAGTAAATAATGTCCCATCATTGGTATTAGTGGGAGGAATAGTGCCCCATCATTGGTATCAGTGGGAGTATTAGTGCCCCATCATTGGTATCAATAGAGGGAATAGTGCCACAACATTGGTATCAGTGGAAGGAATAGTGCCCCATCATTAGGATTAGTAGGAGGAATAGTGTCCCCTCATTGGTGTCAGTGGAAGTACTAGTGCCCCATAATTGGTATCAGTGGGAGGAATAGTGCCCCATCATTAGGATCAGTAGGAGGAATAGTGCCCCATCATTGGTATCAGTGGGCGGAATAGTGCCCCATCATTGGTATCAATAGGGGGAATAGTGCCCCATCATTGTTGTCAGTGGGAGGAATAGTGCCCCATCATTGGTGTCAGTGAGAGGAATAGTGCCCCATTATTGGTGTCAGTGGGAGGAATAGTGCCCCATCTTTGGTATCAGTGGGAGGAATAGTGCCCCGTCATCGGTGTCAGTGAGAGGAATAGTGCCCCATCATTGGTGTCAGTGGGAGGAATAGTGCCCCCTCATTAGTATCAGTGGGAGGAATAGTGCCCCATCATCTGTGTCAGTGGGAGGAATAGTGCCCCATCATCTGTGTCAGTGGGAGGAATAGTGCCCCATCATCTGTGTCAGTGGGAGGAATAGTGCCCCCTCATTGGTGTCAGTGGGAGGAATAGAGCCCCATTGTTGGTGTCAGCAGTAAGAACGATGCCATACTGTTGCTTACAGTGGGGGAAATAATGCCCCAAGGGCGAGATAGAAGCAAGCAAAGGACCGCAGTTTGGGGACCACTGCCTTAAAGCACAGCTAAACCCTAAACTGAACAATTGTTTCCTTCATTTCACTCAATGCCTAGTAGGAAGTTAACTGTTATTACTGAGCCAATCAGCTGCGGCTGGGACAATTCCAGCAGCTGCCTGCACTGTACACAAAAGGATGGGGATACTCCTGACATCATTGACCTAATAGGGAGTGCAGCTGCAGGGCAGGGAATCTCCCACTTCACAGCTCACTGGCCCGGCACTGACGGCTAACGTCTTGGTTTGGCCAAACACGTATCCGGACTGAACCCGGAGTCAGACCCAAGGTCACATCTAGTGATGAGGGATGATGAGCTTCAGGTTTGGGTTGAACAAGAATTTGACCTTCACCCAGCCTGACCACAGCAGGAGGTTGGTCATTGGGTGCTACCACCGCCAACCTCTGAAGACCTGACTTGTTGACTCTTCTTGGAGTTATGCTGATGTCGTCTCTGCCACTTCTCCAAGAAAGATCTGCTTCCCTTTCTAAATACAAACTCTTCTGTTTTCCCAATTGTTTTATGAACATACTGGATGTTTGCTCTTTACATAACCAGTTCCCTCTCTGGCCTCGCACATGATCCTAATGACAGCTGATATGCGTAGAGACGTCAGCTGGAAGTAGACCTCGCTACCCAGAAACGAAGGACCAAACCTTCTGAAGAAACAGGAATCGCCCAAACTTGACTGCGTTCATTAATAACAGAGTGTCGATGAACAATAGGTTACTATAAGCATAAAATAATAAAAAAATAAAATAAAAACATTCTTAAAGGATATATATATCTTTGTTCTCCAATAAATAAATAAAAGTTGGTCTTCACACCTGGCTGAGTCAGAGCCTCCAACGCCAAGAGTCATATAATGATTATTTGTGTACAGCACGTGGTAGGAAATAGACATCTTCCATTCGTTCAAATCTCTGAATCACAATAGTAACAAATTTCAAGGAATCTGAAATAAATGATAATAAAACGAATCATCCGAATTCGAAAGTGAGTTCAAATTCAAAAGGGAAACATATTGCAATCCATACAGTGAGGTATAAAAGTGAAATAAGATAATATAAAGATAGGAAAAAAGGTTTGGGACTTTAACCATTCCCGGACCGCCCGCCGTCGTTATACGTCGGTACTTTGGCGCTGAATACCGTTGTTATGGCAGCAGATAGTGAGATAACCACCGGTATTTTTAAAAACAGTGGGTGGTCCGCTTTCAGATAAAAGTGGTCTCTGCGGCGGATTCGATGCAAGATCACTTTTATCGGTGGCGGGAGAGGTGCCCCCCCCCTCTACAGCCGTGTCCTGGTCATCTCCGCTGCTTACTGGAGCCGTCGGTAGCGGCAGAGACGATCCTTCCCCTCTGAAGCTGGAAGTTCAACCTCACCTACTCTGTAATTATGTAACTATGACATCAAACGTCACTTATAGGTGAAAAAAAAAAATTATTGAAAAAAAAATGTTTTTTTTTTTTTAAATTGCATTTAAGTGTAAATATGAGATCTGAGGTCTTTTTGACCCCCCAGATCTCACATTAAAGAGGACCTGTCATGCTTTTTTCCTATTACAAGGGATGTTTATAACAGTGCAGATTTTTACCACTTATCACTGTAATAATGTCTTTGCTTCCCCATAAAGTGTCAAAAGTGTCAGTTAGGTGTCCGATCTGTCCGTCGCAAATGCCGCAGTCCCACTAAAAATCGCTGATCGCTGCCATTACTAGTACAAATAAATAAATAAAAATGCCATAAATCTATCCCCTATTTTTTAGATGCAATAACTTTTGCGCAAGCCAATCAATATACGCTTATTGCTATTTTTTTTTTTTTTTTTACCAAAAATAAGTAGCAAAATACATATTGGTCTAAACTGATGAATAAATTTGTTTTTTTTTTACATTTTTTTTTTTGGAAATGTTTTATAGCAGAAAGTAAAAAAAGTTTTGTTTTTTTTTCAAAATTGACTTTTTTTTTTTGTTTTGTTTATAGCGCAAAAAAAAAAATCAGACACCCTCTATCTAGCAGAACACCTTGTCCCTATGTTGATGTTGACTCTTCCCCACAACCTTGGCCTGGCCAATGGGAGTATTCTGCTGGCGGGGGGGGGGGGGGGGGGAATCTGGATGACCGCTTCAGCCCCGGAAGATTTTACCCCCTTCCTGACCGGAGAACTTTTTGCGATTCGGCACTGCGTCGCTTTAGCTGACAATTGCGCGGTCGTGCGACGTCGCACCCAAACAAAATTGACGTCCTTTTTTTCCCCCACAAATAGAGCTTCCTTTTGGCGGTATTTGATCACCTCGGTGGTTTTGCGCTATAAACAAATAAAGAGCGACAATTTAAAAAAAAAAACGCAATATTTTTTTTCTTTTTGCTATAATAAATATCCCCCAAAAATATATAAAAAAAACTTTTTTTTCCCTCTGTTTAGGCTGATATGTATTCCTCTACATATTTTTGGTAAAGAAAATCTCAATAAACGTTTATTGATTTGCTACAAAATAGGGGATAGATTTATGGCATTTTAATTATAATTTTTTTTTTTTTTACTAGCAATGGCGGCGATCTGCGATTTTTATCGGGACTGCGACATTATGGAGGACACGTCGAACAATTATGACACATTTTTGGGACCATTGGCATTTTTACAGCGATCAGTGCTATAAAAATGCATTGATTACTGTAAAAATGTCACTGGCAGGGAAGGGGTTAACACTAGGGGGCGATCAAGGGATTAATTGTCACTAAGGGGTCTATGCATAAATTGTTTGTAGAAATGTGATGAATATCCGCGCTGTCAGAACGAAAAACCCCTGTATTTTCTGTAACGCATGTAATTCCTATACTGTTAGCACCATCTAATGGCCACTGTGTGTTTTTTTTTCCCTGATTGAGGTATTCCTAGGGAAAAAACACATTGTGGCCACTAGATGGTGCTGATGATTTAGGACCCACATGTATTACTGAAAAAAATTTCTGTGAGTTGTGGTGTTGGCACAGACATATTTGAGTCTATCTAACATGATGGGCATACAGAAGAGTTCAGTTTTAGGGGCAGGGGGTGAAGCCCATGGATTGGAAGTCTGGGTGAAGCTCTTGGGCTGCAGGTTGCCAAGGGGGTAGAACAGACAGTTTGCCATGGTCAAGCTTTTCCAGCTGTTTGTTAGGATCGGGATTTGAACCCATGACCTTGACCGTCTCCAGCAGTGGCTCTTTTGGCTGAGCCACACAAGATGCTAGATGGTGCCCTCTCTGATCCTTTTCTTCCCTCGTCTCTTGTTTCTGGTGGTCCTCGAACTCTTTGCTTCTCCCATGATTTAAGCCATGTCCTTGCACTCCATCTTTGCCGAATCATTCTGTTACGGTCAGGTGTCAGGCTCACTAACCAGCAGCTATTGCAACAGCTCTTAGGCTCGGTTCACACTGGAACCGGCTGCGGATTGCACAGGAACGCTGTGCGCCCCCATTTTCCGGTTCAGGGACGAATCTGTGCCTGAATTCGGCCCTGAAATGGAGCCGAAGATGCACAGTGCAGTGCGCTCCGCAGCCACCCCGGAGATATGTGAACCGGCGCCATAGAGAGCCGGACACATTCTCCCGCTATGCTAATTGGATGCGGGGAAATCTGCATCCAATTCACATAGGTGTGAACCCGGCCTCAAAGGGCAAGAAGAAAAAAAGGAAAGAGATTTATTGCAACCAAATCTGGAGATTAGGGATGGGCCGAACACCCCCCCCCCCCCCACCCCCAGAACATGCAAACAGGCAAAAAGTTCTAGCGAACATGCAAACCGTATTAAAGTCTATGGGACACAAACATAAAAAAACAAAAGTGCTCATTTTAAAGGCTTATATGCAAGTTATTGTCATATCCGAGCATGCAGCCTGGAGGACAGGATGGGGGGGAGCGCAAGCAAGCCCCCCCCGAAACATACAAGGCCACATGCCCTCAACATGTTGATAGGTACAAGAGCCTCTTCCCGACAATCCTGGCCATTGGTTGTTGGGGTCTGCAGATGGGGGGCTTATCGGATTCTGGAAGCCCCCTTCAACAAGGCCCCCAGATCCCGCCCCCCCCCCCCCATGTGAATGGGTATCGGATACATTGTACCCCTACCTATTCACCAAAAAGAGCGTCAAAAAGTAAAAATCACAACAGATAGTTTTTGACAATTCCTTCATTAAAAACAATAAAGTGTCCTGCGATGTCCATCCATCTTCAATCAATATGGGGTGGTGGTGCGATGTTGGTCTATTGAGTGAGGTGGACCCACATCCCAAAATTCAGGGAGAAATGGAAATTTGATCCTCTTACGGGACTTTAAAGGGGACACCTACTCATGAGTAATAGAGTATAATAAGGAGTGTAATAGATGTAGGTTTGATTGCAAAAGTTTAGGTGTTTATTGGGGTAAGGATTCGGGTAAGTAGGGGGTACAACAGATGAGGCATGAGGTACAGGATACAGGTTACAAACATGGAAACATGGCAATACAACATGCAGAAGATCCACAATCATGGGACTCCAGGTGTGTATGGAGCACACACCCAGAGAGTACCCGACGCGTTTCGAGATAAACTCTTCCTCAGGGGTGTCTGATAGGGATCAGCAAGCACAGAGGTATGTTATATTATGTTGCTTGGAAGGCGTGTATTACAGCATTGTATCCAAAGAAGCACTCAAAAGAAAGGGGGGGTTTGGTTTGTTGGGGGGATAAAAAGACACACCACTGGACTTCCACGGACCGCCTGCCCCCAGTCCACGTCAGGCCCGTGACACCCAAAACCCGGCGGGGCGGCCTGAGAGAGAGCTCCCCAGCAAAGGGCGCCACAGAGCCACCGTAGAGAAGAGTAATTCTAGGTATGCTCCAATCTGGAGAGGGCCGAGAGAAGGCCCATGCAGGCAGGAGACTGCAGGTCTCCAGAGGGAGGTTTTTTTTTGTTATTTCTTAAGGTCCGGCCTGGTGAGCAGGTGCAATGGTCCTGTATGCTGTCCCAGACTGTGTGCATCCAATTCCCTATGAGGGTAGCGGTGCCCCAGGGGGGTGATGGCAGTATGGCAGCAGTGGAGATGAGTGCTCCAACAGGGGGTCCAGGCCCGGAGGTCCAACCTGGTGGTTGTAGCAGCGGCGTGCAGCGATGTATGGCAGACGGCCGTACGGCAGTAATACATGCCTTCCAAGCAACATAATATGACATACCTCTGTGCTTGCCGATCCCTATCAGACACCCCTTAGGAAGAGTTTATCTCGAAACGCATCGGGTACTCTCTGGGTGTGTGCTCCATACACACCTGGAGTCCCATGATTGTGGATCTTCTGCATGTTGTATTGCCATGTTTCCATCTTTATCCTGTACCTCATGCCTCATCTGTTGTACCCCCTACTTACCCGAATCCTTACCCCAATAAACACCTAAACTTTTGCAATCAAACCTACATCTATTACACTCCTTATTATACTCTATTACTCATGAGTAGGTGTCCCCTTTAAAGTCCCGTAAGAGGATCAAATTTCCATTCATCCATCTTCAATCACGCCGCCCAACAGACTCAAAAGCTGCATATGGTCCCGATCTTTTTTTATCAGTGTCAGGACTGGGATTTGAACCCATGACCTCTGCTGAATGTGGCAGTGGCTTTTCTTGCTCCCTGTCTGATCCTTTGGAATTTCTTGCCTTGTCTCTTCTTTCTGGTGAACCTTGAACTCGTTGCTTCTCCCATGAACATCCTGATTTAAGCCACCATGTCTCTGTACTTCCTGTTTGCCAGATTATTCTGTCATGGCCAGGGGTTAGGATTGGCGACCAGTAGCTATAGCAGTAGAGAGGCTCACCAGCTAGCAGGATAAGTAAACAAGCAGTTCACCCTGATGGATGAGGTGGGCTCACCTGAGGTGTGGGGGTCTAAGTACTAACCGGTGTGTTTTAGTACCAGGTTGCGGTCCTCCGGATCTCCTCACCGGGAGGTGAGCAAGCCAGGGTCCAGTAGCAGATATAGCAGGTTGGGAAAAAGCAGAAGAGTAGTCAAGTAACAAGCCAAAGGTCAGTAAAAAGTGGTAGTGGAGATAACACAGCTGAGGGTGTGCACAGGAGCAAGATATCAGCTGGAGAGAGCACAAAAAACTGTCTAACAGGAAGTGCAAAGGTATGGTCTAGATCAGGAAGTTGATGGGAGGAGCAAAGAGTTTAAGGTGCACCAGAAACAGAGCCAAGGCAAGAAAGTCCAAAGGATCAGAGAAGGAGCTATCCAGCATCTCAGGTAGCTCAGCAAGGGGAGCCACTGCTGGATGCAGCAGAGGTTGTGGGTTCAGATCCCAGTCCTGGCACTGATATAAGAACTGAGTCTCCTTTAATGTCTCCAGATCGGTCTGTAATAAATCTCTGTCTTTTTTTTCTTCTAGCCCATTGAGAGCTAAACTTGCATCATCAAGGGGTTTTCCATTCCAGATCTTCTGCTGTATAACACTAAGGTCACCTACAGAAACACGTGGAAAACCCTGAGCACTATGCTCAAAGACTTTCCATGTGCATGTGTCTGAGGCTTGTGGGTGGGGGCTAAGCACCCGAGTGGGCAACCCTTGCAAACATGCTTGCTAATGCCCGGGATGCAGGCACAGGGGCCGTGGTCATGTGAAAGTCAGCATTAAGGTGGAACCCCAATTTGGAAGCGAGCCGTTTGACTTGCACAGTTCTACTTTGTGCACTGGGAATTTTTCTGTTAAGCACTCATCCCATGGAACCGTACACCTTCTCCTTCTTACGAATGCAGAGTTTCTGAGGGGGCACCGCAGAGCCTGTGTCCTGCTCCACCAGCACAGCCATGATTGCCACCTAACTTTCAGTGAATATGTGAGGATCCCACCATTCACACAACACAGGCTTCTGTTGCTAACGAGCCTTAACACTTTGTTTGGATCCACTTGTCTCACTCTCTTCCCGCACCTCCAGGATAGGTCCATAGGTTCCCTCTGGTGCGATGTCGGTCCAGAGTATGGGGTACTGAATGCTAGGGAGGAAGTCAGGCTCGCCTTTCTTTTTACATTTTGGTGTGGAGTTCCCCTTAAAATCCATACCAGACCCGAAGGAACCCACGCCCTTTTTTTTCTTAATTCTGTCCTAGGGTTCCCCTTAACCACTTCAATACACTGTATTATATACTGTACACTGACTGCACTGTATGTATATATATATATATACTAGACTGCCTGCACTGTATATATAGTCTACACTGAATGCACTGTATTTATATATATATATACATACATACAGTGATCTCACAAAAGTGAGTACACCCCTCACATTTTTGTAAATCTTTTCTTCTATCTTTTCATGTGACAACACTGAAGAAATGACACTTGTCTACAATGTAAAGCAGTGAGTGTACAGCTTGTATAACAGTGTAAATTTGCTGTCCCCTCAAAATAACTCAACACACAGCCATTAATGTCTAAACCGCTGGCAACAAAAGTGAGTACACCCCTAAGTGAAAAAGTCCAAATTGGGCCCAAAGTGTCAATATTTTGTGTGGCCATCATTATTTTCCAGCACCGCCTTAACAGTCTTGGGCATAGAGTTCAACAGAGCTTCATAGGTTGCCACTGGAGTCCTCTTCCCCTCCTCCATGATGACATCACAGAGCTGGTGGATGTTAGAGACCTTGTGCTCCTCCACCTTCCGTTTGAGGATGTCCCACAGATGCTCAATAGGGTTTAGGTCTGGAGACATGCTTTGCCAGTCCATTACCTTTACCCTCAGCTTCTTTAGCAAGGCAGTGGTCATCTTGGAGGTGTGTTTGGGGTGGTTATCATGTTGGAATACTTAAATATATATGGGGCAATCAGCGCAAACAAAACCTAATAATAAAAAAATTGCAAGCTGGACACTAAAGGATACACCAACCTTAGTAGAAATTATTAAACAGTTAAGTGCAGTGCAAGAAAAGATACAAAATAGCTATTTGGAAGAAATGTTTCAAACTAGTTGAATAAATAAATAAATCATATGAAGTCCATAGAAAATACAGCATAAGTAATCCTCTGGTAATATCCAAGCTGGTTACTTGTCTGCAAGTCTAATAAGTAAAAGCATGTAAGTGCCCTTACCAGATCAGATGGACTGCCTGCACGCCACTAACTAACCTGCCTCTAGCTAACGTTCTCTCAATCATAACACTATATACGACCGCCGTGTAAGCAGCCTTATATAGTGTGGGGAGTGGACTTAGCCCCCTGAGCTATGATTGGCTAAAAGCACCCTGCCTTTGGTCAATCATGGGTCTCACAGCAGAGCATGCTGTGATTGGCCAAAGCTGTCAGGTGCATGCTTTGGCCAATCATCAGATGTCAATGCACCATGATCTCGCAGTGCAGTATGTGGCATTCCACGGCGCTCGAATTTGCTGCGAACGCCCCATAATGTTCGCTATTCGGCGAACACCCGATGTTCGAGTTGAACTTACGTTCGACTCAATCATCGGGCCCATCCCTTGTGCCTTGACTGAAAAAAAAAGGTTGAGAAACAAAGTTATCGGGAACCTTACTCTTTACATTGGTGCTTCCCAGCTACATGACAGAATGGCAGCGCGCCTCCCAGAACTTCATCATATTATATACAAAAAGGGAATGTGATTCCAATTTCCAAGTCCTTTGTCAGCCCTGCCCGTGTGTCATGTCACTCCACCCCTCACATAAATAAAGCTATATATATAAGTCCTGTAATTGAACTCATTACCAGATAGAAAGCATTGCAGGTCTGAGAGCGACACGATGAACTGATAGAGATCATTACCCGGAGTCATCAAATCAGCACATTACAGGTGAGATCTGTCTTGTCTTTGACTTGTAGACCATTTGTGTAGTTTATTGTATACTATTAGTTCTTAGAACCCAGGGGGTGAAGCTGGTTATCCAGAATTATATGTGATCTGTGCTCTGCATGTTATTAAAGTTGGAGATATCCAAGAATATAAATACCAAATGAAAACATTTTTAGAAAATTGTGCATTTGTTTTTGAAAAAAAGACATTTGAGGTTGGCATTACCATTGGACGATGAAAGTGAAACCTTATATACTGAGGAAATCAGGGGGTTCCTTCCTATTGCAGACTGCAGTAGACCCACAAATGTCCTAATTACACATTATTATTGTAGCGCTCCTTCTCTCTGGGTGGTGGGGGACGACCCCCCCAGGATGGTGTGGCAAGCTGGCAATGAATTTCTCAGGTTGGGATCCTTGGTTTATTGAGGGGTAGAAAGAAAGTTGGGCATCGACCGAATGCATTTGCTTATCTTCGTCTAGCAGTTATTGGTATCATTGATGGCCTTTTAAGAGCAGCCAAGCTGATTTCAGTAGATCTTTGAGAGCAATCACCGTCTTCTTTTATAAAATTTCAATATTGATAATAAATTCTGCCCATTTTCAGGGCTAATAGATAGGGTATTGCCAAAAAGGGCATAGAGAGCTCATAGTGTCATAGGGGATATATAACAAAGGAAATATATATATATTATAGAGAGGGGATAAGTAATTTTATGTTCTGTTTGCACACAGCAGAAGTCAGGCATGTCTGCAATTCCACTTTGCCAGCATAATCTTTCTCCTCTCCAAGGCACTTATCTGCCAGTTGTAATTTATTTTAAATGCATGATAATATTATAGGCAAGGCATGCAACTCATTTTTTAAAAACAAATCTTGATTCTGATATCCATCAATCCATCTTTAAGATATATCAGACACTTCCAGCCTCAGATCCACAATACCCATTAATAAAGAATATAGAGAAAGTGTAACAATCCAAACATGATGTATATCACAAATATAGTGGGGTTGAAAGGCTGTAAGCAGTGCCCCCCCCCCAAAAAAAAACGGGTCTCGCATTGCTAATTGAGAATTATTAGCCCTGAGTCCCAAGACCTGGGGTTGGCCAGGGCGGCCAGGCTGGCCTACCGGGATATCAGGAGATCTCCAGGCCGCCTGCCCTGGGGCCGCTTCGCAGGGCCGATCCGGGGCGGGTGCACGGGCTGCCTCTGAGGGGAAGGGGCGCCACCAGACTACAAAGAGCGGGGGTTTCCTGCTTACCCGGCGAGGCCGCTATCACACTAAGTCCCACCTCCTGGACTGGCTCCTATGATAAACAGCACACTGGTCCAAAGCCGGGACGTGTGAAGTCCATCATAGGAGCTGGTACAGGAGGCAGGACTTAGTGTGACAGCAGCTGTGCTGGGTAAGCGGGAGATACCAGCTTTCTGTAATCCAGCGGCTTTCCTCTCCCTATGCCCTGGAAAGGCTGCGCTGATGAGCACTGGCAAGGCTGAGATAATGAGCACTTATCAGGCTGCATTCATGGACACTGGTGAGGCTGCATCAATGGGCACTGGTGAGGTTGCATTGATGGGCACTGATTGGCTGCATTGATGGGCACTGATCAGGCTGAATTAATGGACACTGGTGAGGCTGGATTGATGGGCACTGGTGAGGCTGACGGACTTCCGGCGGACTTCCGACGGACTTTCTGAACGAATGGACTTGCTTACACACGACTGGTCTTCCCGACGGACTTTCGACGGAGTTATGGTGGACTCCTGAATGAACAGACTTGCCCACACACGGACTAAAGTCCGTTCATTTTGAACATGATGAGGTACAACGGGACTAGAAAAGGAAGTCAATCTCGCGGCTTTTATTGGCAAGATTGACACCTTGCGAGCCCCGTCGCAGAGCACACCGGGCTCTTAGATCTGGTATGGATTTTAAGGGGAACCCCCTATGCTGAAAAAACGGCGTGGGGGTCCCCCCAAAATCCATACCAGACCCTTATCCGAGCACGCAGCCCAGCCAGTCAGGAAAGGGGGTGGAGACGAGCGAGCACCCCCCCTCCTGAACCGTACCAGGCCGCATGCCCTCAACATGGGGGGGGTGTGCTTTGGGGGAGGGGGGGCACTCTGCGGCCCCCCCACCCCAAAGCACCTTGTCCCCATGTTGATGAGGACAAGGGCCTCTTCCCGACAACCCTGGCCGTTGGTTGTCGGGGTCTGCAGGCGGGGGGGGGCTTATCGGAATCCGGGAGCCCCCTTTAATAAGGGGGCCCCCAGATCCCGCCCCCCCCACCCTATGTGAATGATTTTGGGGTACTTTGTACCCCTACCCATTCACCTGGGGGTAAAAATGTCAATAAAAAAACACACTAGACAGGTTTTTAAAGTAATTTACGGATGACGGAGAAGACCGGGGCACCGCTAGCAAAAGAGCAGAAGGTAGCGGAGGAGCCCGGCAGAAGAACTGGAGAGCGGGAGAAGAACCGGACACCGGGAGAAGAGGCCGGAGAGAGCGGAGAAGTCGGAAGAGACCCCAGAATTCGGAAGAAGACCCCCGGAGCTGCCTAATAAATTACTTTAAAAACCTGTCTAGTGTGTCTTTTTTATTGACACTTTTTTCCCCCAGGTGAATGGGTAGGGGTACGATGTACCCCATACTCATTCACATAGGGTGGGGGGCTGTGATCTTGGGGCCCCCTCATTAAAGGGGGCTCCCGGATTCCGATAAGCCTCCCGCCCCAGACCGCGACAACCAACAGCCAGGGTTGTCGGGAAGAGGCCCTTGTCCTCATCAACATAGGGACAAGGTGCTTTGGGGTGGGGGGGCCGCAGGGCGCCCCTCTCCCCCAAAGCACCCACCCCCCCATGTTGAGGACATGTGGCCTGGTACGGTTCGGGGGGCGCTCGCTCGTCCCCACCCCCTTTCCTGACCGGCCGGACTGCGTGCTCAGATAAGGGTCTGGTATGGATTTGGGGGGGACCCCCACGCCGTTTTTTCGGCGTAGGGGGTTCCCCTTAAAATCCATACCAGACCTAAGGGACTGGTATGCTCTGTGACGGGGCTCACTGCAATAGGAAAATGTGTTTTTCCTATTGCAGCGAGTGCGAGATGTATAGCACCCTGTCGTCAAGAACCAGCGCGATAGGATCACGCTGGAAACATTCTCGCAGGCAGGTGCTGTAGCTGCCACGTTGTATTTGGTCCATCGGACCAGCATACAGACGAATGGGCTTCCTGATAGGAACTGGATCCGGCGGAGTTCCGGCAGGAAGATTTGAAACATTTTTCAAATTTAAAGTCCGTCGGATTTTCGACCGAAAAGGTCCGTCGGAAGTCTGATGAAGCCTACGCACGGTTGGATTGTCCGCCGGACTTGGTCCGCCGGACCAGTCCGGTCGAAAAGTCCGCTCGTGTGTACGTGGCATTAGCCACTGGTGGTGGTGCCCAGAACCAAAAACGTTCTTAGACGCTATCAACATGAAACATTGAGGAGGAATAGGATAGTCACTCAGCATAACAGGATTGTCACTCAGCATCAGCATAGGCAGTCTTCAAGGGATCTCACATTTATAAAAAAATTATTCGGTTACTTCAGCATCAGGTGCTTGGTAGCTGGTGATCCAAGACTGAATAATTTTTATGAAGGTGAGCCGATCAACCGAGTCGGTGGACAGGCGCACTCTGTGATCGGTTACAAAGCCTCCAGCGGCACTGAATGTGCGTTCCGAAAGAATGCTGGATGCAGGACAGGCCAGTAGCTCAATTGCATACTGTGCAAGCTCTGGCCAGTGATCCATCCTCAAGACCCAGTAACCCAGTGGATTTTCGGTTGGAAAGGTGATGGTTGCTGAAACCGATCAGGCCTTGGGGCTACGGACTAAAAAATTGTCTGAACGCATCGGTCATATGGCCACCTTCTCCACCGCTCCTTCTATGACTGACCGAAGCCTCAGCAACACATTGTCCAGGAGGACCAGGAAATTGTAACCTCCCAGGCTCTGGAAACGCATTGCACAAACCTTTCTGCAAGGCCTCCCGAAGATGTTTCATCCTCTGCTCCCTCTGCGACGGCTGGACAAGTTCCTGCCACCTTACCCTTGTAACGTGGATCAAGAAGGGTTGTCAGTCGGTACTGATCCCACTCCTTGATACCACGAAAACGAGGGTCCTTTCACAGGCTTTGCAGGATCAGGGA
Organism: Lithobates septentrionalis; assembly: GCA_037952835.1. Taxonomy (NCBI): domain Eukaryota; kingdom Metazoa; phylum Chordata; class Amphibia; order Anura; family Ranidae; genus Lithobates; species Lithobates septentrionalis. Next base: position 209,025 of record JBBDGP010003033.1, on the reverse strand, counting down.
GGCCATGCAGCGTAGGTTTGCTGAGGCATTCGGTCCGAAGTTCTCTGGGTCACTAAGGACGACCTGATCCGTAGCCACCTCCTGCCGGCCACGTACAAGTCCATGAGTTTCTGGGGCCTGAAAACAATCCCTTGAAGACTGATGCTGATGCTGAGCGCCAGGCTTCACTTCCATGCTGACACAATCCTCCTCCTCTTCCTGTGAGATAGGCGGGCCTGCAGGAATACTGTCTGCATAAAGGGGGCCTTGAGATGTAAGGAAGTCCTCCTCTTCCTCCCTCTGTTCTGCCTCAAGTACCCTGTCCATTATTCCACGCAGCATGTGCTCCAACAGGTAGACAAGAGGGACAGTATCACTGATGCATGAACTGTCACTGCTTACCATCCTCGGGGCCTCCTCAAATGGTGACAGGACAGTGCATGCATCCTTGATCATGAGCCACTGGCGTGGCGAAAAAAAGCCAAGCTCCCCTGACCCTGTCCTGGTGCCATACTCACACAGGTACTCATTGATCGCCCTCTGCTGCTCCTGCAGCCGCTGCAGCATTGCCAACGTTGAGTTCCACCTGGTGGGCATGTCACAGATGAGGAGGTCAGCAAGCCGAGTACTGGCATTATATGACCGGCGGAAATGCCCACAGACTTTCCTGGCCTGCCTCAGGAGATCCTGTGAGCCCGGGTTCCTGCACAAGAATTGTTGCAACACCAAATAAGGACCTGAGCCAAACAGGGAACATGGGTCAAGTGTCCCTGTCGGAAGGGGGGAGAGGAGGTTGGTGCCATTGTCGCAAACCACCATTCCTGGCTGAATCTGGCATGGTGTCAACTACCTCTGAGCCTGCCCCCGCAGGGCTGCCAGAATCTCTGCCCCAGTGTGGCTCCTGTCCCCTAAGCAGACCAACTCAAGCACCACATGGCATCTTTTTGCCTGAGTGCTTGCGTAGCCCCTAGAACGCCTACGGAACACCGCTGGTTCCAAGGACAAATCTGCACAGGAAGAGGCCATAGAGGAAGAAGAAGAGGATGGGGGTGGAGGAGAGAGGTGTGGCAGAATCACCACTACCAGAATTTTGGAGGCGCGGTGGCGGAACAAGCTCCAACAATACTGCACCCTGTCCTGCATCCTTCCCAGCTGCCAGCAGGGTTACCCAGTGCGCCGTGAAAGAAAGGTAACGTCCCTGTCCATGCCTGCTGGACCATGAGTCAGGGGTAATATGCACCTTACCGCTGACCGCCCTGTCCAACGAGGCCAAGACATTGCCTTCCACATGTCGGTAGAGAGCCGGAATGGCCTTCTGAGAAAAAAATTGGCGTTTGGGAACCTGCCACTGAGGTACCGCACATTCCACAAATTCTCGAAAGGGGGCAGAGTCTACCAGCTGAAAAGGCAGCAGTTGGAGTGCTAGCAATTTAGCCAAACTAGCATTCAGCCGCTGAGCATGTGGATGGCTGGGACCGAATTTCTTTCGCCGGTTTAGTAACTGGGGTAGGAAAATTTGCCTGCTACAATCGGATGTTGGTGTACCGCTAGCAGATTGCCCGCAAGTGCTTGGGACACCTAATTCTACACCTTCATTCCTCTCAGTGCAGGTCTCTGAGAGGACTGAAGTTATAGTGGGGTTGGAGATCCCAGCTGATGAGGAGCAAGGAGAGGTCCGCCTTGTTCTTTGCTGTGGGTCTTCTAAGTACTGTTGCCAACGAACTGCATGGGAGCTCGACATATGTCTGGTCAAGCATGTGGTGCCCAAGTGGCTGCTTGGGTCAGCAGCGCCTTGCACATGCAGAGCTCTGCGATGTGATGCAGTCGGTTGCCTGCCCTTAAGCTGGCCCCTGGAGGGCATCCTGCCTCGTTGGAGATGTGCCTCCTCCTCCTCCTCCTCTGTCCTATCTGGCACCCACGTAGAATCAGTGACCTCATCATCCCCTCCCTCCTCGCCACTGGAGCAAACCTGGCAGTATGCTGCAGCTGGGGGAACATGACTGCCAGTTTCTTGTCCTTCTTGGGCACACCCTCTCTCTGGGCTCACGTTACTGCCTTCATCCTCAACCAGGGTACAATCATTGGAGCCTTCAAAACTCTGCGCATTCTCCTGCAGTATGTACCCTACACTGTGGTCGAACAGTTCGGGGGACTCCAAAGGGCATGATGGTGGGGCTAGGGAAGGAGTGACTGATGACATTGAGCTGATGGAAGAGGCCACTTTGGCAGCTGCATTGGCAGGCAAACTACTCTGAGTCTGAGTGACAGAGGATGAGGACGGCTTGGTCATCCACTCTACCAATTTTTCTGCATGTTGTGGCTGCCGAAAAAAAGGACAAGCGTGCCCCACGGCCACATGGTGAGGATGCACCGTGTTCACGACCAGCACTGTTGGCTGTAGACACCGAGTGTGCTTGCCCTCTTTTAGTGGCCTGGGAGCATCTGCCTCTTCTTGCTGGCCTTCCAGACATACTGTACAATTAGATTAGCAAAACAACGCCTGAAGTTTACTAAAAACAGTACACCAGGAATAGCCTACAGTCAGGTATATGCTTGGCTAGACTATATATATACAAGCCTGTATATATATATATATATATATATATATATATATATATATATATATATATATATATATATATATATATATATTAAATGAACTGCAGCTCACCGAGTCACCTGCCTAAAAGTGTCTTTGAACACGTACTCCTGGAATGGCCTATAGTTAGGTATATATATATATATGAAATACACTGCAGCTAACTGAATCCACTGACTGCCTGAAGTATATTAGAAACAGTACAGCAGGAATGGTCTGCAGTGAGATCTAGATAAACTGGATACAGTGGATATATATATATAGCAGTCTGACTATATATATATATATATATATATATATATATATATATATATATATATATATATATATATATATATATATATGAAATACACTGCAGCTAACTAAATCAACTGACTGCCTGAAGTATATTAGAAAAAGTACAGCAGGAATGGTCTGCAGTGAGATCTAGCTAAACTGGATACAGTGGATATATATATATATATATATATATATATATATATATATATATATATATATATATATATATATAGCAGTCTGACTGTATATATATATATATATATATATATGAAATACACTGCAGCTAACTGAATCAACTGCCTGCCTGAAGTAGATTAGAAATAGTGCAGCAGGAACGGTCTGCAGTGAGATCTAGCTAACTCAATAAACTGCCTGCTCAAAGTAAATGAAATGACACACTTTCTCTCTCTCTATCTATCTCTCTATAACGCCAACAACACACTACACAGGGCCGACGTGCAGGCAGCCTTATATAATGTGGGGCATGTACTTAACCCCCTGAGCCATAATTGGCCAAAGGCACCTTGCTGGAGCACTATTCCTTCCAAAGAAACCAATGATGGGGCACTATTCCTCCCACTGACACCAATGATGAGGGCACTATTCCTCCCACTGACACCAATGATGGGGCACTATTCCTCCCACTGACACCAATGATGGGGCACTATTACTTCCAAAGAAACCAATGATGGGGCACTATTCCTACCACTGACACCAATGATGAGGGCACTATTCCTCCCACTGACACCAATGATGGGGCACTATTCCTCCCACTGACACCAATGATGGGGCACTATTCCTTCCAAAGAAACCAATGATGGGGAACTATTCCTTCCACTGACACCAAGGAATAGGGCACTATTCCTTCCACTGATACCAAGGATTGGGCACTATTCCTTCCACTGACACCAACAATGGGCTCTAGTCCTCCCACTGATCACTGACACCCTGGCATTTTGTGGTCCTGCTGACACTGGGGCATTTTTTTTAGTCCCGTTTACCACTAGCCACAGTCCGGCCTATCAACAATCTGAATCTTGGCATTGGAGGCTCTGACTCAGCCAGGTGTGAAGACCAACTTATATTTATTTATTTGAGCAAAAAGATATATATATCCTTTAAGAATGTTTTATTTTCTTATAGTGACCTTTTATGCATCTACACTCTGTTATTAATGATGCAGTCAGGGTTGGGCGGTTCCTGTTTCTCTGGAAGGGTTGGTCCTTCATCTCAGGGTAGCGAGTTCTACTTCTGACTGATATACGGTATGTGCGTCACCTGTCCTTAGGATCAGGTCTATAAGAGGCTAGAGAGGGAGAGTAAGCATCCATTGATGTGAAACGCGTTAGCTACTGTGCTCTGTATTGTCCCTGTGAAGGGTTCTATGTTGGATTTTAACGATTTACAATAAAGATGCCTTTCTTCAGAGTGCGGCTGTCCAGGATTTCTTCATTGCTCTAAGAACGCTAGGGAAAGGTTCCTGATGAGGAGGGTAAGCGTAAGGCCTCATCTCTTCTGGACCAACTTCCTATTGGGGCCTAGGCCGCATTCAGTCCCAATTTAGAAGACGCTGTCATTCCGGATGGAGTTTACTACTGTCACGTCACTGAACTGTGTGTGTGCCTAGCTGGGTGATTGTACCACCAGGCTTGTTGTGAACTGTTGTTGCGTTCCTTCAATACAATTCCATTGCACCTGTCCGTGTGAATTATTGTCACCTCGCCACGCTGCACCCCACTTTCATGCTTGATGGATGGAGGTTGCACCAGAAGCCAGGTGTGAAATAGCCATACAGATGTGGCTACACTGAGACAGGACAGGACTCCCAGAAGAGGAGAAGATAGGCTTAAAGTGAAGAGTTGTGAGGCCAATGGGTCTGCAGAGAAGGAGGTTCATTCTCAAACACTGTGCTCATAGAACCCACTAGATATTGCGGGATGTAACCTGGGGCTATTGGCTAGCTGTGCATTCTGGAAGCTCCCGGTGGTGTCTCAGAAGATATCTTTGTAATGATTTCTTTAATCACTATGGGAGGACTGGGACCAACAAAAAAAAAAAAACAGCTAGCCTTTTCATGGGATGGCCAGATATCTGTGGGGGAAAGTAAGTGTACCACCTAAAGTGTGCCATTATGCTTCAGTCATTGATGGTGGGCATGGTGAATGAAGGGTTTTCCTAAAGGAAATGGTTTATAATGACACACCTTTTCAAATCCTCCACCATCAGTTTTATTGGCAGCTCTTGGCACTCAACTTCATAACATCTCAGAGCTGGAAGTTGGTGCAGGAAGCTTTCCCTGGGGGGCAGGTAGTTAAGTAGTATGTAATGTCAATCACGTGTCACTGACTGTGGGTCCTGCTCTGATCAGTATCTGAATGGTAACATATCTCCACTTAGGGCAACATATCTCATTATTAATGGTCCAGAGAGAACCCCCCCCCCAACTCAGTCCTTCCTTGTCATTGACTATATAAGGACACTACATTTTTCTCAACTGTTCTCATACATCTCACTCCTTGTGCAATGCTCTGCTCCACTTCTTTTAATGACTTCATAGCTTGACCTTGCCCTGTTTTGTCTATCTATGAGACCTCATTCTGGTAATTCCAACATGGCCAAGAAAGCATGTAGCCCTAGATGGGAGTGCGCATGGTAGGATGTAGGAATGAGTTCAAGCATGTTTGGATGCTAGTGCAAACCCACTTGAGTGAGCCCACCAAGAAGCTGTCACTGTACTGGGCCAATCCTAAGTGGCCAAGGAATGCTACTGCAGATGATTGGCCCTGTATAATGATAGCTTACTGCTGGGCTCACTCAGGTGGGTTTAGTAGGGTGAGAATATTTGGCCTACGGGGAGACCATTCATTCTACCATGTAAATTTTTTGGTTAAAAGTGGTTTTATAATCACAAAAGAAAAGAAGGGTTTAGATACAATTCACACATAAAACGGAAAACATCAAATGAATACCATAGCATCACTTTTTATTGTTTGATACACTTTACATAAACTGTTAGAAAAGGAGCCCAAAATGAAAGTGTATCTAAACCCAAAAACCAAAATGTCATATATTGCAAGCTTAGCAGTTGCTAGATGTGGTGGCTGCATTAGGTTTTTTTTTTCAGCTTTTCTTTTTTTTTTTTTTTCCCTATTTATTTTCTCCTGCTGACCCAGTTATGCTCTTCCTGTCCAAGGGTGACAACGCCCAAGTTGTCACCCTAGAACGGGAAGGTGTTTTATGGCTAGAGAGCACCTCCCCCTCTCCTCATCTTCAGAACATGGATGGGGGCCTTCTTCAGCTCACAGAAGATAAATGGGGAAGCTGATAGCATTGTTTGAGATATCAGCACAGCAAGTGACAAGGACATTGGATTTCTGGCAGGATCAACGGGTATTGCTCTGTACTTGCAGAAAATGAAATGAGTCCACATTTCACATGCTTTGTGCTTCTCTGCCAGTCTTCTAATGATGACTTCATGGCTTGACCTTGGCCTTTTCTTGGCTTTATGTGTGAGATTTCCAAGATAATTTTGCTTTACTTGTCGTCATGGTATCTTAATGGGAATCGTACTCTATACATTGGTATCCTCTAGCTATGTGATAAAGTGCCAGTATATCACCCAGAACTCCGTCATATTGTATTCAAAGGAATGTGATTATTATTTCCACTGAAATCCTGAGTCAGCCCGGTCCGTCACGTCACTCCACCCCATGCAGATATATATTTAAGTCCTGTATTCCATCTCATTGCCAGAAAGAAAGCATTGTATGCCTGAGAGCGACAGGATGAACTGATATAGATCATTACCTGGAGTCAACAAGCAACCCATTACAGGTGAGATCCACTATCTTATTTAATTTTTATGAATTTACAAAATACAAAGTTACTTAGTAGGTAAGGCTGAAAAAAGACAATAGTCCATCCAGCCTGTGTAGGTGTATGTGTGTCAGTGTCTATAATAATTTCCCTTATCCCTGTATGTTGTGTTTTTATAAATATACATCCAGAAGTCTTTTAAAAATATCCATACTTCCCGCAGGCACCACCAATCGTGGGAGAGAGTTCCACGTCCTTATTGCCCTGACAGTAAAGAACCCCCTGCGCAGTTTAAGGTTAAACCGCTTCTCCTCCAGCCTCAAGGTGTGGCCCCGTGTCCTCATACACTCCCTGGGACAAAATATTTTTTTTCCTATGCTGGGATCCCCATTCAGGTATTTGTAGATTGCTATCATGTCCCCCCCTCAAGCGTCGCATCTCCAGCGAGAATAAATGGAATGTTTGCAGCCGGACCTCGTAATTGAGGCCCTCCAGTCCTCCAGGGGTGACAAACCCCAGGGCCTGGGAGCCATCGGATACATGTCCATAACAAAGTACATCAACACTGAGGATCCAATAGGTCTACCCAACAACCAACTTGCTGGCTTCTGGTATACCGTTATGGTAAGGCTCAACTTCTGAGTTGAAGTGGAGTTCGTAGATATCATTTAGGGGAATGGATGAGGACTAAGTGACTTACACCAATGGCTACCAGGGTGGCCAGAGGTAGGAAAGGGCACTCCCTCACATATAGTGTATTTGCAGATGAAAAAGAAATGGAAAATGATATTAGGAGGCACATGCGAGTGCCCGGGACTCATCCGTCAATGAAAATAATCCAATGGGTCCATTTGTTTTTGAAGGAGTCATGTGCATTATGTTGACGAGCTCTCATTTCTACATTCTCATCATCTGGCAGACTTCGGCAATTCACTCTAGGATGGTCAGGGTTGTGGTGGACTTCCAGCGCTTGGAGATAAGGGCTCTGGCTGGAGATGAAAAATGTGGGTTAGCCACTGAGATAGTGCATGGAAATACAGAGAAGATGACAAGTCGTGGAGTGTGGAGGAGGTGACTCAAAGTTCCTTTTCTGGACCAAGATGGCCATACATCGCTCTTTCCTCTTCTGAGATCATGATATTCAGTTATTTTTCTTATTCTTTGAGGAAGTATAAGTTATCCGAGTGAGAATATGAGAATACCACACCATAAAGGAAGGGTTTCTCCTCTGCCCGTAAAAGCATCCAGATCACCAAGATCTGTGTTTTTGAATGTTTTAAAAATTTTTAAAATGGTGCCCTTGACATCCGGGTAAACCAGAAGTGATGTCTGGTCATCACCTCTGGGTTACTATAGCGGAGAGCCGATCAATGCCGATCTCGGCTTTGTTAAGCTTCCCGACCAGCCGGTGAACGTGCCCGCTGGTCGCTCGGGTCTCTCGGTGGGACAGGAGAGCCAGAGCAAGCCACGGAAGGTGACAGAATATAACCAACAAAAGTCCAGCGACGTACCATTACAGTGCACCCGGAAAGTATTCACAGTGCTTCACTTTTTCCACATTTTGTTAGGTTACAGCCTTATGTCAAAATGGATTAAATTCATTATTTTCCTCAAAATTGTACAAACAATCCCCCATAATGACGTGAAAGAAGTTTGTTTGAAATCTTTGCAATTATTAAAAATGAAAAAAATCTCATGTACATAAGTATCACAGACTCCTCCCATGTACCTAAGTATCACAGGCTCCTCCCATGTAGATAAGTATCACAGACTCCTCCCTTGTACCTAAGTATCACAGACTCCTCCCATGTAGATAAGTATCACAGGCTCCTTCCGTGTACATAAGTATCACAGGCTCCTCCCATGTACATAAGTATCACAGACTCCTCCCATGTACCTAAGTATCACAGGCTCCTCCCATGTACATAAGTATCACAGGCTCCTCCCATGTACATAAGTATCACAGACTCCTCCCATGTAGATAAGTATCACAGGCTCCTTCCGTGTACATAAGTATCACAGGCTCCTCCCATGTACATAAGTATCACAGCCTTTGTTCAATACTTTGGTGAAGCTCCTTTGGCACCAATTACAGCCTCAAGTCTTTTTGAGTATGACGCTACAATCTTGGCACCCTTTTTTTTGGTCAGTTTCTCTCATTCTTATTTGCAGGACCTCTCAAGCTCCATCAGGTTGGATGGGGAGCATCGGTGCACAGCCATTTTCCGATCTCTCCAGAGATGTTCAATCGGGTTCAAGTCTGGGCTCTGGCTGGGCCACTCAAGGACATTCCCGTAGCCACTCCTTTGTAATTTTGGCTGTGTGCTTAGGGTCGTTGTCCACTGAAAAACATCCCCACAGCATGATGCTGCCACCACCATGCTTCACTGTAGGGATGGTATTGGCCAGGTGATGAGCGGTGCCTGGTTTCCTCCAGACATGACGCTTGCTATTCAGGCCAAAGAGTTCAACCTTTGTTTTGTCAGACCATTTGTTTGTCATGGTCTGAGAGTCCTTCAGGAGCTCTTTGGCAAGATCCAGGCGGGCTGTCACGTGCCTTATACTGCGGTGTGGCTTTCGTCTGGCCACTCTACCATACAGGCCTGATTAGTGCAGAGATGGTTATTCTTCTGGAAGATTCTCCTCGCTCTACAGGGAAAAACGCTGCAGCTTTATCAGAGTGATCATCGGGCTCTTAGTCACCTCCCTGACTAAGGCCCTACTCCCCCCATCGCTCAGTTTAGCCGGGCGCCCACTCTAGGAAGAGTCCTGGTGGTTCCAAACTTCTTCTATTTACAGATGATGGAGGCCATTGTGGTCATTGGGACCACAGATCTGGGGAAGGGTACGGGGAAGGGTACAGAAATGTTTCTGTACCCTTCCCCAGATCTGTGCCTTGATACAATCCTTGGACTTCATGGGCCCAAAAAAAAGATGGCCCTGATTATGGCGCCCCCGAGATGTGGTTCCTTCCCTTTTTATGTGTGCCCCAGTAGAGCGCGGTGCTTCCCTGAAAAGCCCGGGAAACCCTGACCAATCGAGTTAAAGTGTTACTAAAGCCTTGTTTTTTTTTTAACTTAAAAAAACAAACATGTCTATTCTTTTTTTTTTTTATAATCAAAATTTTTTTATTTTCTGTTATACTTTTCACAATTCACAATTAAACATCCTTAATTTCATATTTTACAATAATTACGCAGGATTAACATATTAAACATTAATAAGAGACCAATTGGTAACATCGTTCTCTTACAACTGACCCTATCCCCTCCCCAAAAAAAAAAAAAAAAAAAGGGGGAATGAAAAAACCGCTGCCTGTCTCAACCCCCTCCCTCCCCCGACATATGTTCGACAACCAAATATATCCTGTGATTGATGAGATTCCCAATATTTGTGCGTATCGGTCTGTGTATCCAATTCCACATTGACACCCCCACCCCCTACAACCAACACATTAAAACAAGCCTAAAACATACCAACAAAAAAAAAAAAAAAAAAAAGGGGAAAACCCCCAGCCCCGTCCATACATTCCCCGTGTTTATTATTGTTATTCCGTAATTGTTCCTCACTTCTAAGAAAAAAGAAAACCCACCACACCTGTACATACCCTGTGGTTATTGTTAATTATCCCATAATTATATTTATTGGCCAGCCATGGCCTAGTTCCTCACTTCTATTAAGTAATTTATTTAAAGTGATCCAATTAATCCTAAAATACCTTCATGTGTTACCCCCCTATTGTGTAAGAGGCCACTAACGGCCATATTAAATATAACATCTATAAAAAAAAAAAAAAAAAAAAGGAAAGAAAAAAAGAAAAAAAAGACCCTAGGTGATTAGCATACATACACAAACATGTCTATTCTTACTCACTCTGTGTAATGGTTTTGCACAGAGCAGCCTTGGTCCTCTTCTTCTGGGGTCCCCCTCTGACGCTCCAGGCCCCTCATCAGGTACCCCATGGAAAGCCACTTGTAACTCTCCCATGGACGCCATTTTTGCCCATTCTCTTTCTTATTGTTGAATGATGAACGCTGACCTTACCTGAGGCAAGTGAGGCCTGCAGTTCTTTAGATTTTGTTCTGGGTTCTTTTATGACCTCCTGGATGAGTCGCCGTTGTGCAGACGGAGTAATTTTGGTAGGCCGGTCACTCCTGGGAAGGTTCACCGCTGTTCCAAGTTTTCTCCATTTGCGGATAATGGCTCTCACTGTGGTTCTCTGGAGTCCCAAAGCCTTAGAAACGACTTTGTAACCCTTTCCAGACTGATAATTGTCAATGACGTTGTTTCTCACCCTTTTAGCGTGCTTCACTTTGTCACACAACTTCTTTTTAAGTGATTTCTTGAATCAACAGGTTTGGCAGTAATCAGGCTTGGTTGTGGCAAGTGGAAGTTAACTCAGCTTTCCAAAGAATTTGGTTAATCACAGTTCATTCATGGTTTAGCAAAGGGGGCAATTACTTTTTCACATAGGGCCAGGCAGGTTTGGACAGCTTTGTTCCCTTAGTAAATGAAATCTTCATTTGAAACTGCATTTTTTATTTACTCGGGTTATCCTTGTTTAATACTAAAATTTGTTAGATGATTTGAATCATTTAAGTGGGAAAAATATGCAAAAAAACCCCCCAGAAAATTAGGAAAAAATCAGGGGGGAAATACTTTTTCACAGCACTGTATATTTTAAGCCTTATATACATTGTGACAAATCTAAAAAAGAAACCAGAAGAAACTAAAGTAACTTTTTAGCTTATATATAGATGTATTGTTAATGAAAGGAAGTAATTCTTCTTCATTGATAGCTATGTCATATGTTTAATACAGGTGGAAGAAGAAGATACTCTCCACTAAAAAAGGACAACATGAATTTCACCAGTGGAAATGAGACAGACAAAAAGGACCTCTGGACGTGCATAGGTGCTCCTGAACTCTTGCTCCCTATCGTAGATGGCGTTTTCATCGGGATTTGTGTCTTAGGCTTGGTGGGAAACATTATCGTGTTTTGGAACCTTTGCTTCAGGATCCGGAGGAACAAATATACAGTTTACATCGCCAACCTGTGTGTGGCTGACACCCTCTTGCTATCAGTGGTGATGTTGACGTTGATGGTCGAGATCAGCAATTTCTTTGGTTTACATCCTGGATCTAAAGTGACGTGTCCCTTCTATGTATTTGTGGATACATTATATTACCCCCTGGTCTATTCTGGGAAAAACATCCTGACAGCCATCAGCGTGGAGAGGTGTATCTCCATCCTGTTCCCCATTTGGTATCGCACTTGTCGCCCCAAGAAGTTCTCCACTATGGCGTGCGCAGTTCTCTGGTTCCTTGGCATCTTGGAGGGCCTCCTTGAAGTCATTTTGTGTGATCCAGAAGCTTACACCAGTCAGCAGGCGCAATGTGTAACGATTGAAGTGATGATTTTTGTGTCTGCGATCGGGATATGTCTACCGCTCATGGTTATTTCCAGTGCCGCCTTGCTCTACAAAATAAGGAGGACCGTCAGTCAGGAGTACTCTCCTAAGCTGTATATCATTATCATCGTAGCAGTCATTGTCTTTATCTTATCGGTCTTGCCCTTAAATATTGTTCGTTTTTTAGTTTTCTGCAATGTGCTGAAAACAGTCAAGCTGGTTTTTATTAGTCAGTATTGGCTGGTCACTAATTGCGTCATCAACCCTTATATCTACTTCCTTGTTGGGAAAATATGTAATCAGACCACATGTTGTTCCATCAAGGATTCCCTTCAACGAGCCTTCGTGGTGGAAACAGACACGAGTCCTTTTTCTTCAGAAGGGCAACAAGCCCAATAACACATGAAGATAAGCCAATCTTACCAATGCCTTCTGGATCACATTATGAAAGGAAAAGCCACCAGTTTTCCAGCTGCATTCAAAAATATGAATTTAAAGCCATGAACTGATTTTGGCTAATGCAAGACAAGCCAACAGGAAATGGCAAAGAAAAGATCCCGAACAATAATTTTATGGAGGACAATTACTAAAGAGGGATTTACGGTGTTTAAAAAGATAGATTTCTTGTACTTCCTTGGTTTTTGTTAGCTTTAACTCTGAAAGTTGTGTTGGCTTTTCAACGCTTCTAAATGGGCTTGACATGAAATAGTATCTCATTAAGTGAGTCTGAACTTCAGCCTATGGTCAAGAGAATTGCCAAGCTTCTTTGGAATACTGCAATGCAATGCGCTGACCAATATTCAACTGTGCTAAGTAGTCAAAAGCAGACACTGAGAGGGGCTTCCTGAGGCTCCCCCCAAGAGCCCTTAAACTCAAGGTGTTCCAACAGGAATTGGCAGCTTCCACCTCCAAAGTATAATGCACAGCCTAGCACCCAGGTCAGAAATAGTAGGTGGTGGGTGTTTCTTCTGCCTATAGCAGCTGCATTTAATGAAAACAGGGCTACTTGTACTTGGTTGCCCTCAGGTCCCAGAACACGATGCTATAGTTCCTGGCCACATGGCACTGGGACTGAGTGGCTGAAACAAGGAAGGGGAACTGTAGTCCCGAGGCTGGTCAAGCAGTAGACAGCAGCGATTGCGTCCTGGCCCCATGCTCCAGGGGGCCCGTGCGGGCCCCTGTGCACCTGGATAGGAGGGGCGTTGGCATGTGGAGGAACCGATCTCTTCATGCAGCCGCTGAATGCCCGCTTCTCATTCTCTCCCTTACGCAGGCATTCAGCTGCGGCAGGTGATAAATAAATTAATCGGTTCCTCTATATGCCACCCCTTTCCTCTCTCCTGGTCTGTTTTGGGGCCCTTGTGCCCCCTTGTGGGGCCCCTCCGCATCGCTGCCAGCTTCCCCCCTCTCCCACGGTATAATTTACGGGCACCTTCCTTGACTTAATGAATAGAGCCAGTGATCGATTTTTTTTTTTTTTTTTAACTAGCTGAGCTAAACTGTGTTACTGGTCTGCTTAGACCCCTGATATTACACCAACGGGGGTCCTAATATTGTTTTTTTTTTTTATTTAATAATGAAATATAAAATTCTTAAAAATAAATAGGTAAATATATAAAATTAAATTGTAAAAAAAAAAAAAAATTACAAAAATAAAAAACTACTGACACCAGTGGTGGAACTACCAGGGTCGCAAAGGTCGCGCTTACGATCAGGTCCTGGGGTCCCACCACTGTGGAGGGAACCTCAAAATGGTAGGAAGAGGGCTGTAATAAAGGGTCCCACGATGGGAGTAAAGGACCCTGGGATCAGTGGGAAGGGCCCCGGCCGGGGGGGCCCTTCATGGTTTCTTACTCTCTGGCCCCGAATTACGTCTCTGCAGGGAGTTATCCCTTAACCATAGACAGAAGGACACTGGGACGGGCAGCCTCTTGATTATCCCAAAACAACTGAAACAGGACAGGAGCAGGAAGGGAAGAGTTGAATGGATAGATTTAGAAATATATTTAACTGTCCTGGAGATATATTTTAAAGTGCTCATATCCGTTAGATTTGGAAAACTTGGCTGCCGTGACTATTAGGTTGGTCCTAAATAACTTGTCTAAACAAAACTACCGAGTATCATTGGAAATAAATATTGATACTATGTATCTGTAGTGTAAATTATATCATAATAATGTTCTATATTTTTTATATAATGATATATTTTTAGTAAAATCTTTTTTACATACAATTGATTATGTTTCATGTCTGATCTGTTTTTTTCTTCTTTTTCAATCACTCGCTAACGTCTTATGTCTCTTTGGGGTTTCCATCAACAAAATCTTCAGATCAGTGTTCCTAGTTCCCCCACCAACCATGCCAGCACACAGACGAGCGGATTTCTGGGTTCGGCAGAGTTACGACGTAAAGATTTGAAGCATGTTCCAAATCTAAAGTCTGTCAGATTTTCGACTGGAAAAGTCCGCTGAAGGTCCGATGAAGCCCACACACGATCGGATTGTCCGCCGGACTCAGTCCGTCAGACCAGTCCGGTCGAAAAGTCTGACCGTGTGTACGCTGCATTAGACTTGGAAATTGAAATGTGTGAACGTCAGTTTAAGTTTAAAGCCTGTTTCAAACCTACCGATCGCAATGGGTTCATTCCCATTGACAGCTGTCGTCACAGTTCCTGGTTATGTTTTGGTTCCGTGGAGCCAGTTTCTGCGGTTATGCAGAAATTATACCGACACCGAGACTTTCAAGGAACAAGCTTGCATTCTAAGACAGAGGTTCAGTGATAAAGGATATGACCAGGTCGAAGTGGATTTAGGAGTTACAAAGAACTTTGGAAGTGGAGAGGAGCTCTATATTGACAGAGAGACCTCGTCAGGATTCTAACGAATCCTTGAAGTGGTCAATGATAACTTCATTTTCCATACAACATAGACAAATTAAAACTATTATCAACAAGCACTGGAGTGTATTGAAAAGCGATCGCATTCTAGGCTCCCTGTTGCCTGATCAAGCTAAGGTGGTATACAGGGGTGCTCCATCTCTACAGAGCAAGATCACTCCTAATATTATCAATCCGCCCGTCAGAGCCTCCTTTTTTTCACAATCCAGTCGGCTATTATCCATGCAAAAAATGCAATGTATAAATACAACACACGAGGCAGATGTAAAACTCAACAATTCAAATCTACAGTTACTGATCGTTGGTACTGTATGAAACATTTTGGTACATGTGCTACCAAGAACGTCGTTTATTTGCTCACCTGCCCTTGCGGCAAAACATATGTGGGAAGAATTATTCGTCCTTTTTCGGTGAGAGTCACTGAGCCAAACTTAAAAGTGGAGATACCAATCACACTGTACCCAAACACTATCGGCAGCACCATCGATGCCATAAGGATTTTTTGGATCTACCACGACACTTATTTTTCAACTTGTGGACTATGTACTTGTTTTTCATAGTTATAGACACATTAAGTTTGGTCATGATTCTTATATGATTATTGTACTATAGTCAGGCGTGATATTCAGTCACGCACAAGTTATTGTAAATAATAATTTATTTGTTTATAGTTCCTGTGTTTATACAGTGACCGTTTCACATTAGCGCTGCACATATTCCCAAAACTATGCCTTTATGGAAGTGGTCAAACCATGTCTTTATGGAGCTGGTCAAACCATGTCTTTATAAGGTTTGTCAAACCAGGGGCGGATCGAGAATTCGGGTGAGTGAGTGGGCAGGCAGGCTGCTCTGCGGGTGAGAGAGCGGGCAGCTCCGCAGGCGGCTCCGCGGGTGGGCCGGGCTGTCGGCTGGCTCGGTTGGTGAGCGGACGGGAGGCTCGGTGGGTGGGTGAGAGCGCGGGCGAGCAGCTGGGCGGCTTTATTGGGTGAGCGGACAGCTGGCCAATCAGGGAGCCAGCGGCAGGGGAGCAGAGAGATGACATCATCTCTAACCGCCCGGCGCCTGCCCTGCATCCCTGCAGTGCAGTTCCGCCCTCACTGTGCAGGCATCCACGGGAAGCAGAGAGATGACATCATCTCTCTGCTGTCTGACTGGTAATCTGCTGCCTGACTCTGGGACACAGCAAGAGACCACCTTAGCAGGAAAGAGACACAGCAAGAGACAAACCGCAATGTGTGGAAGGTGACGTGGCAAGTGACAATCTGCATCTGGTGACCGCTGACGTGGCAAGTGACAATCCGCAATGTGTGGCACGTGACGTGGCAAGTGACAATCTGCATCTGGTGACAGGTGACGTGGCAAGTGACAATCTGCATCTGGTGGCAGGTGACATGGCAAGTGACAATCCGGAACGTGTGACACGTGACGTGGCAAGTGACAATCTGCATCTGGTGACAGGTGACGTGGCAAGTGACAATCTGCATCTGGTGACAGGTGTCGTGGCAAGTGACCATCCACATTTGGTGACAGGTGAAGTGGCAAGTGACAAGCTGCATCTGGTGGCAGGCGACGGTGGCAAGTGACACGGTCAGGGCTCCCACTGAGTCTGCATTATGGTGAGTTGAACTATTTCATTTTATATAACAATGTAATAATAGAAATAGTGAGCTTTAATCATCCTGACACCATATCAACCAATGTGCTGTGATGATTGAAGCGCCAACACCAGCTATTTCCCCGATAAATTGCCCCCCAAAAAACATATTTTCTGGCAGTGCCCCTTCCGAGACTAGACTCTTGGGTCAAACCATGTCTTTATGCAGCTGATCAAATCATGTCTTTATACAGCTGGTTAAACCATGTCTTTATGGAGGTGGTCAAACCATGTCTTTATGGAGGTGGTCAAACCATGTCTTTATGGAGGTGGTCAAACCATGTCTTTATGGAGGTGGTCAAACCATGTCTTTATGGAGGTGGTCAAACCATGTCTTTATGGAGGTGGTCAAACCATGTCTTTATGGAGGTGGTCAAACCATGTCTTTATGGAGATGGTCAAATCATGTCTTTATACAGCTGGTTGAACCATGTCTTTATGGAGGTGGTCAGATCATGTCTTTATACAGCTGGTTAAGCCATGTCTTTATGGAGCTGGTCAAAACATGTATTTATTGAGGTGGTCAAACCATGTCTTTAAAGAGCTGGTCAAAGAGCTGGTCATTTATGGAGCTGGTCAAACCATTTCTTCATGGAGCTGGCTTTGTACACAGGGACACAGCCATGCTGGAACAGAAAAGGGTCTCCACCAAACTGTTACCACAAGGTTGGAAGAGCACAAATTGTCTAAATGCCTGTGCTGTAGCCCTAACTGTACCCTTCACTGGACAACTTGAATTCCATCATTGGGGAAGGGAAGGGGGATTCTTGGCCATTTAGAAGGTGTGATGGTCAAGTTTCCATATTCTTCTGGCCATAAAATGTATTATAACCCCAAGTTTTACTCTGATTTTCAGTAAGGTCCTCAAACTGTTCTGTTACATCTAATGTCTTGTATTCTACTAGGCTTCTGTTCATGACTCCCTGGTCTAAACCAATCTTGAAACTCAATGCTGGCATCTCTGGCTACCTGACTTGACTCTTCACCTTAGTCATCTGTCCTGTGTTAACTTAAGTGTAATCATACTCTTTACATCGGCATCTACAGGGTACCTGCCAGTAGAAGCGTACACTTCCAGTAGCTTTGAATAATAAATAGTGACAAATTACAGAGAGAACCTCTTGTAGCTCTGCCCTTGTGTGTTTTGTTACTCCACCCCTTTTAACAAAGGTACATATTTAAGTCTTATATCTGATCCCATCTACAGAAAGACAGTAGCTTATGGGTGAAAGCCACAGAATGAAGTGGAATATATAGCTAGCTGGAGGCAAATTATTACAGGTGAGATCTGCTACAGCAGCCAGGAATAGACCCTCCAGCACCCCCCCAGCCATTACATACATTCAGTGAAAGAGGTGCCGGAACTGCGTTCCCCCGCGTTCCCACTGAAAAAAAGCACTGAGTGAAATATTTCAGAGCCTGTGGGGCTGTATACTTGTATTTACTGGAATGGGATAAGCTGATTGAAGATCGGGGTTCTTATGTTGAGACTAAAAAAAAGTTACATAAATATCTGGATTTTTTGCTTATTTTGCATTATGAAAAGTAGGGAAGGAGAATAAGTAAAAATAAAAAAAATAATAATTTCAGCCCACTCGACTGCTATGGGGCCTGAAGGTGGAAGGAGCCCCTTTAGGAAGGCTGCTCAGGCAATTGAAACATAGAAATCTGTGTGCCCCTGACCCTGTACCCCCTGTGACCCTGACCCTGTATGCCCCTGTGATCCTGACCCTGTACCCCCTGTGACCCTGACCCTGTATGCCCCTGTGATCCTGACCCTGTACGCTCCTGTGACCCTGACCCTCTACACCCCTGTGACCCTGTACCCCCTGTGACACTGACCATCTATGCCCCTGTGACCCTGACCCTGTACCCCCTGTGACCCTGACCCTGTACCCCCATGACACTGACCCTTTACTCCCGATGAGACTGACCCTGTACGCCCTGTGACATTTCCAATTAAGAAGAGCTGACATTGGACGTACAGGAGGAGACTTCAGAATGGTGGTCACCAATCACAGATCCGCTTTTCAGCCTGCACAGTAAGAAGAATTTGCTGAGCTGTCTTAGTAGTATCGATGTTTTGCGCAAGGAGCTTCTGAACATCCCGGCCAGCACTGAAAATAACCCTGTATATCTAACACTGGCTTGCTCAGGATGTAAAAATCCCGGAGTGTCTCCTCAGCTGTTTGTAGTTCTGCCCACATGTTAAAGAAGTTTTTATTGGGGTTGTAAAGTAGTAGTGAGCAGGTGTTACGAAACAATGGTGTCATCATATAAAATATTGTGATGTCATTATCATTGATACTGTGATGGCAACGGTAGAAGTGTACGGCGCTGTGCCCTACATACGGCGCATGCGTGAGAACGGGCGGTGCATGCTGGTCGCTCAGTTGCACCAAAGCCCGGAAGATAGTGCTTGTGGGCTTCACATGCCCACAAGCACTATGGAAACTGACACAAAACAGGAATATAAGATATATTCCTCTATAAAATCTGCAGTCGAGCTCCGATTAATAACACAGACGTGAGTGCTCTAAATAGGCATTCTAAACAAAAGATATGGATATTAAAAAAAAAAAAAATTAACAGTGGGAGAACCCTGGGCAGAAAAAGCAAAAAAATAAATAAATAAAGATATGAGGGTCCTCCTCGAAATCCATACTAAACCCTTTGGATCTGGTTTAGATTTTAAGTCTGAAAAACAGGCATAGGATCCCATCCCCCAATATCCATAGTAGACTCATCCGAGCATGCTGCCTGACAGGTCAGAAACTATACAAGGCCACATTCCCTCAACATGGGAGAAGGGGTGGTCATGTGGATGAGGACATGGGTCTCTTCCCTACAGCCCTGGCCTAGAGGTTGTGGGGATGCAGGGGGAGACTTGTCGGAATCTGGAAGCCCCCTTTAAGATATGAGGGTCGGAAGATAGCTGGATTCCCCTCTGTAAATGAGTAAGGGGTACATGGTGTTACTACTCACTCACAAGAATCCAGTATTGTAACTCCAACATCAATCACAGAAAATGTTGCCCACACATGACAGCTCTATGGAGTTGTCATTAGGTTTATATGCAGGGGGGAGGGGATGTGCTGACATCACTGACCAAATATGGTCATAGCCACATTTGGTCTAATTTGGTGAATTCACTACCATCCCACGCCTTTGGTTACATGGCTAATTCACATATGTTTTAAATTTTGATATTTTCAGTCTGAGAGCATTACTGGTGCTATTTTATGATATTTTTGGGATCATATTGTCAGTTCTTTTATTACCAGCGCTGGTATTGATATAAAATTTTCATTATTTTATGTTGGGATTATAGCCGAACCTGAGGTCTATGGTTACATTCAACAGTTGAGTTGAGAATAAGAGGTTTGGGTCAAGTTATGGGCTATTTTTTGATGAAGGATGAAGGTCAGGGATTAAGCTGAGCTTTAAGCAGAACTCTTATGACATCACGTATAAGGCTGCCATTACTGATCCCCCATTCTGCCCTTGGACAAGCAACATCTGCCATGACACATTCCCTGGTGATTTGATGAAGGTGGCTGAGTTACTCATGTGGCTATACTATAGATACTGAGAAAGGTTCCTGACACTCATTGGAACTAAACAAGTGCCTTGGATAAGGTGTGAAACATCTTCAACATTACAGAACAAGTCTAGTTAAATGTAGCCAACTTCTGTATAATGAGCTATACCAGGGTTTCTCAACCAGGGTTCCATGGAACTGTAGGGTTCCTCCAGAGGTTGTTAGGGGTTCCTTGAGCAATGAGCAGTTTCTGCCTTTCAGATAAGTTCCCACTGACACCATTTTTTTTTTCGGGCTATCTCTAAGGGGGAAATTCTTCCCAATGACCACAAGTGTAAGGAGCATTCTTCCCACTGATCATCTCACTAATGTATCATGAGTTGTAGTTATAGTTGTCAAAAACCATGAACCAGACTGAGACAGAAGTACAGTAAAATCACACTTGTTTATTAATAAAAATAAAAAGGTAAATATAGTAAGCATAGTCAAAGCATAGCCAGAGTTCAGTAACCGGATCGGGTAATCAGCCAAGCCAGAGTTCAGTAACCGGATCGGGTAATCAGCCAGGCCAGAGTTCAGTAACCGGATCGGGTAATCAGGCAGGCCAGAAGTCAGGGATCCAAGTAGAGGGACAGCAAGCAGGATAAGGAACCAGAAGGGATGTCAGTAAAGCCAGTCTTTAAACAGGAGCGCAGGAGATGGTTTCTTGTGATGTGACCAAGGCGAAGGCAGGAATGAAGTGAGTTGGAGATCTTTAAGTAGGCAGGACTGGGCGAGGCGCATGCGCGGTTGGCTCCAAGATGGCTGCTTAAGTCCGGAGCTCCGCACTGCCTCAGCCATACGGCGCACATAGCCGGGGATCCGGGGCTATACCCACACCGCGGGCGGAACAGCTGGGGCACAAGCCCATGAAGGCAGGTTCGTGCAGGAGGGACCTGGAGCCGCGATTTAGAGCCTCGGCAGGACGGACCAAATCCAAGATGGTGGCGCCATGCTGCAGACCGCACAGAATGCTGCACAGCACACTGAGGAGAGACAGGGAGACAAGCTGTCCTATGCTGCAGTGACCCGCTCTACCCATCCTGGGACCCCAGTGAGTACTGCTAAACCTGCTACTCTCACCCCAGCATATACAGAGCCCATCACTACACAGTCGCTGGAGGAGCTTCAGCACATGTCCATGGGGCCTACTTCTCCTAACACAGGGACAGGGCCTGTTCTGGCTGACATACCATCTCACACACTGCTCTCTGCTCCGGACCTCTTCTCCCAATTGTCAGCCCTTCTAGACAGAGGCCTAGCACAAACTGCAGCTAAAATTACGGGAGACATCAGGGAAGACTTCCAGGTACTGGGCTCCCGGATGGAAGCAATTGAGGACAAACTGGATCATACTATTTCTAAAACCAGGCAAAACTCTGCACACATCCAGGTGTTACAGGATCAGCTGGACATTGCGCTCTCTCGTATTGATGATCTTGAAAACAGGTCTAGAAGGGAGAACTTCAGAATAAGGGGGCTCCCAGAATCGATAACGGACACAATATCAGTTGTTCAAGACTTTCTTAAACTACTTATCCCTGACATACCTTCCCATAAGTTGGAGATAGACCGAGCCCACAGGACACTGGGACCTCTCAGGAAAGATGGCCTACCTAGGGACATAGTGGTCAAGCTTCACTACTTTTCGGTGAAGGAAGAAGTTATGAAAAAATGCAGATATCAACACCCTCTCACATGCAGAGGCCATACCATACAAGTATTTGCTGACATTTCACCAACCACAATACAAAAAGAAGGTCGCTGAAACCCCTGCTTACGGTTCTAGCTCAACATGAAATCAAATATAAATGGGCCTTCCCCTTTGCACTGAAGTTTGACTACAAAGGCAAGACACACTCCTTTCATAATTTACAAGATGGAGAACGACTCTTCCTGGACCTCCGCCTCATCTCACAAGAATCGGCAATGGACATAATGAATTCGTCTGCAAGCTCTTTCAAACGCCCTTCTCCAGCGAGTCCTCTTCAGCCGGTCTGGGACAAGCCCAAATACAAACGCTCCAAAGAGGCCAAACCCCCGTGACACAGCGAGTCAAGATTTTTTTTCTTTTTTTCTCTCAACACTAACTTTGTTTCTGGACTCTCTCCTCAGGGTTTAGTCTGAGCTCAGAGAGATTCTGGGACAGATGTCTCCTTAATGGGGGAGGGAGGGAGGGAGAAAAGGGAAAGGTTCTAGGGGGTTTTGTTTTAAAAAAGAATGCCCTTTTCTCTCTTTTAGGGGGGAAAAAACCGGGTTCCCCTTTTTTTTTTCTTTTTTTTTTTTAGCCCGGGGGTGGGGGGACTTATGGGTGGTGGGCGGTCGGGGACCCCGGATCCCCCAAATTAGAGTGATTCTATTTGTACAGTTTGGTTGTTTAACCTAAGGTGCGCCGAGGCTGAGGCAGCCATGCTGCGCCTCCCCCTACCCCGAGGTTTTGGTAATTCCTTCTCCCTGGGTTAGGTGTCCGCCCTGTACGCAGGGACAGGACGTGTATGGTTCTCCAATGAGTGATGTGCTCCTAAGCCTTCACTGCTCTCTCAGGCTCCTAGGGGGCCTGAAGTTTCCTCCATCACCCTCCCCTTTTTTTCCTCTTCTTCTCTTTTCTCTAACTTCTCTTGTTTTTGCAGTTGGTCTTCTGCCTGTAGCTGTCCATTTTCCACACGAGAAGCGAAAGGTTTCTTTCTCTGCACTCGCTATGGTTTCCCACAGCTTCGTGGATCAGGTAAGCGTTGATGGATTGGGAGCGGGCCCACCCCCTGTGCTCCATGGCTGTTGACAATGTATCATCTCCCCCACTTCGGGTGGCGACTCATAATACCCAAGGGCTAAACTCACCTTCTAAACGAAGGAAGGTTCTAGATTATATGAAGTCCCGTAAAATTGATATCCTGTTTCTTCAAGAAACGCACTTCCCGATCCGATACAATCCCTCTTTCCTTCATGCCCATTTCCCCTTATTCTATTTAGCTAACGCGGAAGATAAAACTAGAGGGCTAGCTATTCTCATCTCCAAGAGTTGTAGATTCACTTTACAACAGGTGCTGCAGGATCCAGAAGGGAGGTTTATCCTGGTGAAGGGCTCTGTAGAGGGTAGACTATTTTCCCTGGTATCCTACTACGCCCCGAACACGGGACAACTCAAATTCTTCAGTAACCTGTTTAAGACTCTTGACCCCCTACTGGAAGGATGCATAATCCTTGGCGGAGACTCTAATGTCGCCTTTGACCAGGGTCTAGATAGGTCCAAACCTCCCCGTGCTCAGTCCGTTCGCCCAACTAGAACCAGCTCTAAGATAGCTAAATTGATATACTTACACGGCCTCACGGACATTTGGAGAGAATTAAACCCAACCAAAAAAGACTACACTCATTTCTCCCATGCTCACCAATCTTATGCCCGACTGGACCATTTATTGATCTCCAATAGCCTAATTCCGTCAGCCAGAAAAGCACAGATTTCAGACACAGTGTGGTCCGATCACTCCTTGTTGAGTGTAACAATAAACAACTTTGCTCCACAAACCAAACCCGCCTTCTGGAGATTACCAGAAACAATTCTTTCTGACCCTATCAGGAAAGTTGAAATCGAAAAGGCTATCTCGGACTAATTTACACTAAATAATACTGCTGATGTTTCAGCTGAAACCTTATGGGCAGCTCATAAGGCGACCATTCGGGGGAAACTAATCCAACTTTCCTCGCAAATTAAAAGGGAACATAGGGTGGACGTAGACAATCTTGAACAGACCTTCCACAAACTGTGTTCGGAGCACAAGAGAGACCCAGCCAGGGTACCGGTATCCCGGCTGGATGCTGCACGCCTGGAGCTCAATCTAGCTCTCACAGTTAAAGCAGAAAAAGGCATTTTATGGCAAGGAGCGAAATACTACTACCAAAAAGATAAACCTGGGTCTCTCTTGGCCTCCCGACTCACACCGCGTACTCACTCGTACACCTTCCCTAGAATTAAAATAGCAGGCCAACAACACACGGCAAATCCTCTGAAAGTCATGGAAGCCTTCCATGGATTCTATGCGAATCTTTATAGTGAACATAAGTCGAGTGGGACTCGGGATGTTACCAAATTCTTGGGTGACCTGCCGATTCCCACTCTGTCGGCAGAACACAGAGATAGACTGGAAGCCCCTGTATCGACTGAGGAAGTCTTGGCGGTAATAAAAAACCTAAAGAGATGCTCGGCTCCGGGTCCAGATGGCTTCTCCACGCCATAATATAAAGCTTTTGCGAACACCTTAGCACCGTTTCTAGCTAAATTTATTAACTCTAAAATCACAGGGGAGCCTCTGGACCCGCAGCTGAATGCTGCGTTCATCACCGTCATCCCCAAACCGGATAAGGATCCGGGAGAAGTGTCCAACTACAGACCCATATCTTTGATCAATAACGATCTTAAAATAATGACTAAAGTTATGGCTGACCGCTTAGCGTCCTTTATTGGGTCTTATATAGAAAAAGACCAGGTAGGGTTCATTCCTGGACGACAGGGTCCTGACCAAATCAGAAGAACTGTTGATGTGGTCTCGATCTTACAGTCGGGCTGGGATGGCGGTGGTGATCAACAAGGTATGCTGTTGTCGCTAGACCTACAAAAGGCTTTCGACTCGGTTTCCTGGTCTTATTTGTTTCCTATTCCAGAAAGATGGGGCTTTGGCCCCCGATTTTCCGGCCTACTTAAATCACTATATTCTAACCCAGAGGCTAAGATTAAATTACAAGGACAATTGTCAGAGCCTATTAAAATAGCGAGAGGGACCCGCCAGGGATTCCCGCTATCGCCACTTATATTCGCGATAGCGATTGAATCGTTGGCAATTGCTATCCGCACTAACCCGGACATAACAGGGGTCAGGTGTGGCCCCGAAATTCACAAATGCGGCTTATTTGCCGATGATCTTATTCTCTACCTTACGTCCCCGGTTACATCCCTCCCTGTTGTCTGTAAACTCCTGGAACAATTTGCCAAGACTTCAGGACTACATGTCAACTACTCTAAATTCCAAGCGCTCAATGTGTCACTCCCAGAGTCACTAGTTTCCCGGTTAAAGGCCTCCTTCCGCTTTTCGTGGAGTCCTCCATACGATATCTTGGTATCAATCTCACACCTAAATTTGAACAACTTTACCAGGCTAAATATCCCCCCCATCTACAAAAAATTGGAATCAGATCTTAAACAATGGTCCCCGCACAAAATATCCTGGCTAGGTAAGATAAATTCTATCAAAATGACCCTACTCCCAAGACTATTATATATATTCCGCTCGCTCCCGAACGCCATCAACAAGGATCATCTCCTGGCGTTCCAAAACAAGGTGGTTAAATTCATTTGGGGAAAGTCTGGTCACCGATTGGCGAGACAATCCTTATATAATATGAGAAAAAGGGGGGGGACTAGGCCTTCCAAATTTCTTTTGGTACTACCAAGCTGCCAGACTAGCTCAGCTATCCACTGTCTATTCCAAATCAACCAAACCTGACTGGGTAGAAATGGAGAGGCAAGCAGCTCCTTCTTTCACGATAGATTTTCTCCTCTGGTGCTCCCCACAGACTAGGCCTCCCATCCTATCTCCCTGCTTGTCACAGTCATTGAGAATCTGGGATATTCTTAGGAAGGACCCCTCTCTGGTATCACAAAGCAAACCCCTGGCTCATGTTTTCCGTAACCCGGATTTCCCTCCGGGCCTAGATATTAAAGCGTTTCAGTGGTGGTTGGATGGGGGAATGTACCGGATCGGGAACTATTTTACCTCAGCTGGACCAATATCTCTAGCTCATTGCATTAAACATCTGGACCTGCCCATATCGGAGAGGTTCAGATATATGCAACTATCACACTTTCTTCACTCCATTTGGGTCTCTAAACCGGACCCTCCTCAATTTACCCCATATGAACTATGGTGTGGGCAGCTTCTGGAGCATTGGGGGGGGGGGATCTCCACAATCTACTCCTCGCTTGCAACAAACGATAGGAAAACAAAATTCATGCTGGAATGGGAGAGGGATCTTCAGGAATCCTGGGACCTGGAACACTGGCACAAAACCTTCTTTAGATCCTTTAAAGGCATACTAAATATTTCATTAATAGAAGCTAGCTTGAAGGTCATCACAAGATGGTATCTAACTCCCTCCAGACTTTCCCTCATGTACCCCTCGGTATCTCCACTATGCTTCCGCGGTTGTCATATGAAGGGCACCATGATACACATTTGGTGTGAATGTCCTAAAATCAGAAGCTTTTGGACTAAAATTTTTCAAATAATCTCCAAAGTCACAGCCCTGACGGTTCCCAGGTCTCCTCTGACGGCTCTTCTCAATCACTAAATTCCAGGGGCCCCGAAATATAAGCATAAACTAATATTTTTTATCCTGCTCGGTGCCAAACTTACTTTGGCCAAAGCATGGAAGCTCCCTAAGGCCTCTGTTATAGCGGTGAAACAGAAAATCTCATGGATAATGGCCCAAGAGAAGATGGTGAGTTCCATACTAGACACCTCAGCACAGTTTGAGAAGACTTGGGAACCATGGGCTAAATACGTCGGAGTGGGTGTTTCCTCACTCTCAAGTTCATAGTACCGAATAAACTCAGGAACGGACAGGCAGATGACTAACTCTTATCGCTCTCTCTCTGTCTCTCTTTCACCTCTTTTCCTTCTTACCCTCCCCCCCCCACTTACCTCCATATCCCCTTACGGGATAATTCGGGTCATGTCTCATGGTAACTACAACCGGCATCGGAACGTATGTTAAGTTGATACCGGGACATATTTTCGTTGTTTTAATTATATACTAAGTTCATTGTATTCAGTTATTTTACCTGGAGTTAATTCTGGATTGATCTCTGCATCCGGTTTTGAATGTTGATAACTCAGACAGTCCACACCAGAAGACTAGAAGACATAACTAACACCTTGTCCGACTCGAGGCCTCTAGTAGCAAGATGTTGTCCCCCTCTCCTGACACAGTGAGTTCCCTACTGGGGTGTTAGGAGACGAGGTGGAAAATAAAGCCATCAGACATTTATAGGTCCGGGACGGCTTAGTAATCGCCTCTTTAAACCCCTCGGGTCGCACAAGGTCTTCCTAAAGACTGTCTTTCCCTTGGTGAAAATTATTGAACTAGAATTTATTTAATTATTCTGTACAATGACTCCATTTTCCAGCTGATATCTTGAATGTAATGGTATTACCTGTTATCCTTTTGAAAAACCAATAAAAACTTTAAACACAAGTAGGCAGGACTGACAAGCAGATCCACAACAGCTGGGTAACTGTGGAGAGAGATGAGAGCTGGCAATTAGCCGACAGCTGAGAGCCAGCTCAGAAAAAGAAGGGCTGAGCCCAGCCCTGACAATAGTATTTTTTAGCAGGGGTTACCTGAGACCGGAAGGTTAGTTCAACATTTCCTCTGTGTTGAATAGGCTGAGAAAGGCAGAGCTGTACCATGACCTGTATAAATGAGAACCTTCATAGACACATTTCTAAACTTTTTATAGACACATTTCTAAACTTTTTATGACAATACAAATTTCCTGTCTCTCTTTGGCTCTGATATTCCATATTGAGACATTGAACCAAAGCAAGGCTGTAGCAACTTAAAAGAGCTCCAAACTTGTTACAAAATATATTGACTAAGGATCAATATGAGAGTTTTTTTTTTGTAGACTAATTTTGGGATGAAATATTAGTTGTTTAAAACCTAGGACTACCTGAAAGTCGCAAAAGAAATCAGCTGCAACCTAATTCTATTTTTCTTAGATCTTTTAGGTTTCTTTGCATCGAAGCAAGGAAGCAGAAACCTCTGTAGTGTATTAGTGTGCTTTTACTGAATAAAAAATCCTCTACATACAACCTACGTACTTACAATTGTAGGAAAACAATACAAGACATAGAAAGTATTACAAATATGCATACAACGCACATGCACACGCTATCTAATCTTCCTAGCAAATGAGCATTGACAATTAATGCGATAGGGCTACACTAAAAAGTTATTTAGCTTTAGTTTTAGTTTGCAATTATTGTAACAAACTGAACTCCAGGCTACTCAAGCGATTGTAGGAAACCAGGTTCTGTCGTAATGTAGATCTAGTGTCATTCCCAAGTTAGGTCCCTTCTTTGGTCTTGTGAAGTCTCCTCTGGCGCAGACTTTTCTTATGCCCCGTACACACGGTCGGACATTGATCGGACATTCCGACAACAAAATCCATGGATTTTTTCCGACGGATGTTGGCTCAAGCTTGTCTTGCATACACACGGTGTATCCGATCGTTCTGAGCGCGGTGACGTAAAACACGTACGTCGGAACTATAAACGGGGCAATAGCCAATTGCTTTCGTCTCTTAATTTATTCTGAGCATGCGTGGAACTTTGTCCATCAGATTTGTCTACACACCATCGGAATTTAAAGGATCGGATTTTGTTGCCGGAAAATTTTATAGCCTGCTCTCAAACTTTGTGTGTCGGAAATTCCGATGGAAAAAGTCCGATGGAGCCCACACACGGTCAGAATTTCCGACAACAAGCTCCTATCGCACATATTGTGTTGGAAAGTCCGACCGTGTGTACAGGGCAATAGTGTTATGGAGCCTGCTTTCCTTATTTCTTCTTGATATGGAGCCTTGTTTGTTATGGAAATCGCAAACTATAACCCAAGATAAGTAACTTTGGGGGCTCGTCCGGGATTAAACAAGTTACTTGGCATTTGAATATAGGAAGCCCAGCTTCCGAATTCTAGACGACCACTAATATTCAATATTCCATATATCTATACTATAAGAAAAATCACTAAAATAGCCATGGAAACATGTAGGTTTTACTATGCTAAAATAGGATAAAGGTAATGCTATGCTAGATGTTTGTAAGTTTAATTGTAACAGAATTGCAAAAGAAAATTAGTTTTACAACTTAGAACTTATAGTCGTACTGTGAAAAAACAATCCCCTGTGCTAAAGATACTAATCAGTGATTAGGCCTGCCGCTGATGTACATGACATAAGTCAAAACATGGAAAAAAGGGTATAAGTACCACAGCGCTGAGAGCCTGAATAAATACAATAATGTGCAACTGTAGTGCTTACAAATATAAGTGCAAAATATATTCCAAAAATAATATATATATATATATATATATATATATATATATATATATATATATATATATATATATATATATCAAGCATGTAGCCAGCGAAAACTTAAAAAACACGTGCAAATATGTATAAACTTCTAGTTGGAAGGTTCCTTTCACAGGTGCCTTCCACAGGCGCTGCTGTGCTAGAAATAGTGCAAATCAATATTAAGCATGTGACCAGTGAAAGTCCAAAAAAGACGTGCACATAAACATATAGCAGTTCTCAGTTGATAAGTTCCTTTGAAAAGTGCTGCTGTGCTAAAAAAAAAAAACATATGCTGCTGTAAACAGGTGTATACAGGATCCACAACCCCCCCCCCCCTTATGGTTGAACTCACCAGATCCAATGGACCCCCAAGCAGTACTGTATGGCGGGTCAGGTAGGCTTAGTATGGTGAGCGGGGTGATGAAAACGCCAACTCCTGGGTGCGATCTTTCCTGGGGTGTTTTCAGGCACAAACATATGAAGGAAGAGCCTGCATAGTAAAGTACGTCTTGTTTAATTAATTAATTAATTAATTAAAATCAATCTTTACAAAGTTGTAATCATAAAATCAATCTTTACAAGATTCCAAGGTGGAGGGCAAAACGGATGAACATCAATTACCAGTCCATTAATCAATAGGTTCTCTTCAATTGAACGGGCATCGGACGTGATGTCACAGGGGGTGTTATCAAAGTTGTATTAGTAATGAAAAAAACGTATTTGGTAAATCATGTATCATTTGTTGTATTTAACGCAGGTGGAAGAAGAAGACAACACGACATTTGATGAGGTCACCCGTAAAAGGAATAAACATGATCATCACCAGCTTAAAAGCCAGCAATCAAAATCATACCTCGGAACAAGACTCTGTAAGACAAGAGAAAAATCGAATGATGATACTATTTGCAGTTTTTCTGGTTTTTGCTGTTATTGGCTTGGTGGGAAACCTTATCGTGTTTTCGTACCTTGGTTTCAAGATCCAGAGGAACAAATATACAGTCTACATTATGAATCTGTCATTGGCTGATGCCATCTTGGAAACAGTCGCTATCATAACTTTGATAGCCAATATCATTTCGAACACTAGTAATAATGAGATAAAATCTTTTACTTTATCCTTGACTATATTGTATTACGCCATGATCTATACTGGGATGTATCTCCTCACAGCCATCAGCACGGAAAGATGTATTTCGGCCCTGTTCCCCATTTGGAATACTGTTCGCCGCCCTCAAAATCTGTCCACCATTATGTGCTGCTTTGCGTGGGCCCTTGCAGGTCTGGAAAGTCTTCTTGATAACTTTGTTTGCGGACCTGATCCTCCAAATGATAAGACATTAAAGTGTGTGGCTATTGGTGTGATGGATTTCACTTTAGCTGTTGGGATCTGCCTACCGCTTACGGTCATTTCCACTTCCATCCTGCTCATTAAAATAAAGACGACCTTCCGGCAACGGTACCCGCCGAAACTCTACATTATTATCATTGTGGCTGCTATTATGTTCACGTTATCTGTTTTGCCATTAAATACTATACGTCTTTTGTCATTCTGCAGGCTGGTGCCACCAAATTTAGTACCAGTCAAAGCACTTATTCCTATCGAATTTTGGATGATAGTTAACAGTGCGATTAATCCTTACATTTATTTCCTTATCGGAAAAATATGGAACCAAGGGACTTGCTGCTCCATAAGAGATACTCTACATAGAGCCTTTACTATTGACAATGATGATTGATAAAAAACAGAGCAGACCAATAAGTAATGCAGAATTATCCAGTCCAACCTTTAAACCAGACCTGTATTCTCCTTCACTTTGGACACTGCTGAATGATCAAAAAAAAATGGATAAAGAAAACCCAAACCTAATTATGACTCAAAACAAGCATGTAACTCCAATCACAACCCAACAATAACCCAACCAACTCTAAACAAAACCCTAATCTAACCCTTGGCCCTAATCCCTCAATCAGTCCTAACCCTACCCAACCCTGAACCTCAGCCCCAATTCTCAACCCAACTCAACTTTTCAGCCCTCTTTTTTCACCCATATCCTAACCCAGTCTCAAACCTAATCCTTAGCCAAAATTCTTCACCTCGTTTTAACCTTGGTGTTGCTAAGCCCACCGGTGCGTTCTTTCTTTTTAAGGATGTTCCAAACAGTTGATTTGGCCACACCTAATGTTTTTGCTATCTCTCTGATGGATTTGTTTTTTTAACCTAAGGATGGCTTGCTTCACTGATAGTGACAGCTCTTTGGATCTCATATTGAGAGTTGACAGCAACAGATTCCAAATGCAAATAGCACACTTGAAATGAACTCTGGACCTTTTATCTGCACACACCTGGCCATGTAACAGCTGAGCAGCCAAATGTCCCATTTGGTCCCTTAAAAAGTGGGAGGCACATATACAAACTGTTGTAATTCCTACATCATTCACCTGATTTGGATGTAAATACCCTCAAATTAAAGCTGAAAGTCTGCAGTTAAAGCACATCTTGTTTGTTTCATTTCAAATCCATTGTAGTGGTGTATAGAGCCAAAAAGATTAGAATTGTGTCGATGTCCCAATATTTATGGACCTGACTGTATATGTTATGTTCAGAGATGCTAAATAAGAGTTGAGCGTAGTACCGAACTCTTCCACAGCTCACAATGTTACTTTGTAAATACATATTTTTTTTATCAGTTTCACCACGTTTGTTCCTTTTACTCCATAGAATACCTCTATAGTTCTGTACTTTGAACATAACACCATTTTTACCTCTAATAGGTTTACAAAAACACATTCACACAGTCAAAGGGACTTACTACACCAAGTCGCAGGCACTGTGGTGTAAAAAACAAAAAAACAAAAAAAAAAAAGAGTGCTAGTTGTTTCAAAATTTCTATAGCTGCAACTTATTGGAGGAAGAGTAAAAGTGGAGATGAGTACCCACAGGTTACATAGTTACATAGTCAGGTTGAAAAAAGACACATGTACATATAGTTCAACCAATAGAAAGCAACAAAGTAACACCTAACTTGTGGTTCCACTCTTTAAATGCCTGAAGTCACCTCCTGCCCCAGACACCTCCTGGCTGAACTACAAGTACCTCCTAGGTGGTCTGGTCTTCATTTACTTCAACATCCCAAGGAAAGGGATTGGATGACCATTGGAGCTTCAGGTGGTAACTCATTTCATGACCCTGCAAGCAACATGGCCATGTGGGTGGCTGGATGTAGACCAAGCTGGAACCAGTTGTTTTCTGTGTTGTCTCTGCATTGGAACTCCATTAAAACTGTGTTGTGTCTCCATTGGAACTCCATTGGAACTGTGATGTCTCTCCATTGGAACTCCATTGGAACTGTGTTGTCTCTCCATTGGAACTGTGTTATCTCTCCATTCGAATGCTATTACTGCCACTGACACCAATGTTGAAGAGGTACTATTACTGCCAGTGACACCAGTGATCAGTCCTATTTTACTCCCAGTTTATGTTCAGTATCCCCCAGGTCCATTGGAACTGTGTTGTCTCTCCATTGGAACTCCATTGGAACTGTGTTGTCTCTCTGTTGGAACTGTGTTATCTCTCCATTCGAACTCCATTACTGCCACTGATACCAATGTTAAGAGGTACTATTACTGCCAGTGACACCAGTGATGGGTTCTATTTTACTCCCAGTTTCTGTTCAGTGTCCCCCAGGTCCTATTTTGTCTAAAATATAGCAACACCAAGGGGGTAATTGCCACACTACAAACCAAAATTGGCCAAAAATTGGGCCCGATTTTTGGCTGGATGTGGACCAAGCTGGAATCAGTTGTATTCTGTGTTGTCTCTCCATTGGAACTCCATTGGAACTGTGTTGTCTCTCCATTGGAACTGCATTGGAACTGTGTTGTGTCTCCATTGGAACTCCATTGGAACTGTGTTTTCTCTCCATTGAAATGCATGCATGGTCACTTGTAGACTCAATCAAAGGCACATGTGTCAATGTAGACTAGCCACTGGGAGATAGTTGACACCCAATAACAGGAGGTGCCTGAACAAGGACATTCATGGCAGGATCATCAGGGGCTATTTTAATGGGAACTGCAGATTTAAAAAGCATTTTTTAAATTCCATTACAATGATAAAGCTTCTATGAGATTTTGGTGATTGAGTTCATACCCACTTTAAGCATTCTGTGGATGTCTTCCTCAAAATGGTTTTGTGCACCCAGCTCTGGGCTTTCCACGTGTCTTTAGGTGGCCATCATGGTAAACAGCAGGGATAAATAAGACCCCCTCGATGATCCCAGTTAACAGCAGGAAGAGAAACCATAATGGGAAAAGGATACATCACACAACAATGTTAATGATAAAGGAGACTGTATCATTTTTATATATGGAAGAACTAGACCATAGAAATATGTCTATAGCCACCCCATGACAACCTATGGCTTGGAAGACCCGTCCAGCCTTCATGTACTTCACCATTTTCTCCTCCACCAGACACCAAACCTTCCTTTCTAGAGAACTGGATGCCCATCACGGTAACCAGGCATAAATGTGTCTGTGCCAACTTCACCTCACACATAACTTGTGAAGTATTGTGTAGAAAAATATTTTTACCTCTAATTCTTTTCAAGTTATATATTTTATAATAGTAATTTATTGTATTGTATCGTATCTTTTATAATAATATTTTATAATAAAACTGATTATAGTAAAATAATTGCTGTTCTTTTAACGCTTTCTTTCTGGTTTCCAAAAACAAAATTGTTGCACCAAAGATTACCGCTGGCCCCATTGTGAGGTCTCTATGTGCTGAAATTTTTGCATTTCACAAACAATGCAGCAGAGATTCCTCCTTTTTCAGCATAAGGAATAAGACTCCTCATGTTTTAGCACAAGGTGGGAGACTCCTTGATGACGAGAGGAGACAGAGGAACAACGTTTATAAACAACGTTACTTTGTATCTCTCTGTCTCCCGTCTGATCGATGTTTATAAACAATATTACTTTGTATTTATCTATCTCCTGTCTGACCAATGTTTATAAACATTGTTACTTTGTATCTCTTTAACTCCTGTCTGATCAATGTTTATAAACAATCTTACTTTGTATCTCTCTATCCTTGAGGCAGAGGACAGAAAGACTGAATGTAGATGTGTCCCGAAGTTTTTTTTGGCTTGTGTAGCACATTCTGTGCCCTAAACCTAATGTTTTTTTTTAATGAATGCCTGAAGTTCAGCGAATGATTTAGGACCCATGATACACACAATGCGCTGTGTTAATAATACACATGTATTGAGCCTTGTGCACAGGGCTGTATTAGGTCATACAACGAGAAAGTCGTTTTTTTTTCCTTCCCAGGAAGCCCAGGGGTGTGTGTGTGTGTGTGTGGCGCTGCCCATAGACACGAATAGCTGTCAGTATAGCGTATGGACACATTCCCTGAACATAGAAAATCTCCATTCAGGGGATATTTCTGTATGCTATATGTGATTATATACAAGTACTGAGGTATAAATGTGCACAGCCATTCATGTCTACCGATGGATATACAGTACATACATGTATATAGGCTTCCTGGGCACAAAAAAACATAGAATTTTATCTTGTGCACTTCTAATGCATTTGTGTGCATGAAGCCTTAAAGCGGGGGTCTCCAAACTTTCTAAGAGGCATTTTTACTGTCCTGCGAATAGAAAGTGTCCTGGAGTAAATAATGTCCCATCATTGGTATTAGTAGGAAGAATAGTGCCCCATCATTGGTATCAGTGGGAGTATTAGTGCCCTGACCTTTGGTATCAATAGAGAGAATAGTGCCCCACCATTGGTATCAGTGAAAGGAATAGTGCCCCATCATTGGTGTCCCATCATTGGTGTCAGTGGAAGTACTAGTGCCCCATCATTGGTGTCAGTGGGAGGAATAGTGCCCCATCATTGTTGTCAGTGGGAGGAATAGTGCCCCATCTTTGGTATTAAAGGGAGGAATAGTGCCCCATCATTGGTATCAATAGGAGGAATAGTGTCCCATCATTGGTGTCAGTGAGAGGAATAGTGCCCCATCATTAGTATCAGTGGGAGGAATAGTGCCCCATCATTGGTGTCAGTGAGAGGAATAGTGCCCCATCATTGGTGTCAGTGAGAGGAATAGTGCCCCATCATTGGTGTCAGTGAGAGGAATAGTGCCCCACCATTGGTGTCAGTGGGAGGAAAAGTGCCCCATCTTTGGTATCAGTGGGAGGAATAGTGCCCCATCTTTGGTATCAGTGGGAGGAATAGTGCCCCATCATCGGTGTTAGTGAGAGGAATAGTGCCCCATCATTGGTGTCAGTGGGAGGAAAAGTGCCCCATTATTGGTGTCAGTGGGAGGAATAGTGCCCCATCTTTGGTATCAGTGGGAGGAATAGTGCCCCATCATTGGTGTCAGTGAGAGGAATAGTGCCCCATCATTGGTGTCAGTGAGAGGAATAGTGCCCCATCATTGGTGTCATTGAGAGGAATAGTGCCCCATCATTGGTATCAATGGGAGGAATAGTGCCCCATCATTGTTATCAGTGGGAGTAATAGTGCCCCTTCATTGGTATCATTAGGGGGAATAGTGCCCCATCATTGGTATCAGTGGGAGGAATAGTGCCCCATCATTGGTACCAATAGAGGGAATAGTGGCCCAACATTGGTATCAGTGGGAGGAATAGTGCCCCATCATTGGTATCAGTGGGAGGAATAGTGCCCCATCATTGGTACCAATAGAGGGAATAGTGGCCCATCATTGGTGTCAGTGGGAGGAATAGTGCCCCATTGTTGGTGTCAGCAGCAAGAACTATGCCATACTATTGCTCACAGTGGGGGAAATAATGCCCCAAGGGCGAGATAGAAGCAAGCAAAGGACCGCAGTTTGGGGACCACTGCCTTAAAGCACAGCTAAACCCTAAACTGAACAATTGTTTCCTTCATTTCACTCAATGCCTAGTAGGAAGTTAACTGTTATTACTGAGCCAATCAGCTGCAGCTGGGACAATTCCAGCAGCTGCCTGCACTGTACACAAAAGGATGGGGATACTCCTGACATCATTGACCTAATAGGGAGTGCAGCTGCAGGGCAGGGAATCTCCCACTTCACAGCTCACTGGCCCGGCACTGACGGCTAACGTCTTGGTTTGGCCAAACACGTATCCGGACTGAACCCGGAGTCAGACCCAAGGTCACATCTAGTGATGAGGGATGATGAGCTTCAGGTTTGGGTTGAACAAGAACCTTCAACCAGCCTGACCACAGCAGGAGGTTGGTCATTGGGTGCTACCACCGCCAACCTCTGAAGACCTGACTTGTTGACTCTTCTTGGTTTATGCTGATGTCGTCTCTGCCACTTCTCCAAGAAAGATCTGCTTCCCTTTCTAAATACAAACTCTTCTGTTTTCCCAATTGTTTTATGAACATACTGTATGTTTGCTCTTTACATAACCAGTTCCCTCTCTGGCCTCGCACATGATCCTAATGACAGCTGATATACGTAGAGACGTCAGCTGGAAGTAGACCTCGCTACCCAGAAACGAAGGACCAAACCTTCTGAACAAACAGGAACCGCCCAAACCTGACTGCGTTCATTAATAACAGAGTGTCGATCCACAATAGGTTACTATAAGCACAAAATAATAAAAAAATAAAATAAAAACATTCTTAAAGGATATATATATCTTTGTTCTCCAATAAATAAATAAAAGTTGGTCTTCACACCTGGCTGAGTCAGAGCCTCCAACACCAAGAGTCATATAATGGTTATTTGTGTACAGCACGTGGTAGGAAATAGACATCTTCCATTTGTTCAAATTTCTGAATCACAATAGTAACAAATTTCAAGGAATCTCAAATAAATTATAATAAAACCAATCATCCCGAATTCGAAAGTGAGTTTGAATTCAAAAGGGAAACATATTGCAATCCATACAGTGAGGTATAAAAGTGAAATAAGATAATATATAGATAGGAAAAATGGTTTGGGACTTTAACCTCTTCCGGACCGGTACTTTGGCGCTGAATACCATTGTTATGGCAGCAGATAGCTGAGATAACCACCGGTATTTTTAAAAACAGTGGGTGGTCCGCTTTCAGATAAAAGTGGTCTCTGCGGCGGATTCTATGCAAGATCACTTTTATCGGTGGCGGGAGAGGTGCCCCCCTTACAGCCGTGTCCTGGTCATCTCCGCTGCTTACTGGAGCCGTCGGTAGCAGCAGAGACGATCCTTTCCCTCAGAAGCTGGAAGTTGAGTGAGGGAATGATGACCCCCCCCACTTGACTCCATACCATTGGATGTAATTGCCAGACCATTGTTCCTAATTTTTACTGACAGTCTACTGACTGGAATGGTACCAGCTGATTGGAGAAAAGCCAATGTAGCACCAATATTTAAAAGGGGCCCAAAATACATCCCTGGGAATTACAGACCAGTTAGCCTAACATCAATAGTATGTAAACTCTTAGAGGGGATGTTAAGGGACTATATACAAGATTTTAGTAATGAGAACGGTATCATTAGCAGTAATCAGAATGGATTCATGAAGAATCGTTCTTGCCAAACTAATCTACTAACCTTCTATGAGGAGGTGAGATGCCATCTAGATAAAGGAAGGCCCGTAGACGTGGTGTATCTGGATTTTGCAAAAGCATCTGACACAGTTCCCCATAAACATTTACTGTACAAAATAAGGTCCGTTGGCATGGACCATAGGGTGAGTACATGGACTGAAAACTGGCTACAAGGGCGAGTTCAGAGGGTGGTGATAAATGGGGAGTACTCGGAATGGTTAGGGGTGGGTAGTGGGGTCCCCCAGGGTTCTGTGCTGGGACCAATCCTATTTAAATTGTTTATAAACGAGCTGGAGGATGGGATAAACAGCTCAATCTCTGTATTTGCGGACGATACTAAGCTAAGCAGGGCAATAACTTCTCTGCAGGATGTGGAAACCTTGCAAAAAGATCTGAACAAATGAATGGGATGGACAACTACATGGGAAATGAGGTTCAATGTAGAAAAATGTAAAATAATGCATTTGGGTGGCAAAAATATGAATGCAATCTATACACTGGGGGGGAGAACCTCTGGGTGAATCTAGGATGGAAAAGGACCTGGGGGTCCTAGTAGATGATAGGTGTGACAGACCTAGCTGGGAGAGAGACTTTTGGAGGGGACTGTATGCTAGCCTCTTGCCGATCGATCGTGGGCCCTTGCATTTGGGGTAACGGTGCTCTTTGTAAGCTGTATGCCTGGGGACCCTTGAGGTGGTATTACTGTGGATTCGGGTCCTTGTCCCCCAGGACACACAGACTCTGGGGACCCTGGATTTGCCATATTGGAATAGTGGCTGATTCATAATGCTGGGACAGATACTGTTAGGAGATGCTGATGTAAATTCCAGCACCTGTCTGTCTGTTGTCTGCTAAAATGTGTATTGTAAATAAGTCTCTAGTATGGGATCTAAGAGTCATTAGATCCCCATTGTTGTTTGTGTTAATTAACTCTGCTATTGTGAGAATGTTGACTGGATGTTCTGAACTACAAGACGGCCAGTCTGGCCTAAAGGTCATGTCTGAGTCATCTAGGCTGTCTAAAGGGATTAGTTAATTAGCTCATGTTAATTAGGTTAATTAGGTTACAGCTGTATTGTTAGAGTAATATGAGCAGGAGGTCTGCACCTCCTCTTTTATTGTATAAATAAGACTGTATTCCTGTCAATAAATAGAGATTCCTGGTTGAACTTACATACAGCCTGCCTGGTATTTGTTCTGAGCTATCACAACTGGACTAGAACGGCACATAGCTGTAGTTCTAGTCCCGGAGCATCGGATAACCGAACAATCAGATGTTGCAATCTGCAATCTGATTCTATAGCTGCAGAGGAGTGTCGGGAGAGTGGAACCGAGCGAGAAAGGGGCTCGTTACAATAGGCTCAGCAATGACATGCAATGCCAAGCTGCTGCTAACAAAGCAAACAGAATATTGGCATTAAAAAGGGGATCAACTCCAGAGATAAAACGATAATTCTCCCGCTCTATAAGACTCTGGTCCGGCCGCACCTGGAGTATGCTGTCCAGTTCTGGGCACCAGTCCAGGAATTCCCTTCCACAGGTGGTGGTCTCAGCTGGGGGCATTGATAGTTTCAAGAAACGATTAGATAATCACCTGAATGACCGCAAAATACAGGGATTTACAGTGTAATACTGACATATAATCACACATAGGTTGGACTTGATGCTATAAACAAAATAAGAGCGACAATTTTGAAAAAAACGCATTATTTTTTACATTTTGCTATAATAAATATCACCCAAAAATATATAAAAAACTTTTTTTTTTCCTCAGTTTAGGCCGACATGTATTCTTCTACTTATTTTTGGTAAAAAAAATATCTCAATAAGCGTATATTGATTTGCATCAAAATAGGGGATAGATTTATGGCATTTTAATTATAATTTTTATTTTTTTACTAGCATTGGCGGCGATCTGCGATTTTTATCGGGACTGCGACATTATGGAGGACACATCGGACAATTATGACACATTTTTGAAACCATTGGCATTTTTACAGCGATCAGTGCTATAAAAATGCATTGATTACTGTAAAAATGTCACTGGCAGGGAAGGGGTTAACACTAGGGGGCGATCAAGGGGTTAATTTTCACTAAGGTTTGCCTTGGTCAAGCTTTCCCAGCTGTTTGTTAGGATCGGGATTTGAACCCATGACCTTGACCGTCTCCAGCAGTGGCTCTTTTGGGTGAGCCACATAAGATGCTAGATGGTGCCCTCTCTGATCCTTTTCTTCCCTCGTCTCTTGTTTCTGGTGAACCTCGAACTCTTTGCTTCTCCCATGATTTAAGCCATGTCCTTGCACTTCAGCTTTGCTGAATCATTCTCTTACGGTCAGGGGTCAGGCTCACTAACCAGCAGCTATTGCAACAGCTCTCAGGCTCGGTTCACACTGGAACCGGCTGTGGATCGCACAGGAATGCTGTGCGCCCCCATTCTCTGGTTCAGGGACGAATCTGTGCCTGAAATCAGCCCTGAAACGGAGCCAAAGATGCACAGTGCAGTGCGCTCCGCAGCCACCCCAGAGATATGTGAACCGGCTCCATAGAGAGCCGGACACATTCTCCTGCTATGCGAATTGGATGCGGCGAAACCTGCATCCAATTTGCATAGGTGTGAACCCGGCCTCAAAGGGCAAGAAGAAATAAAGGAAAGAGATTTATTGCAACCAAATCTGGAGATTAGGGATGGGCCGAACACCCCGCACCCCCCCCCCCCCCCCAGAACATGCAAACAGGCAAAAAGTTCTAGCGAACATGCAAACCCTATTAAAGTCTATGGGACATGAACATAAAAAAAAACAAAATTGCTCATTTTAAAGGCTTATATGCAAGTTATTGCCATAAAAAGTGTTTGGGGACCTGGGTCCTGCCCCAGGGGACATGTATCAATGCAAAAAAAAAGTTTTTAAAACTACCATTTTTTCAGGAGCAATGATTTTAATAATGCTTAAAGTGAAACAATAAAAATGAAATATTCCTTTAAATATTGTGCCTGGGGGGTCCCCTCAGTCTGCCTGTAAAGTGGCGCATCTGTGCAATGTGTTTTACAGTGCCGCAGCAAAATGAAATTTCTAAAGGAAAAAATGTCTTTTAAACTTGCTGGCGGCTGTAATGTATTGCTGGCTTCCAGCAATATAGATTAAAAATCAAGGAAAAAAATCGGCGTGTGTTGGGTCCCCCCCAGTCCATACCAGGCTCTTTGGGTCTGGTATGAATTTTAAGGGGAACTCCACGCCAAAATTAAAAAAAAATTGCCATGGCCCCCCCCCCAAATCCATTCCAGACCCTTATCCGAGCATGCAGCCTAGAGGACAGGATAGGGGGGGCACAAGCGAGCCCCCCCCGAAACATACAAGGCCACATGCCCTCAACATGTTGATAGGGACAAAAGCCTCTTCCCGACAACCCTGGCCATTGGTTGTTGGGGTCTGCTGGTGGGGGGCTTATTGGATTCTGGAAGCCCCCTTCAACAAGGCCCCCAGATCCGCCCCCCCCTATGTGAATGGGTATAGGATACATTGTACCCCTACCCATTCACCAAAAAGAGTGTCAAAAAGCAAAAATCACAACAGACAGTTTTTGACAAGTAATTCATTAAAAACAATAAAGTGTCCTGCGATGTCCATCCATCTTCAATCACACCGCCCGACGGACCCGAAGGCTGCATATGGTCCCGATCTTTTTTTTACCAGTGTCAGGACTGGGATCTGAACCCATGACCTCTGCTGAATATGGCAGTGGCTTTTCTTGCTCCCTATCTGATCCTTTGGACTTTCTTGCCTTGTCTCTTCTTTCTGGTGAACCTTGAACTCTTTGCTTCTCCCATGAACATCCTGATTTAAGCCGCCATGTCTCTGCACTTCCTGTTTGCCAGATTATTCTGTCACGGCCAGGGGTTAGGATTGGTGACCAGTAGCTATAGCAGTAGAGAGGCTCACCAGCTAGCAGGATAAGTAAACAAGCAGTTCACCCTGACGGATGAGGTGGGCTCATCTGAGGTGCGGGGGTCTAAGTACTAACCGGTGTTCACCAGAGCTCCTGATGGCGGGGGTGAGTTTTGCTGTGTGTTAGTACCAGGTTGCGGTCCTCCGGATCTCCCCACCGGGAGGTGAGCGAGCCAGGGTCCAGTAGCAGATATAGCAGGTTGGGAAAAAGCAATAGAGTAGTCGAGTAACAAGCCAAAGGTCAGTAAAAAGTGGTAGTGGAGATAACGCAGCTGCGGGTACGCACAGGAGCAAGATATCAGCTGGAGAGAGCACAATAATCTGTCAAACAGGAAGTGCAAAGGTATGGCCTCAATCAGGAAGTTGATGGGAGGAGCAAAGAGTTCAAGGTGCACCAGAAACTGAGACAAGGCAAGAAAGTCCAAAGGATCAGACAAGGAGCTATCCAGCATCTCAGGTAGCTCAGCAAGGGGAGCCACTGCTGGATGGTGCAGAGACAACCTCTGGATATGATGCTGAACACGTGACTTCAACTTCTTTGGTGGACCATGGCGAGGCCTGTTCTGAGTGGAACCTGTCCTGTTAAACCACTGTAAACCACTGTATAGTTTTGGCCACCATGCTGCAGCTCAGTTTCAGGGTCTTGGCAATCTTCTTATAGCCTAGGCCATCTTTATGCAACAATTCTTTTTTTCAGATCCCCAGAGAGTTCTTTGCCATGAGGTGCCATGTTGCACTTCCAGTGACCAGTATGAGAGAGTGAGAGCGATAACACCAAATGTAATACACCTGCTCCCCATACACACCTGAGACCTTGTAACACTAACGAGTCACATGACACCGGGGAGGGGGGGGGGATGGCTAATTGGCCCCAATTTGGACATTTTCACGTAGGGGTGTACTCACTTTTGTTGCCAGCGGTTTAGAAATTAATGGCTGTGTGTTGAGTTATTTTGAGGGGACAGCAAATTTACACTGTTATACAAGCTGTACACTCACTACTTTACATTGTAGCAAAGTGTCATTTCTTCAGTGTTGTCACATGAAAAGATAGAAGAAAAGATTTACAAAAATGTGAGGGGTGTACTCACTTTTGTGAGATAATATATATATAAACTCTGCCCAAGACCCCACCGCAACCACCTGCGTCAACCAAATGGAAGAACTTGGCCTTCAACAACTGATAAACTCTCCCACGCATGGTTCAGGACACACCCTAGATCTCATCTTCAAACAGAATATGGACATCAACGTATTTGACAACACTCCGCTACCATGGACGGACCACCATGCTATCAAATTTAAAATCACCACTAACACCATCCTGCAAAAACAGAAACACGTAACAGCAACACACTGGAATAGATCTCAGAAGAAACTTCACTCTGATCTCTTCAAAACTACATTATCGAGCAAAATTCTCTTGCTAAACTCAAACCTCTCAACAGAACAAACGCTCAACTCCCTAAACAATGTATTACTACAAACAGCAGACTTCGTGGCGCCAAAACGTAGAACACTCATCCACAAAAAAAACTCTAGCTGGTTCAATGGTACTCTCACCCTACTCAAGCAAGAACGTAGAAGAGCTGAAAGAGCATGGAGAAGAAATCCTACCAAGGAAAACCATGCTAATTACAATGCACTCACGGGGAAATACCACAAGGCAATCTTCAAAGCCAAAAAAGAACATTTCTCAGAGACGATCTCATCCGCCTTAAACCGTCCGCGGGAACTGCTCAAAATAGTAGCTCAGTCTATGAACCCGACCTGCTTAGAGCCCCCAGGAAACGATACTCAAGAATTCTGCAATGAGTTATCAGATTTCTTCATAGACAAAATCGACAACATTCGGAAATCAATCCATCAGAAAACAACGATCACCCTCACTGAACCAAAGCAAAAAGAGGATATCGACACAAACATCACTCAACCACCGAATTTCATTTTGTCCCCAATCACCATAGACACAACCAAAAACATCATCAGAAGCCTTCGAGACAGCACATCACCGAACGACATCATCCCCACTAAACTGCTTAAAGAATGTTCCGACATCTTAGCTCCTATCCTAACACAGCTCATAAATCAATCATTCAAAGAAGGGACTGTGCCAACCTCCCTCAAGCAAGGCATCATCAAACCTCTGCTAAAGAAAGCCAATCTTGACCCTAAGGACCCTAACTGCCGCAGACCAATAACTAGCCTCAACGCCATCTCCAAGATTATGGAGAAAGCGGTAGTACAACAGCTACAACGCCACCTGGACACACACCAACTCCTGGACCCTCTGCAATCAGGCTTCCGCCCAGGCCATGGCACAGAAACAGCACTTCTCAAAATATGGGATGATGCCCTTGAAGCAGCAGACGACGGAGAACAGAGTCTCCTGGTACTGTTAGACCTCAGCGCAGCATTCGACACAGTGAACCACAACACTTTACTCGTCCGCCTCGCTGAAGTAGCAGGAGCTACAGGTTCTGCTCTAAAATGGTTTACATCCTTCCTAGAGAATCGCTCCCAGACAGTGAAACTAGGTACATTCACCTCGGAAACCCGGGCAGTCTCCTGCGGAGTCCCTCAAGGATCACCCTTGTCACCAGTACTATTCAACATCTACATCCGCCCACTTCTCAATATCATCAGGAAAACTGATCTTTGTTTCCATTCATATGCTGACGACACCCAACTCTACCTTCGTATCAACGGACAAAAAGACCTTCATCAGCAATTACAGAAATGCCTCTCCCTAATAGACGACTGGATGACCACTAGCTCCCTCAAACTCAACGGATCAAAAACAGAACTTCTTCTCCTACAAGCTAACAAAAATTCCAAAATAAAGACTACATGGACACCTCCCACCATCCTTGGACAGACCATCTCCCCAAGCACCAAAGCCAAGAGTCTCGGAGTCATTTTTGACTCAGGAATGACAATGGACGCACAAATAGGATCAGTGGTGAGCGGATCCCACCATCTCCTCCGCCAACT
This sequence comes from Lithobates septentrionalis, assembly GCA_037952835.1. Classification (NCBI taxonomy): domain Eukaryota; kingdom Metazoa; phylum Chordata; class Amphibia; order Anura; family Ranidae; genus Lithobates; species Lithobates septentrionalis. Next base: position 164,180 of record JBBDGP010003033.1, on the reverse strand, counting down.
ACGTAGACTCATCCCCTTCATCCCAGAAGAGGACAAAGCGGCAGTTGTGGGAACAATCATCAATTCCCGACTTGACTACGCAAATTCGCTCTACGTAGGACTACCCCAATATCAGCTTGCGCGCTTACAACTCATCCAAAACACGGCGGCAAGACTGTTAACAGGAAAAAAACCCTGGGAATCCATCTCCCCCTCCCTAAAGAGCCTACACTGGCTAACCGTGAAGAAACGGATCACATTCAAGACCCTCTGCCTCACCCACAAATGCGTACAAGGATACGCCCCATCATATCTCCGCGAGAAAATAAAACACTACACACCGAATCGCAGTCTTCGATCAGCTAACCAAAACCTCCTTACCATTCCCAAATACCGCTACAAAGCAAAGGGAGAACGAAGATTCGCAGTCCAAGGACCTCGACTATGGAACGCTCTTCCTACCAACATCCGCATGGAAGAAAACCACCAGGCCTTCAGAAAAAAACTAAAGACCTTCCTTTTCTGAGAAGCTGACAGCAGAGAATGCATCAAGCGCCTTGAGGCGATTCAGTTCGCATTTGCAGCGCTTTATAAATCATTCATTCATTCATTCATTCATATATATATATATATATATATATATATATATATATATATATATATATATATATATATATATATATATATATATATATATATATATATTAATGCACTGTCTGCACTGTATATATAGTCTACACTGAATGCACTGTACATATATATATATATATATATATATATATACTAAACTGCCTGCACGCCACTAACTTACCTGCCTCTAGCTAATGTTCTCTCAATCATAACACTATATACGACCGCTGTGTAAGCAGCCTTATATAGTGTGGGGCGTGGACTTAGCCCCCTGAGCCATGATTGGCTAAAAGCACCCTGCCTTTGGTCAATCATGGGTCTCACAGCAGAGTGCACTGTGATTGGCCAAAGCTTTCAGGTCAGGTGCATGCTTTGGCCAATCATCAGATGTCAATGCACCGCGATCTCGCAGTGCAGTATGGGGCATTCCGCGGCACTCGAATTTGTCGCGAACGCCCCATAATGTTCGCTATTCAGCGAACACCCAATGTTCGAGTTGAACTTACATTCGACTCGATCATCGGGCCCATCCCTTGTGCCTTGACTGGAAAAAAAAAGGTTGAGAAACAAAGTTATTGGGAACCTTACTCTTTACATTGGTGCTTCCCAGCTACATGACAGAATGGCAGCGCGCCTCCCAGAACTTCATCATATTATATACAAAAAGGGAATGTGATTCCAATTTCCAAGTCCTGTGTCAGCCCTGCCCGTGTCATGTCACTCCACCCCTCACATAAATAAAGCTATATATATAAGTCCTGTAATTGAACTCATTACCAGAAAGAAAGCATTGCAGGTCTGAGAGCGACACGATGAACTGATAGAAATCATTACCCGGAGTCATCAAATCAGCACATTACAGGTGAGATCTATCTTGTCTTTGACTTGTAGACCATTTGTGTAGTTTATTGTATACTATTAGTTCTTAGAACCCAGGGGGTGAAGCTGGTTATCCAGAATTATATGTGATTTGTGCTCTGCATGTTATTAAAGTTGGAGATATAAGAATATAAATACCAAATGAAAACATTTTTAGAAAATTGTGCATTTGTTTTCGAAAAAAGACATTTGAGGTTGGCATTACCATTGGACGATGAAAGTGAAATCTTATATACTGAGGAAATCAGGGGGTTCCTTCCTATTGCAGACTGCAGTAGACCCACAAATGTCCTAATTACACATTATTATTGTAGCGCTCCTTCTCTCTGGGTGGTGGGGGACGACCCCCCGGGATGGTGTGGCAAGCTGGCATTGAATTTCTCAGGTTGGGATCCTTAGCTTATTGAAGGGTAGAAAGAAAGTTGGGCACCGACTGAATGCATTTGCTTATCTTCTTCTAGCAGCTACTGTATTGGTATCATCGACGGCCCTTTAAGAGCAGCCAAGGTGATTTCATTAAATCTTTGAGAGCAATCGCCGTCTTCTTTTATAAAATTTCAATATTGATAATAAATTCTGCCCATTTTCAGGGCTAATAGATAAGGTATTGCCAAAAAGGGCATGGAGAGCTCATAGTGCCATAGGGGATATATAACAAAGGAAATATATATATATCATAGAGAGGGGATAAGTAATTTTATGTGCTGTTTGCACACAGCAGAAGTCAGGCATGTCTGCAATTCCACTTTGCCAGCATAATCTTTCTCCTCTCCAAGGCACTTATCTGCCAGTTGTAATTTATTTTAAATGCATGATAATATTATAGGCAAGGCATGCAACTCATTTTTTAAAAACAAATCTTGATTTTGATATCCATAAATCCATCTTTAAGATATACCAGACACTTCCAGCCTCAGATCCACAATACCCATTAATAAAGAATATAGAGAAAGTGTAACAATCCAAACATGATGTATATCACAAATATAGTGGGGTTGAAAGGCTGTAAGCAGTGGGCTTCCCCCAAAAAATGGGTCTCCTATTGCTAATTGAGAATTATTAGCCCTGAGTCCCAAGGCCTGGCGTTGGCCAGGGTGGCCAGACTGGCCTAATGGGATATCAGGAGATTTCCCGGTAGGCTGCCTGCCCTGGGGCCGCTTTGCAGGGCCGATCCTTGGCGGGTACACGGGCTGCCTCTGAGGGGAAGGGGCACCACCAGACTACAGAGAGCGAGGTTTTCCTGCTTACCCGGCGAGGCCGCTATCAGACTAAGTCCCGCCTCCTAGACGGGCTCCTATGATAGACAGCACACTGGTCCAAAGCCGGGACGTGTGAAGTCCATCATAGGAGCTGGTCCAGGAGGCAGGACTTAGTGTGACAGCAGCTGTGCTGGGTAAGCGGGAGATCCCCGCTTTCTGTAATCCGGCGGCTTTCCTCTCCCTATGCCCTGGCAAGGCTGCGCTGATGGGCACTGGCAAGGCTGAGATAATGAGCAGTGATCAGGCTGCATTGATGGACACTGGTGAGGCTGCATCAATGGGCACTGGTGAGGTTGCATTGATGGGCACTGATTGGCTGCATTGATGGGCACTGATCAGGCTGAATTAATGGACACTGGTGAGGCTGGATTGATGGGCACTGGTGAGGCTGCATTGATGGGCACTGAATGACACTGATGAGGCTGCATTGATGGGCACTGGTGAGGCTGAAGTGATGGGCACTTATAGGCTGCATTGATGGGCACTGATTGACACTGATGAGGCTGCATTGATGGGCACTGGTGAGGCTGCATTGATGGGCACTGATAGGCTGCATTGATGGGCACTGATTGACACTGATGAGGCTGCATTGATGGACACTGGTGAGGCTGCATTGATGGGCACTGGTGAGGGAGGCTGCATTGATGGACACTGGAGAGGCTGCATTGATGGGCACTGGTGAAGCTGCATTGATGGGCACTGATAGGCTGCATTGATGGGCACTGATAGGCTGCATTGATGGACACTGGTGAGGCTGCATTGATGGACACTGGTGAGGGAGGCTGCATTGATGGACACTGGTGAGGGAGGCTGCATTGATGGGCACTGGTGAGGGTGGTTGCATTGATGGACACTGGTGAGGCTGCACTGACGGGCACTGGTGAGGCTTCATTGATGGGCACTGATGAGGCTGCATTGATGGGCACTGATCAGGCTACATTGATGGATACCGGTGAGGCTGCATTGATGGACGCTGGTGAGGGAGGCTACATTGATGGGCACTGGTGAGGCTGCATTCATGGGCACTGATAGGCTGCATTGATGGACACTGGTGAGGGAGGCTGAATTGATGGACACTGGTGAGGGAAGCTGCATTGATGGGCATTGGTGAGGGAGGCTGCATTGATGGACACTGCTGAGGCTGCATTGATGGGCACTGGTGAGGAAGGCTGCATTGATGAACACTGGTGAGGCTGCATTGACAGGCACTGGTGAGGCTGCATTGACGGGCACTGATAAGACTACATTAATGGACACTGGTGGGGCTGCATTGGTGGGCACTGGTGAGGGAGGCTGCATTGATCTACACACGACCGGACTTTCTGGCAGACTAGGTCTGACGGTCTTCCTGATGGACTTCCAGCGGAGTTACGGCGGACTCCCGAATGAACGGACTTGCCTACACACGACCGGACTTTCCGGCAGACTAGGTCCGCCGGTCTTCCCGACGGACTTTCGACGGAGTTACGGCGGACTCCCGAATGAACGAACTCGTCCACACATGGACTAAAGTCCGTTCATTTTGAACGTGATGAGGTACGACGGGACTAGAAAAGGAAGTCAATCTCACGGCTTTTATTGGCGAGATTGCCACCTTGCGAGCCCCGTCACAGAGGACACCGGGCCTTTAGGTCTGGTATGGATTTTAAGGGGAACCCCCATGCTGAAAAAAACAGCATGGGGTCCCCCAAAATCCATACCAGACCCTTATCCGAGCACGCAGCCCAGCCAGTCAGGAAAGGGGGTGGGGATGAGCAAGCGCTCCCCCCTCCTGAACCGTACCAGGCCGCATGCCCTCAACAAGGGGGGGTGTGTGCCTTGCCGCCCCCCCTCCCCCAAAGCACCTTGTCCCCATGTTGATGAGGACAAGGGCCTCTTCCCGACAACCCTGGATGTTGGTTGTCGGGGTCTGCGGGCGGGGGGCTTATCGGAATCCGGGAGCCCCCTTTAATAAGGGGGCCCCCAGATCCCGCCCCCACACCCTATGTGAATGGGTATGGGGTACATCGTACCCCTACCCATTCACCTGGGGGTAAAAAATGTCATTAAAAAACACAATAGACAGGTTTTTAAAGTAATTTACGGATGACGGAGAAGACCGGGCCACCGCTAGCAAAAGAGCAGAAGATAGCGGAGGAGCCTGGCAGAAGAACCGGAGAGCGGGAGAAGAACCGGAGACACCGGGAGAAGAGGCCGGAGAGAGCGGAGAAGTTGGAAGAGACCCCCGAAGTCGGAAGAAGACCCCTTGAGCTGCCTAATAAATTACTTTAAAAACCTGTCTAGTGTGTCTTTTTATTGACACTTTTTTCCCCCAGGTGAATGGGTAGGGGTACCATGTACCCCATACTCATTCACATAGGGTGGGGGGCTGGGATCTTGGGGCCCCCTTATTAAAGGGGGCTCCCGGATTCCGTTAAGCCCCCCGCCCCCAGACCCCGACAACCAACAGCCAGGGTTGTCGGGAAGAGGCCCTTGTCCTTATGGGGACAAGGTGCTTTGGGGTGGGGGGGGCCGCAGGGCGCCCCTCTCCTCCAAAGCACCCACCCCCCCCATGTTGAGGGCATGTGGCCTGGTTGAGGGCATGTGGCTTGGTACAGTTCGGGGGGCGCTCGCTCGTCCCCACCCCCTTTCCTGACCGACCGGACTGCGTGCTCAGATAAGGGTCTGGTATGGATTTTGGGGGGACCCCCACGCGTTTTTCTCAGCGTAGGGGGTTCCCCTTAAAATCCATACCAGACCTAAGGGCCTGGTATGCTCTGCGACGGGGCTCCCTGCAATAGGAAAATGTGTTTTTCCTATTGCAGCGAGTGCGAGATGTATAGCACCCTGTCGTCGAGAACCAGCACGATAGGATCGCGCTGGAAACATTCTCGCGGGCAGGTGCTGTAGCTGCCGCGTTGTATTTGGTCCGGCGGACCAGCATACAGATGAACGGGCTTCCCGATAGGAACTGGGTCCGGCGGAGTTCCGGCGGGAAGATTTGAAACATTTTTCAAATTTAAAGTCGGTCGGATTTTCGACCGAAAAGGTCCGTCGGAAGTCTGATGAAGCCCACACACGGTTGGATTGTCCGCCGGACTCGGTCCTTTGGACCAGTCCGGTCGAAAAGTCCGCTCGTGTGTATGCGGCATTAGCCACTGGTGGTGGTGCCCAGAATCAAAAACTTTCTTAGACGCTATCAACATGAAACATTGAGGAGGAATAGGATAGTCACTCAGCATAACAGGATTGTCACTCAGCATCAGCATAGGCAGTCTTCAAGGGATCTCACATTTATAAAAAAATTATTTGGTTACTTCAGCATCAGGTGCTTGGTAGCTGGTGATCCAAGACTGAATCATTTTTATGAAGGTGAGCCGATCAACCAAGTCATGGACAGGCACACTCTGTGATCGGTTACAAAGCCTCCAGCGGCACTGAATGTGCGTTCCGAAAGAATGCTGGATGCAGGACAGGCCAGTAGCTCAATTGCATACTGTGCAAGCTCTGGCCAGTGATCCATCCTCAAGACCCAGTAACCCAGTGGATTTTCGGTTGGAAAGGTCTCCAAGTCTGATCTTGCCCCTAGGTATTCCTGCACCATGTACAACAGACACTGGCGATGGTTGCTGGAACCGATCAGGCCTCGGGGCTGCGGACTAAAAAATTGTCTGAACGCTTCGGTCAGACGGCCACCTTCTCCACCGCTCCTTCTGTGACTGACCGAAGCCTCATCCTCAGGAGGACCAGGAAATTGTAACCTCCCAGGCTCTGGAAACGCATTGCACCAACCTTTCTGCAAGGCCTCCCGAAGATGTTTCATCCTCTGCTCCCTCTGCGATGGCTGGATAAGTTCCTGCCACCTTACCCTTGTAACGTGAATCAAAAAGGGTTGCCAGTCGGTACTGATCCCACTCCTTGATACCACGAAAACGAGGGTCCTTTCACAGGCTTTGCAGGATCAGGGAGGCCATGCAGCGTAGGTTTGCTGAGGCATTCGGTCCGAAGTTCTCTGGGTCACTAAGGACGACCTGATCCGTAGCCACCTTCTGCTGGCCACGTACAAGTCCATGGGTTTCTGGGGCCTGAAAACAATCCCTTGAAGACTGCTGCTAATGCTGAGTGCCAGGCTTCACCTCCATGCTGACACAATCCTCCTCCTCCTCCTCTTCCTGTGTGATAGGCGAGCCTGCAGGAACACTGTCTGGATAAAGGGGGCCTTGAGACGTAAGGAAGTCCTCCTCTTCCTCCCTCTGTTTTGCCTCAAGCGCGCCTCCCAGAACTTCATCATATTATATACAAAAAGGGAATGTGATTCCAATTTCCAAGTCCTGTGTCAGCCCTGCCCGTGTCATGTCACTCCACCCCTCACATAAATAAAGCTATATATATAAGTCCTGTAATTGAACTCATTACCAGAAAGAAAGCATTGCAGGTCTGAGAGCGACACGATGAACTGATAGAGATCATTACCCGGAGTCATCAAATCAGCACATTACAGGTGAGATCTATCTTGTCTTTGACTTGTAGACCATTTGTGTAGTTTATTGTATACTATTAGTTCTTAGAACCCAGGGGGTGAAGCTGGTTATCCAGAATTATATGTGATCTGTGCTCTGCATGTTATTAAAGTTGGAGATATAAGAATATAAATACCAAATGAAAACATTTTTAGAAAATTGTGCATTTGTTTTCGAAAAAAGACATTTGAGGTTGGCATTACCATTGGACGATGAAACTGAAACCTTATATACTGAGGAAATCAGGGGGTTCCTTCCTATTGCAGACTGCAGTAGACCCACAAATGTCCTAATTACACATTATTATTGTAGCGCTCCTTCTCTCTGGGTGGTGGGGGACGACCCCCCCGGGATGGCGTAGCAAGCTGGCATTGAATTTCTCAGGTTGGGATCCTTAGCTTATTGAAGGGTAGAAAGAAAGTTGGGCACCGACTGAATGCATTTGCTTATCTTCTTCTAGCAGCTACTGTATTGGTATCATCGACGGCCCTTTAAGAGCAGCCAAGCTGATTTCATTAAATCTTTGAGAGCAATCGCCGTCTTCTTTTATAAAATTTCAATATTGATAATAAATTCTGCCCATTTTCAGGGCTAATAGATAAGGTATTGCCAAAAAGGGCATGGAGAGCTCATAGTGCCATAGGGGATATATAACAAAGGAAATATATATATATATCATAGAGAGGGGATAAGTAATTTTATGTGCTGTTTGCACACAGCAGAAGTCAGGCATGTCTGCAATTCCACTTTGCCAGCATAATCTTTCTCCTCTCCAAGGCACTTATCTGCCAGTTGTAATTTATTTTAAATGCATGATAATATTATAGGCAAGGCATGCAACTCATTTTTTAAAAACAAATCTTGATTTTGATATCCATAAATCCATCTTTAAGATATACCAGACACTTCCAGCCTCAGATCCACAATACCCATTAATAAAGAATATAGAGAAAGTGTAACAATCCAAACATGATGTATATCACAAATATAGTGGGGTTGAAAGGCTGTAAGCAGTGGGCTTCCCCCAAAAAATGGGTCTCCTATTGCTAATTGAGAATTATTAGCCCTGAGTCCCAAGGCCTGGCGTTGGCCAGGGTGGCCAGACTGGCCTAATGGGATATCAGGAGATTTCCTGGTAGGCTGCCTGCCCTGGGGCCGCTTTGCAGGGCCGATCCTTGGCGGGTACACGGGCTGCCTCTGAGGGGAAGGGGCACCACCAGACTACAGAGAGCGAGGTTTTCCTGCTTACCCGGCGAGGCCGCTATCAGACTAAGTCCCGCCTCCTAGACGGGCTCCTATGATAGACAGCACACTGGTCCAAAGCCGGGACGTGTGAAGTCCATCATAGGAGCTGGTCCAGGAGGCAGGACTTAGTGTGACAGCAGCTGTGCTGGGTAAGCGGGAGATCCCCGCTTTCTGTAATCCGGCGGCTTTCCTCTCCCTATGCCCTGGCAAGGCTGCGCTGATGGGCACTGGCAAGGCTGAGATAATGAGAAGTGATCAGGCTGCATTGATGGACACTGGTGAGGCTGCATCAATGGGCACTGGTGAGGTTGCATTGATGGGCACTGATTGGCTGCATTGATGGGCACTGATCAGGCTGAATTAATGGACACTGGTGAGGCTGGATTGATGGGCACTGGTGAGGCTGCATTGATGGGCACTGAATGACACTGATGAGGCTGCATTGATGGGCACTGGTGAGGCTGAAGTGATGGGCAATTATAGGCTGCATTGATGGGCACTGATTGACACTGATGAGGCTGCATTGATGGGCACTGGTGAGGCTGCATTGATGGGCACTGATAGGCTGCATTGATGGGCACTGATTGACACTGATGAGGCTGCATTGATGGACACTGGTGAGGCTGCATTGATGGGCACTGGTGAGGGAGGCTGCATTGATGGACACTGGAGAGGCTGCATTGATGGGCACTGGTGAAGCTGCATTGATGGGCACTGATAGGCTGCATTGATGGGCACTGATAGGCTGCATTGATGGACACTGGTGAGGCTGCATTGATGGACACTGGTGAGGGAGGCTGCATTGATGGACACTGGTGAGGGAGGCTGCATTGATGGGCACTGGTGAGGGTGGTTGCATTGATGGACACTGGTGAGGCTGCACTGACGGGCACTGGTGAGGCTTCATTGATGGGTACTGATGAGGCTGCATTGATGGGCACTGATCAGGCTACATTGATGGATACTGGTGAGGCTGCATTGATGGACGCTGGTGAGGGAGGCTACATTGATGGGCACTGGTGAGGCTGCATTCATGGGCACTGATAGGCTGCATTGATGGACACTGGTGAGGGAGGCTGAATTGATGGACACTGGTGAGGGAAGCTGCATTGATGGGTATTGGTGAGGGAGGCTGCATTGATGGACACTGCTGAGGCTGCATTGATGGGCACTGGTGAGGAAGGCTGCATTGATGAACACTGGTGAGGCTGCATTGACAGGCACTGGTGAGGCTGCATTGACGGGCACTGATAAGACTACATTAATGGACACTGGTGGGGCTGCATTGGTGGGCACTGGTGAGGGAGGCTGCATTGATCTACACACGACCGGACTTTCTGGCAGACTAGGTCTGACGGTCTTCCTGATGGACTTCCAGCGGAGTTACGGCGGACTCCCGAATGAACGGACTTGCCTACACACGACCGGACTTTCCGGCAGACTAGGTCCGCCGGTCTTCCCAACGGACTTTCGACGGAATTACGGCGGACTCCCGAATGAACGAACTCGTCCACACATGGACTAAAGTCCGTTCATTTTGAACGTGATGAGGTACGACGGGACTAGAAAAGGAAGTCAATCTCACGGCTTTTATTGGCGAGATTGCCACCTTGCGAGCCCCGTCACAGAGGACACCGGGCCTTTAGGTCTGGTATGGATTTTAAGGGGAACCCCCATGCTGAAAAAAACGGCATGGGGGTCCCCCAAAATCCATACCAGACCCTTATCCGAGCACGCAGCCCAGCCAGTCAGGAAAGGGGGTGGGGATGAGCAAGCGCTCCCCCCTCCTGAACCGTACCAGGCCGCATGCCCTCAACATGGGGGGATGTGTGCCTTGCCGCCCCCCCCTCCCCCAAAGCACCTTGTCCCCATGTTGATGAGGACAAGGGCCTCTTCCCGACAACCCTGGATGTTGGTTGTCGGGGTCTGCGGGCGGGAGGCTTATCGGAATCCGGGAGCCCCCTTTAATAAGGGGGCCCCCAGATCCCGCCCCCACACCCTATGTGAATGGGTATGGGGTACATCGTACCCCTACCCATTCACCTGGGGGTAAAAAATGTCATTAAAAAACACAATAGACAGGTTTTTAAAGTAATTTACGGATGACGGAGAAGACCGGGCCACCGCTAGCAAAAGAGCAGAAGATAGCGGAGGAGCCTGGCAGAAGAACCGGAGAGCGGGAGAAGAACCGGAGACACCGGGAGAAGGGTCCGGAGAGAGCGGAGAAGTTGGAAGAGACCCCCGAAGTCGGAAGAAGACCCCTTGAGCTGCCTAATAAATTACTTTAAAAACCTGTCTAGTGTGTCTTTTTATTGACACTTTTTTCCCCCAGGTGAATGGGTAGGGGTACCATGTACCCCATACTCATTCACATAGGGTGGGGGGCTGGGATCTTGGGGCCCCCTTATTAAAGGGGGCTCCCGGATTCCGTTAAGCCCCCCGCCCCCAGACCCCGACAACCAACAGCCAGGGTTGTCGGGAAGAGGCCCTTGTCCTCATCATGGGGACAAGGTGCTTTGGGGTGGGGGGGGCCGCAGGGCGCCCCTCTCCTCCAAAGCACCCACCCCCCCATGTTGAGGGCATGTGGCCTGGTTGAGGGCATGTGGCCTGGTACGGTTCGGGGGGCGCTCGCTCGTCCCCACCCCCTTTCCTGACCGACCGGACTGCGTGCTCAGATAAGGGTCTGGTATGGATTTTGGGGGGACCCCCACGCGTTTTTCTCAGCGTACAGGGTTCCCCTTAAAATCCATACCAGACCTAAGGGCCTGGTATGCTCTGCGACGGGGCTCCCTGCAATAGGAAAATGTGTTTTTCCTATTGCAGCGAGTGCGAGATGTATAGCACCCTGTCGTCGAGAACCAGCACGATAGGATCGCGCTGGAAACATTCTCGCGGGCAGGTGCTGTAGCTGCCGCGTTGTATTTGGTCCGGCGGACCAGCATACAGATGAATGGGCTTCCCGATAGGAACTGGGTCCGGCGGAGTTCCGGCGGGAAGATTTGAAAAATTTTTCAAATTTAAAGTCGGTCGGATTTTCGACCGAAAAGGTCCCTCGGAAGTCACTCAGCATAACAGGATTGTCACTCAGCATCAGCATAGGCAGTCTTCAAGGGATCTCACATTTATAAAAAAATTATTTGGTTACTTCAGCATCAGGTGCTTGGTAGCTGGTGATGCAAGACTGAATCATTTTTATGAAGGTGAGCCGATCAACCAAGTCGTGGACAGGCACACTCTGTGATCGGTTACAAAGCCTCCAGCGGTACTGAATGTGCGTTCCGAAAGAATGCTGGATGCAGGACAGGCCAGTAGCTCAATTGCATACTGTGCAAGCTCTGGCCAGTGATCCATCCTCAAGACCCAGTAACCCAGTGGATTTTCGGTTGGAAAGGTCTCCAAGTCTGATCTTGCCCCTAGGTATTCCTGCACCATGTACAACAGACACTGGCGATGGTTGCTGGAACCGATCAGGCCTCGGGGCTGCGGACTAAAAAATTGTCTGAATGCTTCGGTCAGACGGCCACCTTCTCCACCGCTCCTTCTGTGACTGACCGAAGCCTCATCCTCAGGAGGACCAGGAAATTGTAACCTCCCAGGCTCTGGAAACGCATTGCACCAACCTTTCTGCAAGGCCTCCCGAAGATGTTTCATCCTCTGCTCCCTCTGCGACGGCTGGATAAGTTCCTGCCACCTTACCCTTGTAACGTGGATCAAAAAGGGTTGCCAGTCGGTACTGATCCCACTCCTTGATACCACGAAAACGAGGGTCCTTTCACAGGCTTTGCAGGATCAGGGAGGCCATGCAGCGTAGGTTTGCTGAGGCATTCGGTCCGAAGTTCTCTGGGTCACTAAGGACGACCTGATCCGTAGCCAACTTCTGCTGGCCACGTACAAGTCCATGGGTTTCTGGGGCCTGAAAACAATCCCTTGAAGACTGCTGCTAATGCTGAGTGCCAGGCTTCACCTCCATGCTGACACAATCCTCCTCCTCCTCCTCTTCCTGTGTGATAGGTGAGCCTGCAGGAACACTGTCTGGATAAAGGAGGCCTTGAGACGTAAGGAAGTCCTCCTCTTCCTCCCTCTGTTTTGCCTCAAGTGCCCTGTCCATTATTCCACGCAGCGTGTGCTCCAACAGGTAGACAAGAGGGACAGTATCACTGATGCATGAACTGTCACTGCTCACCATCCTCGTGGCCTCCTCAAATGGTGACAGGACAGTGCATGCATCCCTGATCATGAGCCACTGGCGTGGCGAAAAAAAGCCAAGCTCCCCTGACCCTGTCCTGGTGCCATACTCGCACAGGTACTCATTGATCGCCCTCTGCTGCTCCTGCAGCCGCTGCAGCATTGCCAACGTTGAGTTCCACCTGGTGGGCATGTCACAGATGAGGAGGTCAGCAAGCCAAGTACTGGCATTATATGACCGACAGAAATGCCCACAGACTTTCCGGGCCTGCCTCAGGAGATCTGTAAGCCCGGGTACCTGCACAAGAACCGCTACAACACCAAATTAAGGACCTGAACCAAACAGGGAACATGTGTCAAGTGTCCCTGTCGGAGGGCGGAGAGGAGGTTGGTGCCATTGTCGCAAACCACCATTCCTGGCTGAAGCTGGCGTGGGGTCAACCACCTCTGAGCCTGCCCCTGCAGAGCTGCCACAATCTCTGCCCCAGTGTGGCTCCTGTCCTAAGCAGACCAACTCAAGCACCACATGGCATCTTTTTGCCTGAGTGCTTGCGTAGCCCCTAGAACGCCTACGGAACACCGCTGGTTCCAAGGACAAATCTGCACAGGAAGAGGCCATAGAGGAAGAAGAAGAGGATGGGGATGGAGGAGAGAGGTGTGGCAGAATCACCACTACCAGCATTTTGGAGGCATGGTGGCGGAACAAGCTCCAACAATACTGCACCCTGTCCTGCATCCTTCCCAGCTGCCAGCAGGGTTACCCAGTGCCCCGTGAAAGAAAGGTAACGTCCCTGTCCATGCCTGCTGGACCATGAGTCAGCGGTAATATTCCCCTTACCGCTGACCGCCCTGTCCAACGAGGCCAAGACATTGCCTTCCACATGTCGGTAGAGAGCCGAAATGGCCTTCTGAGACAAAAATTGGCGTTTGGGAACTTGCCACTGAGGTACCGCATATTACACAAATTCTCGAAAGGGGGCAGAGTCTACCAGCTGTAAAAGGCAGCAGTTGGAGTGCTAGCAATTTAGCCAAACTAGCATTCAGCCGCTGAGCATGTGGATTGCTGGGACCGAATTTCTTTCGCCGGTTTAGTAACTGGGGTAGGAAAATTTGCCTGCTACAATCGGATGTTGGTGTACCGCTAGCAGATTGCCCGCAAGTGCTTGGGACACCTAATTCTACACCTTCATTCCTCTCAGTGCAGGTCTCTGAGAGGACTGAAGTTATAGTGGGGTTGGAGATCCCAGCTGATGAGGAGCAAGGAGAGGTCCGCCTTGTTCTTTGCTGTGGGTCTTTTAAGTATTGTTGCCAACGAACTGCATGGGAGCTCGACATATGTCTGGTCAAGCATGTGGTGCCCAAGTGGCTGCTGTTTTGGCCATGCTTGATACGCTTCAGACATATGTTGCAAACAGCAACGGTGCGATCTGCTGTACATGTCTCAAAAAAGGCCCACACCAAAGAACTTTTGGGGAAACACACAGAGTCAGCAGCGCCCTGCACATGCAGAGCTCTGTGATGTGATGCAGTCGGTTGCCTGCCCTTAAGCTGGCCCCTGGAGGGCATCCTGCCTCATTGGAGATGTGCCTCCTTCTCCTCCTCCTCTCTCCTATCTGGCACCCACGTAGAGTCAGTGACCTCATCATCCCCTCCCTCCTCACCACTGGAGCAAACCTGGCAGTATGCTGCAGCTGGGGGAACCTGACTGCCAGTTTCTTGTCCTTCTTGGGCACCCCCTCTCTCTGGGCTCACGTTACTGCCTTCATCCACAACCTGGGTACGATCATTGGAGCCTTCAAAACTCTGCGCATCCTACTGCAGCATGTACCCTACACTGTGGTCGAACAGTTCGGGGGACTCCTAAGGGCATGATGGTGGGACTAGGGAAGGAGTGACTGATGACATTGAGCTGATGGAAGAGGCCACTTTGGCAGCTGCATTGGCAGGCAAACTACTCTGAGTCTGAGTGACAGAGGATGAAGAGGATGAGGACGGCTTGGTCATCCACTCTACCAATTTTTCTGCATGTTGTGGCTGCCGAAAAAAAGGACAAGCGTGCCCCACGGCCACATGGTGAGGATGCACCGTGTCCGCGACCAGCACTGTTGGCTGTAGACACAGAGTCTGCTTGCCCTCTTTTAGTGGCCTGGGAGCATCTGCCTCTCCTTGCTGGCCTTCCAGACATACTGTACAATTAGATTAGCAAAACAACGCCTGAAGTTTACTTAAAACAGTACACCAGGAATGGTCTACAGTCAGGTATAGGCTTGGCTAGACTATATATATATATATATATATATATATACAAGCCTGTATATATATATATATATATATATATATATATATATTAAATGAATTGCAGCTCACTGAGTCACCTGCCTGAAAGTGTGTCTGAACACGTACTCCAGGAATGGCCTACTGTCAGGTATAGGCTTGGCTGGACTACAATGCAGTGGATATATATTTTATGAACTGCACCTCACTGAGTCACCTGCTTGAAAGTGTCTTTGAACATGTACTCCAGGAATGGCCTCCTGTTAGGTATAGGCTTGGCTGGACTACAATGCAGTGGATATATATTTTATGAACTGCACCTCACTGAGTCACCAGCCTGAAAGTGTCTTTTAACATGCACTCCAGGAATGGCCTACTGTCAGGTATAGGCTTGGCTAGACTATATATATATATATATATATATATATATATATATATATATATATATATATATATATATATATATGAAATACACTGCAGCTAACTGAATCCACTGACTGCCTGAAGTATATTAGAAACAGTACAGCAAGAATGGTCTGCAGTGAGATCTAGCTAAACTGGATACAGTGGACATATATATATATATAGCAGTCTGACTATATATATATATATATATATATATATATATGAAATACACTGCAGCTAACTGAATCAATTGACTGCCTGAAGTATATTAGAAAAAGTACAGCAGGAACGGTCTGCAGTGAGATCTAGCTAAACTGGATACAGTGGATATATATATATATATATATATATAGCAATCTGACTGTATATATATATATGAAATACACTGCAGCTAACTGAATAAACTGCCTGCCTGAAGTAGATTAGAAATAGTGCAGCAGGAACGGTCTGCAGTGAGATTTAGCTAACTGAATAAACTGCCTGCTCAAAGTAAATGAAATGACACACTTTCTCTCTCTCTATCTATCTCTCTATAACGCCAACAACACACTACACAGGGCCGACGTGCAGGCAGCCTTATATAATGTGGGTCATGTACTTAACCCCCTGAGCCATAATTGGCCAAAGGCACCTTGCCTTTGGCCAATTATGGCTCTGTTTGCTTACAGCGCTGTGATTGGCCAAAGCATGTGGGTCAATGTGCATGCTTGGCCAATCATCAGCCAGCAAAGCACTGCGATGACGCAGTGCATTATGGGCCGTGACGTGCATTTGAATGAATTTGGCATGAACGGCCCATAATGTTCGATCTTCGTTGAACGATCGAGCAGCCGATGTTCGAGTCGATCTCATGTTCGACTCGAACATTCAGCCCATCCCTAACTGACACCAATGATGGGGCACTATTCCTCCCACTGACACCAACAATGGAGCACTAATTCTTCCAGTAACACCAACAATGGAGCACCATTCTTCCCACTGACATAAACATTGGGGTACTATTTCTCCCACTGACACCAATGATGGGGCACTATTCCTTCCAAAGCAACCAATGATGGGGCACTATTCCTCCCATTGACACCAATGATGAGGGCACTATTCCTGCCACTGACACCAATGATGGGGCACTATTCCTCCCACTGACACCAATGACGGGGCACTATTTCTTCCAAAGAAACCAATGACGGGGCACTATTCCTCCCACTGAAACCAATGATGGGGAACTATTCCTTCCACTGACACCAAGGAATGGGGCATTATTCCTTCCACTGATACCAAGGATGGGGCACTATTCCTTCCACTGACACCAACAATGGGCTCTCGTCCTCCCACTGATCACTGACACCCTGGCATTTTGTGGTCCTGCTGACACTGGGGCATTTTTTTTAGTCCTGTTTACCACTAGCCACAGTCCGGCCTATCAACAATCTGAATCTTGGCATTGGAGGCTCTGACTCAGCCAGGTGTGAATACCAACTTATATTTATTTATTTGAGCAAAAAGATATATATATCCTTTAAGAATGTTTTATTTTCTTATAGTGACCTTTTATGCATCTACACTCTGTTATTAACCACTTGCTATCCGCGCTATAGCCGAATGACGGCTACAGCGCGGACCTGCATTCCCGGGAGGCCGTCATATGACGGCCTCCGCTGTGCACGTGCCCTGCGCGCGCCCTGCAGGGCGCGCGTGGAGCGCGCTGTGATCACCAAGTCACTGAGACTCGGGTGATCACCGATCCGTGTAAGGGGCCGGTCCCGGCCCCTTACCATGTGATCAGCTGTCAGCCAATGACAGCTGATCACATGATCAAAACAAAAGCTCGGTAATCGGTTTTTTTTTCTCCTCGCGCTGACAGTGCGAGGAGAAAAAAAAGCCGATCACCGGCTCAGCAGCAAGGGACATCGGTCCCGAAGAGGAGGAGGCAATAATGCCTCAATTGTGCCCACAGTACCCCCTGCCAGTGCCACCTTACATTGCCACATCACAGTGCCCACAGTGCCCACCAGTGCCACGTATCAATGCCCATAAGTGCCACCTATCAATGCCTACAGGTGCCACCTATCAATGCCCACCATTGCCACCTAACAATGCCCACCAGTGGTGCCAATCAGTGCCACCTAGCAGTGTACAAGACCAGTGCCCATTATTGGCACCAATCAGTGCCCATCACTGCCACCCATCAGTGCCCATCACTGCCACCTATCAGTGCCCATTGGTGCCGCCTCATCAGCGTACATCAATGAAGGAGAAAAATTACCCTTTTAAAAAATTTTATAACAAAATATAAAAAAAAAAAAAATTTTTTTTAAAAATTCGGTCTTTTTAAATTTTTTTAACAAAAAATAAAAATCGCAGAGGTGATCAAATACCACCAAAAGAAAGCTCTATTTGTGGGGAAAAAATGATAAAAATTTCATTTGGGTACAGTGTTGTATGACCGCGCAATTGTCATTCAAAGTGCGTCAGCGCTGAAAGCTGAAAATTGGTCTGGATAGGAGGGGGGTTTAAGTGCCCGGTAAGCAAGTGGTTAATGATGCAGTCAGGGTTGGGCGGTTCCTGTTTCTCTGGAAGGGTTGCTCCTTCATCTCAGGGTAGCGAGTTCTACTTCTGACTGATATACGGTATGTGCGTCACCTGTCATTAGGATCAGGTCTATAAGAGGCTAGAGAGGGAGAGTAAGCATCCATTCATGTGAAACGCGTTAGCTACTGTGCTCTGCATTGTCCCTGTGAAGGGTTCTATGTTGGATTTTAACGATTTACAATAAAGATGTCTTTCTTCAGAGTGCGGCTGTCCAGGATTTCTTCATTGCTCTAACAACGCTAGGGAAAGGTTCCTGATGAGGAGGGTAAGCGTAAGGCCTCATCTCTTCTGGACCAACTTCCAATTGGGGCCTAGGCCGCATTCAGTCCCCATTTAGAAGACGCTGTCATTCCGGATGGAGTTTACTACTGTCACGTCACTGAACTGTGTGCCTAGCTGGGTGATTGTCCCACCAGGCTTGTTGTGAACTGTTGTTGCGTTCCTTCAATACAATTCCATTGCACCTGCCTGTGTGAATTATTGTCACCTCGCCACTCTGCACCCCACTTTCATGCTTGATGAGTGTAGGTTGCACCAGTAGCCAGGTGTGAAATAGCCATACAGATGTGGCTACACTGAGACAGGACAGGACTCCCAGAAGAGGAGCAGATAGGCTTAAAGTGAAGAGTTGTGAGGCCAATGGGTCTGCAGAGAAGGAGGTTCATTCTCAAACACTGTGCTCATAGAACCCATTAGATATTGCGGGATGTAACCTGGGGCTATTGGCTAGCTGCGCATTCTGGAAGCTCCCGGTGGTGTCTCAGAAGATATCTTTGTAATGCTTTCTTTAATCACTATGGGAGGACTGGGACCAACAAAAAAAAAAAAAACAGCTAGCCTTTTCATGGGATGGCCAGATATCTGTGGGGGGAAAGTAAGTGTACCACCTAAAGTGTGCCATTATGCTTCAGTCATTGATGGTGGGCATGGTGAAAGAAGGGTTTTCCTAAAGGAAATGGTTTATAACGACACACCTTTTCAAATCCTCCACCATCAGTTTTATTGGCAGCTCTTGGCACTCAACTTCATAACATCTCAGAGCTGGAAGTTGGTGCAGGAAGACTTTCCTCCGCCAGGAGCTGGGTTCACAGGTTTGAATGGGGGGCAGGTAGTTAAGTAGTAGGTAATGTCAATCACGTGTCACTGACTGTGGGTCCTGCTCTGATCAGCATCTGAATGGTAACATACCTCCACTTAGGGCAACATATCTCATTATTAATGGTCCAGAGAGAAAATCCCCCCCCAACTCAGTCCTTCCTTGTCATTGACTATATAAGGACACTACATTTTTCTCAACTGTTCTCATACATCTCACTCCTTGTGCAATGTTCTGCTCCACTTCTTTTAATGACTTCATAGCTTGACCTTGCCCTGTTTTGTCTATCTATGAGACCTCATTCTGGTAATTCCAACATGGCCAAGAAAGCATGTAGCTCTAGATGGGAGTGCGCATGGTAGGATGTAGGAATGAGTTCAAGCATGTTTGGATGCTAGTGCAAACCCACCTGAGTGAGCCCACCAAGAAGCTGTCACTGTACTGGGCCAATCCTAAGTGGCCAAGGAATGCCACTGCAGATGATTGGCCCGGTATAATGATAGCTTACTGCTGGGCTCACTCAGGTGGGTTTAGTAGGGTGATAACATTTGGCCTGCGGGGATACCATTCATTCTACCATGTTCATTTTTTGGTTAAAAGTGGTTTTATGATCACAAAAGAAAAGAAGGGTTTAGATTCACACATGAAACGGAAAACATTACATGGATACCATAGCATCACTTTTTATTGTTTGATACACTTTACACAAACTGTTAGAAAAGGAGCCCAAAATTAAAGTGTATCTAAACCCAAAAACCAAAATGTCATATATTGCAAGCTTAGCAGTTCCTAGATGTGGTGACTGCATTCGTTTTTTTTTTCAGCTTTTTCTTTTTTATTTTCCCCCATTTATTTTCTCCTGGCGATCCAGTTATGCCCTTCCTGTCCGAGGATGACAACGAGCAAGTTGTCACCCTAGAACGGGAAGGTGTTTTATGGCTAGAGAGCAGCTCCCCCTCTCCTCATCTTCAGAACATGGATGGGGGCCTTCTACAGCTCACAGAAGATAAATGGGGAAGCTGATAGCATTGTTTGAGATATCAGCACAGCAAGTGACAAGGACATTGTTTTTCTGGCAGGATCAACAGGTATTGCTCTGTACTTGCAGAAAATGAAATGAGTCCACATTTCACATGCTTTGTGCTTCTCTGCCCATCTTCTAATGATGACTTCATGGCTTGACCGTGGCCTTTTCTTGATTTATATGTGAGATTTCCAAGATAATTTTGCTTTACTTGTCATTATGGTATCTTATTGGGAATCGTACTCTATACATTGGTATCCTCTAGCTATGTGATAGAGTGCCAGTATATCACCCAGAACTCCGTCATATTGTATTCAAAGGAATGTGATTCTTATTTCCACTAAAATCCTGAGTCAGCCCTGTTGTCCTGTTGGAAGATGAACCTTCACCCCAGTCTGAAGTCCAGAGCACTCTGGAGAAGGTTTTCATCAAGGATGTCTCTGTACATTGTTGAATTGATCTTTCTCTCAATCCTGACTAGTCTCCCAGTTCCTGCCACTGAAAAACATCCCCACAGCAGGATGCTGCCACCACCATGCTTCACTGTAGGGATGGTATTGGCCAGGTGATGAGCGGTGCCTGGTTTCCTCCAGACATGATGCTTGTTATTCAGGCCAAAGAGTTCAATCTTTGTTTTGTCAGACCATTTGTTTGTCATAGTCTGAGAGTCCTTCGGGAGCTCTTTGGCAAACTCCAGACGGGCTGTCACATGCCTTTTACTGTGGCGTGGCTTCCATCTGGCCACTCTACCATACAGGCCTGATTAGTGGAGCGCTGCAGAGATGGTTATTCTTATGGAAGATTCTCCTCGCTCTACAGGGAAAAATGCTGCAGCTTTATCAGAGTGATCATCGGGTTCTTGGTCACCTCCCTGACTAAGGCCCTACTCCCCCCATCGCTCAGTTTAGCCGGGCGCCCACTCTAGGAAGAGTCCTGGTGGTTCCAAACTTCTTCTTTTTACAGATGATGGAGGCCATTGTGGTCATTGGGACCACAGATCTGGGGAAGGGTACGGGGAAGGGTACAGAAATGTTTCTGTACCCTTCCCCAGATCTGTGCCTTGATACAATCCTTGGACTTCATGGGCCCAAAAAAAGATGGCCCTGACTATGGCGCCCCCCGAGAGGTGGTTCCTTCCCTTTTTATGTGTGCCCCAGTAGAGCGCGGTGCTTCCCCGAAAAGCCCGGGAAACCCTGACCAGCAGAGTTAAAGTGTTACTAAAGCCTTGTTTTTTTTTAACTTAAAAAAACAAACATGTCTATTCTTACTCACTCTGTGTAATGGTTTTACACAGAGCAGCCCTGGTCCTCTTCTTCTGGGGTCCCCCTCTGACTCTCCAGGCCCCTCACCGGGTACCCCATGGAAAGCCACTTGGAACTCTCCCATGGACGCCATTTTTGCCCAGTCTTTTCTTATTGTTGAATGATGAACGCTGACCTTACCTGAGGCAAGTGAGGCCTGCAGTTCTTTAGATGTTGTTCTGGGTTCTTTTATGACCTACTGGATGAGTCACCATTGTGCACACGGAGTAATTTTGGTGGGCCGGTCACTCCTGGGAAGTGTTCACCGCTGTTCCAAGTTTTCTCCATTTGTGGATAATGGCTCTCACTGTGGTTCTCTGGAGTCCCAAAGCCTTAGAAATGACTTTGTAACCCTTTCCAGACTGATAATTGTCAATGATGTTGTTTCTCACCCTTTTAGCGTGCTTCACTTTGTCACACAACTTCTTTTTAAGTGATTTCTTGAATCAACAGGTTTGGCAGTAATCAGGCTTGGTTGTGGCAAGTGAAAGTTAACTCAGCTTTCCAAAGAATTTGGTTAATCACAGTTCATTCATGATTTAGCAAAGGGGGCAATTACTTTTTCACATAGGGCCAGGCAGGTTTGGACAGCTTTATTCCCTCAATAAATGAAATCTTCATTTTAAACTGCATTTTTTATTTACTTGGGTTATCCTTTGTGACAGACCTAGCCGGGAGAGAGACTTTTGGAGGGGACTGAATGCTAGCCTCTTGCCGATCGATCGTGGGCCCTGGCATTTGGGGGAACAGTGCTCTTTGTGAGCTGTATGTCTGGGGACTCTTGAGGTGGTATTACTGTGGGTTTGGGTCCTGGTCCCCCAGGACACACAGACTCTGGGGACCCTGTGTATGCCATATGGGAAATGGTGACTTGGAGGGTATGTCTTGGATTGCTTAAAATGGGACAGTAATATTTATCCCCAATATCTCCCAGGAAATATATGTAAAGACTATTATTGGTTTGTTTGCTTCTGAACTCAACATGTTAATTGAGTGAGCTGATCACATTAGCCTCCAGGACTGGCTAGGAGACGAACAGTCTACTCCTACTATAAGTGTTGATGACTAGGCTAAGGAGGGGTGAGAACACTGTTTGTATTGTTAATTGTAATTAGCTCCTGCTATTGTGAAAATGTCCTGTGGTTGTACTTATGATAACGTATAATGTACTGTGTGAAGCTCGGTGACCACAAGTCTGGGCAAAAGGTCATGTTAGTAAACTAGCTCATGTTAATTAGGTTAATTAGGTTACAGATGTATTGTTAGAGTATTCCTGTCAATAAAGAGAGATTGTATTAATGTCAATAAAGAGAGATTCCTGGTTCCTGAGCTACAGAACTGGATTAGAACGGCACATAGCTGTAGTTCTAGTCCAGGAGGATCGGATGACCGAACCATAAGATGTTGCGATCTGCAATCTGATTCTATAGCTGCAGAGGAGTGTCGGGAGAGTGGAACCGAGCGAGCAGGGGCTCGTTACATTGGTTGGCAGCGTTGGGATTTGCTCTCCATTTACTGGGACACTCCAAACCAGCCTGCAGGAGAGCCACGCTGAAAGACTTACTTGAGAGCCGTGGAGGGAATGGTGGGATCGTGCTTCCTTGCCGTCAACACATCCAAACCATCACCTGGATCCAAGGTCCAGATAGCAGGAGAGGAGAGGTACAGATACCAGCCAAAATGGAAGAGGAATTCAGAAGGAGGTTGCGAGAGATGCAGTTACAGCACAGAGGACCAGTATCAGAGCAGGTCCTGCTACGATGGTTTGATTCTATCCGCTGCGAACTCTGGAAGGAAGCGCTAGCCCGTGAGCAGCGAAACCAGGGAAAAGTTCTCCCCTCCACCCATGTAAGGTACTGGTCGCAGTATGAAGTGCGAATGCTATTATTGGGGGAACAGCCGAACCAGGAGTGGACAGCTGAGTTAAGCAGGCTGATCCGGGCAGAAATGCAGTTGGACGAGAGCTACAGAGCCCTCCAGTGGTATGTAGCCCAAGTGAGCCCGTGGACAGCAGATGACAGCCCCACGGAAGGCTTTGACTACGATGGTCTGGGATTGTTGTACTGGAGGCTGTCCGAGGACCCTGACTTTGGGAGTGATAGGGAGTGGCATTTGGAGGAAATAATGGAGCACAGAGAGTGAAGACTGAATGTCTCGGAAGTGCACTGGGCACAGGAAGATTTGGAGTTTCTAGCCGTTCAGGAATGGGAGCTTGAGATGGCCTATAGACAGCTGCTAGACTCTGCTCAGCAGCAGTGTGGGGCTCCCTTTGCCTGGGACTATCAGGAAATACCAGTTGACAATTCTGAAATCCTGGCTGAAGAGTTGACAATGTGGCAGAGTAACAGTGTGCTTTGCCTACCTGCCCCCACAGCTATGGAGGCGGAGGTCTTATGGCGGATGGAGCAAGTGCTGACTGACCTTGATGAATCTGTTTCTGCATTGGATAATTTTGGATGGAGGAATGTGACTGTCCAGCAGAATGCCAGCAATCGGCAGTGGAAAATCTGGAGATCGCTATCCCCAAAGCTGAAGTGCTGACAACGGGGCAGAGCTCTGCTAACCTCTGCCCAGCACTGATAGCATCTTCTGGGTTCCAGGGACAGGAGATGGTGAACCTTTATCCCCAGACACCAGTTGCAGAGACAGGGGATTTGATAGACTTTTCTGCTGAGGAAGAACAACCTGGTGAGCCTCCAGCAGAAGAAGAGCAGTTATTAGGGCCAAACTTCACTGTGCTCTGCCCAGCACCAACAGAAGTATCTGTGAAGTTACAAGGGTCCAAGATCTCTGCCCTACTCCTGTGGCGGTTCCGGAGGCTCAGGGTGAGAAGGAGGTGGTCACTTCCCAGCAGCAGATCAGGATACAGGGGGAGAAGGGAGAGGAGGTGTTCGTCGTCCCTCCCCAACAGTTGGCCAGGGTGGAGGAAGTGGTCTTTCCTCCCCAGCAAAGATCCGTGCACCTGGGAGACAGTACCACAGACATATCGTCTCAACATCCAGATGAGGAAATGGAAAAGTAAGCAGCCGGCTCATCTCCCTAATGGCAGCTTTGGGAGTGGAGGAAGCCAGCCTCCTGCCCCAACGGTTACCTGGAGCGGAGGATGCGGAGTCCCCAGCAGAAGTGCTGGAAATAGGGAAGAGTGCTACCAACCTCTGCCCAGGACCGGCAACAACTACAGAGTTCCAGGGAGGCTGGGCAGTCGGCCTCCCTCCCCAACAGTTAGCCGGAGCAGATGGTGTGGGGTTTCCAGCAGAAGGGCTGGCAACAGGGCCGAGTAATGCTGGCCCCTGCCCTCAACTAACAGAGGATGGATTTCCTGTGAAGGTGGATGGGACTTCAGTCTCCACCTGTATACCCCAGGAATGCTGGGCAGTCAGCCCAGATCCCCAACAGCAGCACCCTGTCTTCTCTCCAGTGGCAGAAAGGACTCCAGGGAGAAGGGCCAGTTCAGGCCTCTCCCCAGCGGCAGATATGTTCTCTGAGAGGGGCAGAGGTTGGCTGGGTGAGTAATGCTTTGTTTGGAACAATTTGTTTGGGGTACTGTGTGGGTACAGGCATTAGAGGACTGGAACTATGGACTAACTTCGGAGTCAACCTGTCTGGGGTCTCCTCCTGTGTTAGTCTCCTGCCGAAAGGGGAGAAATGTGACAGACCTAGCCAGGAGAGAGACTTTTGGAGGGGACTGAATGCTAGCCTCTTGCCGATCGATCGTGGGCCCTGGCATTTGGGGGAACGGTGCTCTTTGTGAGCTGTATGCCTGGGGACTCTTGAGGTGGTATTACTGTGGATTCGGGTCCTAGTCCCCCAGGACACACAGACTCTGGGGACCCTGTGTATGCCATATGGGAAATGGTGACTTGGAGGGTATGTCTTGGATTGCTTAAAATGGGACAGTAATATTTATCCCCAATATCTCCCAGGATACATATGTAAAGACTATTATTGGTTTGTTTGCTTCTGAACTCAACATGTTAATTGAGTGAGCTGATCACATTATCCTCCAGGACTGGCTAGGAGACGAACAGTCTACTCCTACTATAAGTGTTGATGACTAGGCTGAGGAGGGGGGGGGACACTGTTTGTATTGTTAATTGTAATTAGCTCCTGCTATTGTGAAAATGTCCTGTGGTTGTACTTATGATAATGTATAATGTACTGTGTGAAGCTCTGTGACCACAAGTCTGGGCAAAAGGTCATGTTAGTAAACTAGCTCATGTTAATTAGGTTAATTAGGTTACAGGTGTATTGTTAGAGCAATATGAGCAGGACACCTCCTGTTTTACTGTATAAAAGAGCCTGTATTCCTGTCAATAAAGAGAGATTCCTGGTTGAACTTACATACAGCCTGCCTGGTGTTTGTTCTTAGCTACACAACTGGATTAGAACGGCACATAGCTGTAGTTCTAGTCCCGGAGCATCGGATGACTGAACCATCAGATGTTGCGATCTGCAATCTGATTCTATAGCTGCAGAGGAGTGTCGGGAGAGTGGAACCCAGCGAGCAGGGGCTTGTTACATCCTTGTTTAATACTAAAATTTGTTAGATGGTTTGAATCATTTAGGTGTGAAAAATATGCAAAAAATAAATAAATTGAAAATTAGGAAAAAATCAGGGGGCAAATACTTTTTCACAGCACTGTACATTTTAAGCCTTATATACATTGTGACAAATCTAAAAAAGAAACCAGAAGAAATTAAAGTAACTTTTTAGCTTATATATAGATGTATTGTTAATGAAAGGAAGTAATTCTGCTTCATTGATAGCATGTCATATGTTTAATACAGATGGAAGAAGAAGATACTCTCCACTAAAAAAGGACAACATGAATTTCACCAGTGGAAATGAGACAGACAAAAAGGACCTCTGGACGTGCATAGGTGCTCCTGAACTCTTGCTACCTATCGTAGATGGCGTTTTCATCAGGATTTGTGTCTTAGGCTTGGTGGGAAACATTATCGTGTTTTGGAACCTTTGCTTCAGGATCCGGAGGAACAAATATACAGTTTACATCGCCAATCTGTGTGTGGCTGACACCCTCTTGCTAGCAGTGGTGATGTTGACGTTGATGGTCCAGATCAGCAATTTCTTTGGTTCACATCCTGGATCTAAAGTGACGTGTCCCTTCTATGTATTTGTGGATACATTATATTACCCCCTGGTCTATTCTGGGAAAAACATCCTGACAGCCATCAGCGTGGAGAGGTGTATCTCCATCCTGTTCCCCATTTGGTATCGCACTTGTCGCCCCAAGAAGTTCTCCACTATGGCATGCGCAGTTCTCTGGTTCCTTGGCATCTTGGAGGGCCTCCTTGAAGTCATTTTGTGTGATCCAGAAGCTTACACCAGTCAGCAGGCGCAATGTGTAAGGATTGAAGTGATGATTTTTGTGTCTGCGATATGTCTACCAATCATGGTTATTTCCAGCGTCGCCTTGCTCTACAAAATAAGGAGGACCGTCGGTCAGGAGTACTCTCCTAAGCTGTATATCATTATCATCGTAGCAGTCATTGTCTTTATCTTATCGGTCTTGCCGTTAAATATTGTTCGTTTTTTAGTGTTCTGTAATGTGCTGAAAACCGTCAAGCTGGTTTTTATTAGTCAGTATTGGCTGGTCACTAATTGCGTCATCAACCCTTTTTTTTTAATTTAACTAGCTGAGCTAAACTGTGTTTCTGGTCTGTTTAGACCCCTGATATTCCACCAACAGGGGTCCTAATATTGTTTTTTTTTTTATTGAATAATGAAAAATAAAATTCTTAAAAATAAATAGGTAAATAAATAAAATTAAATTGTAAAAAAAAATAAATAAAATGACAAAAATAAAAAACTACTGACACCAGTGGTGGAACTACCAGGGTCGCAAAGCTCGCGCTTACGATCAGGCCCTGGGGTCCCATACTGTGGAGGGAACCTCAAAATGGTAGGAAGAGGGCTGTAATAAAGGGTCCCACAATGGGAGTAAAGGACCCTGGGATCAGTGGTAAGGGCCAATGCCGGGGGGGCCCCCTCATGGTTTCCTACTCTCGGGCCCTGAATGTTCTAGCTACGTCTCTGCAGGGAGTTATCCCTTAACCATAGACAGAAGGACACTGGGACGGGCAGCCTCTTGATTATCCCAAAACAACTGAAACAGGACAGGAGCAGGAAGGGAAGAGTTGAATGGATAGATTTAGAAATATATTTAACTGTCCTGGAAATATATTTTAAAGTGCTCATATCTGTTAGATTTGGAAAACTTGGCTGCCATGACTATTAGGTTGGTCCTAAATAACTTGTCTAAACAAAACTACCGAGTATCATTGGAAATAAATATTGATACTATGTATCTGTAGTGTAAATTATATCATAATAATGTTCTATATTTTTTATATAATTATATATTTTTAGTAAAATCTTTTTTACATACAATTGATTATGTTTCATGTCTGATCTGTTTTTTCTTCTTTTTCAATCACTCGCTAACGTCTTATGTCTCTTTGGGGTTTCCATCAACAAAATCTTCAGATCAGTGTTCCTAGTTCCCCCACCAACCATGCCAGCATACAGACGAGCGGATTTCTGGGTCCGGTGGAGATACAACGTAAAGATTTGAAGCATGTTCCAAATCTAAAGTCCATCAGATTTTCGACTGGAAAAGTCCGCTGAAGGTCCGATGAAGCCCACACACGATCAGAATGTCCGCCGGACTCAGTCCGTCAGACCAGTCCGGTCGAAAAGTCCGACCGTGTGTACGCTGCATTAGACTTGGAAATTGAAATGTGTGAACGTCAGTTTAAGTTTAAAGCCTGTTTCAAACCTACCGATCGCAATGGGTTCATTCCCATTGACAGCTGTCATCACAGTTCCTGGTTAGGTTTTGGTTCCGTGGAGCCAGTTTCTGCGGTTATGCAGAAATTGTACCGATACCGAAACTTTCTAAGAACTAGCTTGCACTCTAAGACAGAGGTTCAGTGATAAAGGATATGACCAGGTGGAAGTGGATTTAGGAGTTACAAAGAACTTTGGAAGTGGAGAGGAGCTCTATGTTGACAGAGAGACCTCGTCAGGATTCTAAGGAATCCTTGAAGTGGTCAATGATAACTTCATTTTCCATACAACATAGACAAATTAAATCTATTATCAACAAGCACTGGAGTGTATTGAAAAGCGATCGCATTCTAGGCTCCCTGTTGCCCGATCAAGCTAAGGTGGTATACAGGGGTGCTCCATCTCTACAGAGCAAGATCACTCCTAATATTATCAATCCGCCCGTCAGAGCCTCCTTTTTTTCACAATCCAGTCGGCTATTATCCATGCAAAAAATGCAATGTATGTAAATACAACACACGAGGCAGATGTAAAACTCAACAATTCAAATCTCCAGTTACTGATCGTTGGTACTGTATGAAACATTTTGGTACATGTGCTACCAAGAACGTTGTTTATTTGCTCACCTGCCCTTGTGGCAAAATATATGTGGGAAGAATTATTCGTCCTTTTTCGGTGAGAGCGGGCAGCTCCGCAGGCGGCTCCGCGGGCGGGCCGTCGGCCGGCTCGGTTGGTGAGCGGGCGGGAGGCTCGGTGGGCGGGTGAGAGCGCGGGCGAGCAGCTGGGCGGCTTTATTGGGTGAGCGGACAGCTGGCCAATCAGGGAGCCAGCGGCGGGGGAGCAGAGAGATGACATCATCATCTCTCACCGCCTGGCGCCTGCCCTGCATTCCTGCAGTGCAGTTCCTTCCTCTCTGTGCAGGCAGCCACGGGAAGCAGAGCGATGACATCATCTCTCTGCTGCCTGACTGGTAATCTGCTGCCTGAGTCTGGGACACAGCAAGAGACCACCTTAGCAGGAAAGAGACACAGCAAGAGACAATCCGCAACGTGTAGATGGTGACGTGGCAAGTGACAATCTGCATCTGGTGACCGCTGACGTGACAAGTGGCAATCCGCAACGTGTGGCACGTGACGTGGCAAGTGACAATCTGCATCTAGTGACAGGTGACGTGGCAAGTGACCCTATTCATTTTTAATATAGTGACATGTTCACTTTAATGTCCCCGCCTTTTAAATTACTTAATGTGGGAAAAGTACAGGTCCACTTTAAAGAGGCACATTTTAAGGAAAACAAATAATTCATGGCCAATGGACAGTTGATTTCATATATACAGTATACATATATATTTTTGGGTGAATATTGAATAGTGAAATCAGGGCTTTTTTTCTTAGAGAATAGGTGCAGGTACTCCCCCCTTTACATCACCCCTTTTCTCCACCCCTACCCACCTCTGAGCACTGTCCCTTGGTTCCACCCCCTACCGACCTCCGAGCATCGTCCCTTGGTTCCACCCCCTACCCACCTCCCAGTATCACCCCTTTAGGAAATTACAGAACCAAGTATCATTTTGTGGTGCTATGTAATTTGTATGGACTTTGTTAATGATAACAAGGAAAGCAGTAAAATAGATTCCCTGCAGCCAGCAGCACTAGACCCCTCCACAAAAAATAGATCCCCCCCAGCAACAATAGACCTCCCGCCAAAAACAATACCTACTCCCCACATAATAGATCCACCCCAGCAACAAAAGGTCTCCCAGCAGCCAGCATCAATAGACTCCTCACTCAATAGTGGGTCCTTCCCAGCAACAATAGATCCCTCTGCAACAATAGATCCCCTCCAGCAGCCAGGAATAGAGCCTCCAGCACCCCCCCCCCGGCCATTACATACATTCAGTGCCAGAGGTGCCGGAACTGCGTTCCCCCGCGTTCCCGCTGAAAAAAAGCACTGAGTGAAATATTTCAGAGCCTGTGGGGCTGTATACTTGTATTTACTGGAATGGGATAAGCTGATTGAAGATGGGGGTTCTTATGTTGAGACTAAAAGAAAAGTTACATAAATATCTGGATTTTTTGCTTATTTTGCATTATGAAAAGTAGGGAAGGAGAATCAGTAAAAATAAAAAAAATAATAATTTCAGCCCACTCGACTGCTATGGGGCCTGAAGGTGGAAGGGGCCCCTTTAGGGAGGCTGCTCAGGCAATTTAAACATAGAAAATCTGTGTGCCTGTGGAGATAACACAAATCTATCATGGTATTATTAAGGAGTGAATAGATTTCTGTTGACAATGAACCTGTACCCCCTGTGACCTTGGCCCTGTACTGCCTGTGATGCTGATTCTGTACCCCCTGTGACCCCAAACTTGTACCCATTGTGATCTTGGCCCTTTAAACCCTGACCTTGTAACCCCTGTGACACTGACCCTGTACCCCCTGTGACCCTGACCCTGTATGCCCCTGACCCTGTACGCCCCTGTGACCCTGACCCTCTACGCCCCTGACCCTGTACCCCCTGTGATGCTGACCCTGTACCCCCTGTGACCCTGTACCCCCTGTGACCCTGTACCCCCTGTGACACTGACCCTCTACGCCCCCGTGACAATGATCCTGTACACCCTGTGACACTGATCCTGTACCCCCCTTGTGACACTAACCCTGTACCCCCTGTGACCCTGACCCTGTATGCCCCTGTGACCCTGTACCCCCTGTGACACTGACCCTCTACGCCCCTGTGTCCCTGACCCTGTACTCCCTGTGACGCTGAACCTGTACCCCCTGTGATCCTGTACCCCCTGTGACACTGATCCTGTACCCCCCTTGTGACACTAACCCTGTACCCCCTGTGACCCTGACCCTGTATGCCCCTGTGACCCTGACCCTGTACCCCCTGTGACACTGACCCTCTACGCCCCCGTGACAATGACCCTGTACCCCCTGTGATGCTGACCCTGTACCCCCTCTGACCCTGTACCCCCTGTGACCCTGTACCCCCTGTGATGCTGACCCTGTACCCCCTCTGACCCTGTACCCCCTGTGACCCTGTACCCCCTGTGACACTGACCCTATACGCTCTGTGACACTGACCCTCTACGCCCCCGTGACAATGACCCTGTACCCCCTGTGACACTGATCCTGTACCCCCCTTGAGACACTAACCCTGTACCCCCTGTGACCCTGAGCCTGTATGCCCCTGTGACACTGACCCTGTACACTCTGTGACACTGACCCTCTACGCCCCTGTGACCCTGACCCTGTACCCCCTGTGGCACTGACCCTGTACCCCCTGTGACACTGACCCTCCATGCCCCTGTGATTCTGACCCTGTACACCCTGTGACACTGTACCCCCTGTGACACTGACCCTGTACCCCCTGTGACCCTGACACTGTACCCTCTGTGACACCCTCTACGCCCCTGTGACCCCTACCCTGTACCCCCTGTGACGCTGACCCTGTACCCCCTGTGACACTGACCCTTTACTCCCGATGAGACTGACCCTGTACGCCCCTGTGACATTTCCAATTAAGAAGAGCTGACATTGGACGTACAGGCGGAGACTTTAGAATGGTGGTCACCAATCACAGATCCTCTTTTCAGCCTGAACAGTAAGAAGAATTTGCTTAGCTGTCTTAGTAGTGTCGATGTTTTGCGCAAGGAGCTTCTGAACATCCCGACCAGCAATACGGCGCATGCGGGAGAGCGGGAGGTGCATGCTGTTCACTCAGTTGCGCCAGAACCTGGAAGATAGTGCTTGTGGGCTACACATGCCCACAAGCACTATGGAAACTGACACAAAACAGGAATATACGATATATTCCTCTATAAAATCGGCAATCGAGCTCCGATTAATAACACAGATGTGAGTGCTCTAAATAAGCATTCTAAACAAAAGATATGGATATTAAAAAAAAAAAAATTAACAGTGGGAGAACCCTGGGCAAAAAAAGCAAAAAAATAAATAAATAAAGATATGAGGGTCCTCCTCCAAATCCATACTAGACCCTTTGGATCTGGTTTAGGTTTTAAGTATGAAAAACAGGCATAGGATCCCATCCCCCAATATCCATAGTAGACTCATCCGAGCATGCTGCCTGACAGGCCAGAAACTATACAAGGCCATATTCCCTCAACATGGGAGAAGGGGTGGTCATGTGGATGAGGACATGGGTCTCTTCCCTACAGCCCTGGCCTAGTGGTTGTGGGGATGCAGGGGGAGACTTGTCGGAATCTGGAAGCTCCCTTTAAGATATGAGGGCCGGAAGATAGCTGGATTCCCCTCTGTAAATGAGAAAGGGGTACATGGTATTACTACTCACTCACAAGAATCCAGTATTGTAACTCCAACATCAATCACAGAAAATGTTGCCCACACATGACGGAGTTGTCATTAGGTTTATATGCAGGGGGAGGGGATGTGCTGACATCACTGACCAAATATGGTCATAGCCACATTTGGTCTAGGGCCATGCTTGGTCAGTGAATTCACTACCATCCCACGCCTTTGGTTACATGGCTAATTCACATATGTTTTACATTTTGATATTTTCAGTCTGAGAGCATTACTGGTGCTATTTTATGATATTTTTGGGATCAATTTGTCAGTTCTTTTATTACCAGCGCTGGTTATGATATAAAATTTTCATTATTTTATGTTGGGATTATAGCCGAACCTGAGGTCTATGGTTACATTCAACAGTTGAGTTGAGAATAAGAGGTTTGGGTTAAGTTATGGGCTATTTTTTGATGAAGTATGAAGGTCAGGGATTAGGCTGAGCTTTAAGCAGAACTCTTATGACATCACGTATAAGGCTGCCATTACTATTCCCCCATTCTGCCCTTGGACAAGCAACATCTGCCATGACACATTCCCTGGTGATTTGATGAAGGTGGCTGAGTTACTCATGTGGCTATACTATAGATACTGAGAAAGGTTCCTGACACTCATTGGAACTAAACAAGTGCCTTTGGATAAGGTGTGAAACATCTTCAACATTACAGAACAAGTCTAGTTAAATGTGGCCAACTTCTGTATTATGAGCTATACCAGGGTTTCTCAACCAGGGTTCCATGGAACCGTAGGGTTCCTCCAGAGGTTGTTAGGGGTTCCTTGAGCAATGAGCCTTCTGCCTTTCAGATAAGTTCCCACTGACACCATTTTTTTTTCGGGCTATCTCTAAGGGGGACATTTTTGCCAATGATCACAAGTGTAAGGAGCCTTCTTCCCACTGATCATCACACTAATGTATCATGAGTTGTAGTTATAGTTGTCAGAAACCATGAACCAGACTGAGACAGAAGTACAGTAAAATCACACTTGTTTATTAATAAAAATAAAAAGGTAAATATAGTAAGCATAGTCAAAGCATAGCCAGAGTTCAGTAACCAGATCGGGTAATCAGCCAAGCCAGAGTTCAGTAACCGGATCGGGTAATCAGCCAAGCCAGAAGTCAGGGATCCAAGTAGAGGGACAGCAAGCAGGATAAGGAACCAGAAGGGATGTCAGCAAAGCCAGTCTTTAAACAGGAGCACAGGAGATGGTTTCTTGTGATGTGACCAAGGTGAAGGCAGGAATGAAGTGAGCTGGAGATCTTTAAGTAGGCGGGACTGACGAGCAGATCCACAACAGCTGGTTAACTGTGGAGAGAGATGAGATCTGGCAATTAGCCGACAGCTGAGCGGCCAGCTCAGAGAAGGAAGGGCTGAGCCAGCCCTGACAATAGTATTTTTTAGCAGGGGTTACCTGAGACCGGAAGGTTAGTTCAACATTTCCTCCGTGTTGAATAGGCTGAGAAAGGCAGAGCTGTACCATGACTTGTATAAATGAGAACCTTCATAGACACATTTCTAAACTTTTTATGACAATACAAATTCCCTGTCTCTCTTTGGCTCTGATATTCCATGTTGAGACATTGAACCAAAGCAAGGCTGTAGCAACTTAAAAGAGCTCCAAACTTGTTACAAAATATATTGACTAAGGATCAATATGAGAGTTTTTTTTTTAGTTTTTTTTGTAGACTAATTTTGGGATAAAATATTAGTTGTTTAAAACCTAGGACTACCTGAAAGTCGCAAAAGAAATCAGCTGCAATCTAATTCTGTTTTTCTTAAATCTTTTAGGTTTCTTTGCATTGAAGCAAGGAAGAAGAATCCTCTGTAGTATATTAATGTGCTTTTACTTAATAAGAATCCTCTACATACAACCTACATACTTACAATTGTAGGAAAACAATACAAGACATAGAGAGTATTACAAATATGCATACAACGCATATCTAATCTTCCTAGCAAATGAGCATTGACAATTAATGCGATAGGGCTACACTAAAAAGTTATTTAGCTTTAGTTTTAGTTTGCAATTACTGTAACAAACAGAGCTCCAGGCTACTCAAGCGATTGTAGGAAACCAGGTTCTGTCGTAATGTAGATCTAGTGTCATTCCCAAGTTAGGTCCCTTCTTTGGTCTTGTGAAGTCTCCTCTGGCACAGACCTTTCTAATGCCCCGTACACACGGTCGGACATTGATCGGACATTCCGACAACAAAATCCATGGATTTTTACCGACGGATGTTGGCTCGAACTTGTCTTGCATACACACGGTCGCACAAAGTTGTTGGAAAATCCAATCGTTCCATACACGGTGATGTAAAACACGTACGTCAGGACTAAAAACGGGGCAATAGCCAATTGCTTTAGTCTCTTAATTTATTCTGAGCATGCGTGGCACTTTGTCCGTCGGATTTGTCTACACACGATCTGAATTTAAAGGATCGGATTTTGTTGCCGGAAAATTTTATAGCCTGCTCTCAAACTTTGTGTGTCGGAAATTCCGATGGAAAAAGTCAGATGGAGCCCACACACGGTCGGAATTTCCTACAACAAGCTCCTATCGCACATATTCCGTCGGAAAGTCCGACCGTGTGTACAGGGCAACAGTGTGCTTTCCTTATTTCTTCTTGATATGGAGCCCTGTTTGTTATGGAAATCGCAAACTATAACCCAAGATAAGTAACTTTGGGGGCTCGTCCGGGATTAAACAAGTTACTTGGCATTTGAATAGAGGAAGCCCAGCTTCCGAATTCTAGACGACCACTAATATTCAATATTCCATATATCTATACTATAAGAAAAATCACTAAAATAGCCATGGAAACATGTAGGTTTTACTATGCTAAAATAGGATAAAGGTAATGCTATGCCAGATGTTTGTAAGTTTAATTGTAACAAAATTGCAAAAGAAAATTAGTTTTACAACTTAGAATTTATAGTTGTACTGTGAAAAAACAATCCCCTGCGCTAAAGATACTAATCAGTGATTAGGCCTGCCGCTGATGTACATGACATAAGTCAAAACATGGAAAAAAGGGTATAAGTACCACAGCGCTGAGAGCCTGAATAAATACAATAAAGTGCAACTGTAGTGCTTACAAATATAAGTGCAAAATATATTAAAAAAAATAAATAAATATATATATATATCAAGCATGTAGCCAGCGAAAACTTAAAAAACATGTGCAAATATGTATAAACTTCTAGTTGGAAGGTTCCTTTCACAGGTGCTTTCCACAGGCGCTGCTGTGCTAGAAATAGTGCAAATCAATATTAAGCATGTGTCCAGTGAAAGTCCAAAAAAGACGTGCACATAAACATATAGCAGTTCTCAGTTGATAAGTTCCTTTGAAAAGTGCTGCTGTGCTAAAAAAAAAACATATGCTGCTGTAAACAGGTGCATATGGGATCCCCCCCCCCCCCTTATGGTTGAACTCACCAGATCCAATGGACCCCCAAGCAGTACTGTATGGCGGGTCAGGTAGGCTTAGTATGGTGAGCGGGGTGATGAAAACGCCAACTCCTGGGTGCGATCTTTCCTGGGGTGTTTTCAGGCACAAACATATGGAGGAAGAGCCCGGATAGTAAAATACGTCTTGTTTAATTAATTAATTAATTTAAATCAATCTTTACAAAGTTGCAATCATAAAATCAATCTTTACAAGGTTCCAAGGTGGAGGGCAAAACGGATGAACATCAATTACCAGTCCATTAATCAATAGGTTCTCTGCAATTGAACGGGCATCGGACGTGATGTGACAGGGGGCGTTATCAAAGTTGTATTAGTAATGAAAAAAATGTATTTGGTAAATCATGTATCATTTTGTTGTATTTAACGCAGGTGGAAGAAGAAGACAACACGACATTTGATGAGGTCACCCGTAAAAGGAATAAACATGATCATCACCAGCTTAAAAGCCAGCAATCAAAATCATACCTCGGAACAAGACTCTGAAAGACAAGAGAAAAATCGAATGATAATACTACAAGCAGTTTTTCTGTTTTTTTCTGTTATTGGCTTGGTGGGAAACCTTATCGTGTTTTCGTACCTTGGTTTCAAGATCCAGAGGAACAAATATACAGTCTACATTATGAATCTGTCAGTGGCTGACGCCATCTTGATTACAGTCGCTATCATGGCTTTGATAGCCAATATAATTTCGAACACTAGTAATAATGAGATAAAATCTTTTACTTTATCCTTGACTATATTGTATTTCGCCATGATCTATACTGGGATGTATCTCCTCACAGCCATCAGCACGGAAAGATGTATTTCGGCCCTGTTCCCCATTTGGAATACTGTTCGTCGCCCTCGAAATCTGTCCACCATTATGTGCTGCTTTGCGTGGGCCCTTGGAGGTCTGGAAAGTCTTCTCGATAACTTTGTTTGCCCTGATCTTCCAGATGATAGGACATTAAAGTGTGTGGCTATTGGTGTGATGGATTTCACTTTAGCTGTTGGGATCTGCCTACCGCTTACGGTCATTTCCACTTCCATCCTGCTCATTAAAATAAAGAAGACCTTCCGGCAACGGTACCCGCCGAAACTCTACATCATTATCATTGTGGCTGCTATTATGTTCACGTTATCTGTTTTGCCATTAAATACTATAAGTCTTTTGTTACTCTGCAGGCTGGTGCCACCAAATTTAGTACCATTCAAAGCATTTATTCCTAGCGAATATTGGATGATAGTTAACAGTGCGATTAATCCTTACATTTATTTCCTTATCGGAAAAATTGGGAACCAAGGGACTTGCTGCTCCATAAGAGATACTCTACATAGAGCCTTTACTGTTGACATTGATGATTGATAAAAAACAGAGCAGACCAATAAGTAATGCAAAATTATCCAGTCCAACCTTTAAACCAGAGGACCTGTATTCTCCTTCACTTTGGACACTGCTGAATGATCAAAAAAATGTATAAAGAAAACCCAAACCTAATTATAACTCAAAACACGCATGTAACTCCAATCACAACCCAACAATAACCCAACCAACTCTAAACAAAACCCTAATCTAACCCTTGGCCCTAATCCCTCAATCAGTCCTAACCCTACCCAACCCTGAACCTCAGTCCCAATTCTCAACCCAACTCAACTTTTCAGCCCTCTTTTTTCACCCATATCCTAACCCAGTCTCAAACCTAATCCTAATGCCGCGTACACACGAGCGGACATTACGGCGGACTTTGCCCGGCGGACTGGATTTCGTCGGACAATTCGATGTGTGTGGGCTCCAGCGGACTTTGTTTTCTCAAAAGTTCGACGGAATTAGATTTGAAACTTGTTTTAAATTTATCCGTTGAAATCGAGTCCGGTCGAAAAGTCCGCCGTCTGTATGCTAGTTCGACGGACAAAAAGCCACGCTAGGGCAGCTATTGGCTACTGGCTATGAACTTCCTTGTTTTAGTCCGGTCGTACGTCATCACGTACGAATTCGACGGACTTTGGTGGATTGTGTGTAGGCAAGTCCGTTCATTCACAAAGTCCGTCGGAAAGTACGTTGAAAAGTCCGCCGGGCAAAGTCCGCCGTAATGTCCGCTCGTGTGTACGCGGCATTAGTAAAAATTCTTCACCTCGTTTTAATCCAACCTTTTTCTTATGTTACCTTAACACTTGATCATTACCCAATAATCAGGGCTTTTTTCCCTCAGAATAGGTGCAGGAACTTACTTGCCCTGGCTAATTCCCTGCCCCACTGAGAAGCATCCTTTGTGCTGTTGGCTGCTATTTAGGTTGAAATGTGGCTCCCCTGACTGGTCTCTTGGCTCTAACTGCCAAAGCACTGGTAGATCGCAGCTATGGTGGGGGCTATGTAATGTAAAACCCATTGTATACAGAGTGCACTGCAGCATTCAGAAGTACTGTCCCCAACAAATTTGCCTTCCCGGTGGGAATTTTGAGATTCCCGGTGGGCCGATGGCTCAGTGGGCCAGTCAGGTGCAGTCCTGGAGCCGCTCCTCTCTGACAGTGAGTGATCGCAATTTCACTCCTGTCAGGAGGAGAAGCTTCCTTCCATTAGGCGTTATGCTCCCTCCAGCCTGCAGGGGGAGATAGACCAACGGCAGACTTTCCTTCCTCTCTCCCCTATCACTTTTTATCACATGACTGGAGAGAGGAACAAAGCTGCCTTCAAAATGGTGAGTACATGTGGGAGGGGGAGGAGAGGGAGGACACTGATGTGAAGGGCTGCTGATGGGGGCTCTCTGATGGGGACTGTGATGTAAAGTGGGCTGCTGGTGGGGACTGTGATGTGAAGTGGGCTGCTGGTGGGGACTCTGATGTAAAGTGAGCTGCTGGTGGGGACTCTGATGTAAAGTGAGCTGCTGGTGGGGACTCTGATGTAAAGTGGGCTGCTGGTGGGGACTCTGATGTAAAGTGGGCTGCTGGTGGGGACTCTGATGTAAAGTGGGCTGCTGGTGGGGACTGTGATGTGAAGTGGGCTGCTGGTGGGGACTGTGATGTGAAGTGGGCTGCTGGTGGGGACTCTGATGTAAAGTGGGCTGCTGGTGGGGACTCTGATGTAAAGTGGGCTGCTGGTGGGGACTGTGATGTGAAGTGGGCTGCTGGTGGGAACTCTGATGTAAAGTGGGCTGCTGGTGGGGACTGCTATGTGAAGTGAGCTGCTGGTGGGGACTCTGATGTGAAGTGGGCTGCTGGTGGGGACTC
Source organism: Lithobates septentrionalis (assembly GCA_037952835.1). Classification (NCBI taxonomy): domain Eukaryota; kingdom Metazoa; phylum Chordata; class Amphibia; order Anura; family Ranidae; genus Lithobates; species Lithobates septentrionalis. The sequence goes on along the minus strand of JBBDGP010003033.1, from coordinate 125,000 downwards.
TGATGTGAAGTGGGCTGCTGGTGGGGACTCTGATGTGAAGTGGGCTGCTGGTGGGGACTCTGATGTAAAGTGGGCTGCTGGTGGGGACTCTGATGTAAAGTGGGCTGCTGGTGGGGACTCTGATGTGAAGTGGGCTGCTGGTGGGGACTCTGATGTGAAGGGAGCTGCTGGTGGGGACTGCTATGTGAAGTCGGCTGCTGGTGGGGACTCTGATGTGAAGTGGGCTGCTGGTGGGGACTCTGATGTAAAGTGGGCTGCTGGTGGGGACTCTGATGTGAAGTGGGCTGCTGGTGGGGACTGCTATGTGAAGTGAGCTGCTGGTGGGGAATCTGATGTAAAGTGGGCTGCTGGTGGGGACTCTGATGTGAAGTGAGCTGCTGGTGGGGACTCTGATGTAAAGTGGGCTGCTGGTGGGGACTCTGATGTGAAGGGAGCTGCTGGTGGGGACTCTGATGTGAAGGGAGCTGCTGGTGGGGACTGCTATGTGAAGTGGGCTGCTGGTGGGGACTCTGATGTGAAGTGAGCTGCTGGTGGGGACTCTGATGTAAAGTGGGCTGCTGGTGGGTACTCTGATGTGAAGGGAGCTGCTGGTGGGGACTGCTATGTGAAGTGGGCTGCTGGTGGGGACTGTGATGTGAAGTGGGCTGCTGGTGGGGACTGTGATGTGAAGTGGGCTGCTGGTGGGGACTCTCTGTGAAGGGAGCTGCTGTTGGGGACACACTGATGTAAGGGGGACGCTGTTGGGGACACTCTGATGTAAGGGGGATGCTGTTGGGGACACTCTGATGTAAGGGGGCGCTGTTGGGGACACTCAAAATTAAAGTGGGCCAGTCATGAGGAAGTCCAGGGCCAAATTTTTGTCCCAGTCCAGCCCTGATTGTGTCCATACCCACTTTAAGCATTCTGTGGATGTCTTCCTCAAAATGGTTTTGTGCACCCAGCTCTGGGCTTGCCACGTGTCTTTAGGTGGCCATCATGGTAAACAGCAGGGATAAATAAGACCCCCTCGATGATACCAGTTAACAGCAGGAAGAGAAATCATAATGGGAAAAAGATACATCACACAACAATGTTAATGATCTAGGAGACTGTATCGTTTTTATATATGGAAGAACTAGACCATAGAAATATGTCTATAGCCACCCCATGACAACCTATGGCTTGGAAGAGCCGTCCAGACTTCATGTACTTCACCATTTTCTCCTCCACCAGACACCAAACCTTCCTTTCTAGAGAACTGGATGCCCATCACAGTAACCAGGCATAAATGTGTCTGTGCCAACTTCACCTCACACATAACTTGTGAAGTAGGGATGAGCCGAACACCCCCCTGTTCGGTTCGCACCAGAACATGCGAACAGGAAAAAAGTTCGTTCGAACACGCGAACACCGTTAAAGTCTATGGGACACGAACATGAATAATCAAAAGTGCTAATTTTAAAGGCTTATATGCAAGTTATTGTCATTAAAAGTGTTTGGGGACCCGGGTCCTGCCCCAGGGGACATGAATCAATGCAAAAAAAAGTTTTAAAAACGGCCGTTTTTTCAGGAGCAGTGATTTTAATAATGCTTAAAGTCAAACAATAAAAGTGTAATATCCCTTTAAATTTCGTACCTGGGGGGTGTCTATAGTATGCCTGTAAAGGGGCGCATGTTTCCCGTGTTTAGAACAGTTTGAGAGCAAAATGACATTTTGAAGGAAAAAACACATTTAAAACTACCCGCGGCTATTGCATTGCCGACAATACACATAGAAGTTCATTGATAAAAACGGCATGGGAATTCCCCACAGGGAAACCCCAAACCAAAATTTAAAAAAAAAATGACGTGGGGTTCCCCCTAAATTCCATACCAGACCCTTCAGGTCTGGTATGGATTTTAAGGGGAACCCCGCGCCAAAAAAAAACAAAAAAAACGTCGTGGGGTCCCCCCAAAAATCCATACCAGACCCTTATCCGAGCACGCAACCTGGCAGGCCGCAGGAAAATAGGGGGGGACGAGAGTGCGGCCCCCCCCTCCTGAACCGTACCATGCCACATGCCCTCAACATTGGGAGGGTGCTTTGGGGTAGCCCCCCAAAACACCTTGTCCCCATGTTGATGAAGACAAGGGCCTCATCCCCACAACCCTGGCCGGTGGTTGTGGGGGTCTGCGGGCGGGGGGCTTATCGGAATCTGGAAGCCCCCTTTAACCCCCAGATCCCGGCCCCCCCCCTGTGTGAAATGGTAAGGGGGTACTTACCCCTACCATTTCACTAAAAAACTGTCAAAAATGTTAAAAATGACAAGAGACAGTTTTTGACAATTCCTTTATTTAAATGCTTCTTCTTTCTTCCTTCATCTTCTTCTGGCTCTTTTGGTTCTTCCTCCGGCGTTCTCGTCCAGCATCTCCTCCGCGGCGTCTTCTATCTTCTTCTCCTCGGGCCGCTCCGCACCCATGGCATGGGGGGGAGGCTCCCGCTCTTCTCTTCATCTTCTTCATCTTCTTCTTCTTCTTCATCTCTTCTTCCTTCTTCTCTTCTTCATTTCTTCTCCGGGCCGCTCCGCAGCCATGCTGGCATGGTGGGAGGCTCCCGCTGTGTGACGGCGTCTCTTTGTCTGACGGTTCTTAAATAATGGGGGGCGGGGCCACCCGGTGACCCCGCCCCCCTCTGACGCACGGGACATGACGGGACTTCCCTGTGGCATTCCCCGTGACGTCACAGGGAAGTCCCGTCAAGTCACTGTGCGTCAGAGGGGGGCGGGGTCACCGGGTGGCCCCGCCCCCCATTATTTAAGAACCGTCAGACGAAGAGACGCCGTCACACAGCGGGAGCCTCCCTCCATGCCAGCATGGCTGCGGAGCGGCCCGGAGAAGAAATGAAGAAGAGAAGAAGGAAGAAGAGATGAAGAAGAAGATGAAGAGAACAGCGGGAGCCTCCCCCCATGCCATGGGTGCGGAGCGGCCCGAGGAGAAGAAGATAGAAGACGCCGCGGAGGAGATGCTGGACGAGAACGCCGGAGGAAGAACCAGAAGAGCCAGAAGAACCAGAAGAAGATGAAGGAAGAAAGAAGAAGCATTTAAATAAAGGAATTGTCAAAAACTGTCTCTTGTCATTTTTAACATTTTTGACAGTTTTTTAGTGAAATGGTAGGGGTAAGTACCCCCTTACCATTTCACACACGTGGGGGGCCGGGATCTGGGGGTCCCCTTGTTAAAGGGGGCTTCCAGATTCTGATAAGCCCCCCGCCCGCAGACCCCCACAACCACCGGCCAGGGTTGTGGGGATGAGGCCCTTGTCTTCATCAACATGGGGACAAGGTGTTTTGGGGGGCTACCCCAAAGCACCCTCCCAATGTTGAGGGCATGTGGCCTGGTACGGTTCAGGAGGGGGGGGGGCGCACTCTCGTCCCCCCTCTTTTCCTGTGGCCTGCCAGGTTGCGTGCTTGGATAAGGGTCTGGTATGGATTTTTGGGGGGACCCCACGCCGTTTTTTTTTTTTTTTGGCGCGGGGTTCCCCTTAAAATCCATACCAGACCTGAAGGGTCTGGTATAGAATTTAGGGGGAACCCCACGTCATTTTTTTTTAAAATTTTGGCTGGGGTTCCCCTTAATATCCATACCAGACCTGAAGGGCCTTGTATGGAATTTAGGGGGACTCCCACATCATTTTTTTTTTTTTTTTTTTTGGTTCGGGGTTGCCCTGTGGGGAATTCCCATGCCGTTTTTATCAATGAACTTCTATGTGTATTGTCGGCAATGCAATAGCCGCGGGTAGTTTTAAATGTGTTTTTTTCTTCAAAATGTCATTTTGCTGTCAGACTGTTCTAAACACAGGAAACATGCGCCCCTTTACAGGCATACTATAGACACCCCCCAGGTACGAAATTTAAAGGGATATTACACTTTTATTGTTTGACTTTAAGCATTATTAAAATCACTGCTCCTGAAAAAACGTCCGTTTTTAAAACTTTTTTTTGCATTGATCCATGTCCCCTGGGGCAGGACCCGGGTCCCCAAACACTTTTTATGACAATAACTTGCATATAAGCCTTTAAAATTTGCACTTTTGATTTCTCCCATAGACTTTTAAAGGGTGTTCCGCGGCATTCGAATTTGCCGCGAACACCCCAAATTGTTCGCTGTTCGGCGAACTTGCGAACAGCCAATGTTCGAGTAGAACATGAGTTCGACTCAAACTCGAAGCTCATCCCTATTGTGAAGTATTGTGTAGAAAAATATTTTTACCTCTAATTCTTTTCAAGTTATATATTTTATAATAGTAATTTTTCAGCATAAGGAATAAGACTCCTCATGTTTTAGCACAAGGTGTGAGACTCCTTGATGACGAGAGGAGACAGAGGAACAACGTTTATAAACAATATTACTTTGTATCTCTCTATCTCCCATATGATCAATGTTTATAAACAATGTTACTTTGTGTTTATCTACCTCCTGTCTGATCAATGTTTATAAACATTGTTACTTTGTATCTTTCTATCTCCCGTCTGATCAATGTTTATAAACAATGTTACTTTGTATCTCTCTATCGCCCATCTGATCAACATTTATAGACAATGTTATGTTGAAAGTAGATGAGAAAATCCGGACAGCCGCACTCCAGGAAGATATAATTCAAAAACCATTTATTGTAAATTCAGGAGCATATAGCATACAAGACACTGTACAGGCAATCAGCTAACGCGTTTCGCACTTGTGCTAAGTGCTTACTCATTGCTGAGCCTTCTAAGAGGCATTTTTACTGTCCTGCAAACTTTAGGGGGGCTGGACTGTGGCCAATGGGAGAAGAAAGTGTCCTGGAGTAAATAATGTCCCATCATTGGTATTAGTGGGAGGAATAGTGTCCCTTCATTGGTATCAATAGGGGGGATAGTGCCCCATCATTGGTATCAGTGTGAGTATTAGTCCCCATCTTTGGTATCAATAGAGGGAATAGTGCCCCAACATTGGTATCAGTGGAAGGAATAGTGCCCCATCATTAGGATCAGTAGGAGGAAGAGTGTCCCATCATTGGTGTCAGTGGAAGTACTAGTGCCCCATCATTGGTATCAGTGGGAGGAATAGTGCCCCATCATTGGTATCAGTGGGAGGAATAGTGCCCCATCATTGTTGTCAGTGGGAGGAATAGTGCCCCATCATTGGTATCAATGGGAGGAATAGTGTCCCATAATTGGTGTCAGTGAGAGGAATAGTGCCCCATCATTAGTATCAGTGGGAGAAATAGTGCCCCATCATCGGTGTCAGTGAGAGGAATAGTGCCCCATCATTGATGTCAGTGAGAGGAATAGTGCCCCATCATTGGTGTTAGTGAGAGGAATAGTGCCCCCTCATTGGTGTCAGTGGGAGGAAAAGTGCCCCATTGTTGGTTTCAGCAGCAAGAACTATGCCATGCTGTTGCTTACAGTGGGGGAAATAATGCCCCAAGGGCGAGATAGAAGCAAGCAAAGGACCGCAGTTTGGGGACCACTGCCTTAAAGCACAGCTAAACCCTAAACTGAACAATTGTTTCCTTCATTTCACTCAATGCCTAGTAGGAAGTTAACTGTTATTACTGAGCCAATCAGCTGCGGCTGGGACAATTCCAGCAGCTGCCTGCACTGTACACAAAAGGATGGGGATACTCCTGACATCATTGACCTAATAGGGAGTGCAGCTGCAGGGCAGTGATATCTCTGACTTCACAGCTCATTGGCCCGGCACTGACGGCTAACGTCTTGGTTTGGCCAAACACGTATCCGGACTGAACCCGGAGTCAGACCCAAGGTCACATCTAGTGATGAGGGATGATGAGCTTCAGGTTTGGGTTGAACAAGAACTTGACCTTCAACCAGCCTGACCACAGCAGGAGGTTGGTCATTGGGTGCTACCACCGCCAACCTCTGAAGACCTGACTTGTTGACTCTTCTTGGTTTATGCTGATGTCGTCTCTGCCACTTCTCCAAGAAAGATCTGCTTCCCTTTCTAAATACAAACTCTTCTGTTTTCCCAATTGTTTTATGAACATACTGGATGTTTGCTCTTTACATAACCAGTTCCCTCTCTGGCCTCGCACATGATCCTAATGACAGCTGATATGCGTAGAGACGTCAGCTGGAAGTAGACCTCGCTACCCAGAAACGAAGGACCAAACCTTCTGAAGAAACAGGAATCGCCCAAACTTGACTGCGTTCATTAATAACAGAGTGTCGATGAACAATAGGTTACTATAAGCATAAAATAATAAAAAAATAAAATAAAAACATTCTTAAAGGATATATATATCTTTGTTCTCCAATAAATAAATAAAAGTTGGTCTTCACACCTGGCTGAGTCAGAGCCTCCAACGCCAAGAGTCATATAATGATTATTTGTGTACAGCACGTGGTAGGAAATAGACATCTTCCATTCGTTCAAATCTCTGAATCACAATAGTAACAAATTTCAAGGAATCTGAAATAAATGATAATAAAACGAATCATCCGAATTCGAAAGTGAGTTTGAATTCAAAAGGAAAACATATTGCAATCAATACAGTGAAGTATAAAAGTGAAATAAGATAATATATAGATAGGAAAAAGGTTTGGGACTTTTACCACTTCCGGACCGGTACTTTGGCGCTGAATACCGTTGTTATGGCAGCAGATAGCTGAGATAACCACCGGTATTTTTAAAAACAGCGGGTGGTCCGCTTTCAGATAAAAGTGGTCTCTACGGCGGATTCGCTGCAAGATCACTTTTATCGGTGGCGGGAGAGGTGCCCCCCCCTCTACAGCCGTGCCCTGGTCATCTCCGCTGCTTACTGGAGCCGTCGGTAGCAGCAGAGACGATCCTTCCCCTCAGAAGCTGGAAGTTGAGTGAGGGAATGGCGGCCCCTCCACTCGACTCCATACCATTGGATGTAATTGCCAGACCATTGCTCCTAATTTTTACTGACAGTCTACTGACTGGAATGGTACCAGCTGATTGGAGAAAAGCCAATGTAGCACCAATATTTAAAAAGGGCCGAACATACATCCCTGGGAATTACAGACCAGTTAGCCTAACATCAATAGTATGTAAACTCTTGGAGGGGATGATAAGGGACTATATACAAGATTTTAGTAATGAGAACGGTATCATTAGCAGTAATCAGCATGGATTCATTAAAAATTGGTCTTGCCAAACCAATCTATTAACCTTCTACGAGGAGGTGAGTTGCCATCTAGATAAAGGAAGGCCCGTAGACGTGGTGTATCTGGATTTTGCAAAGGCATTTGACACAGTTCCCCATAAACATTTACTGTACAAAATAAGGTCCGTTGGCATGGACCATAGGGTGAGTACATGAATTGAAAACTGGCTACAAGGGCGAGTTCAGAGGGTGGTCATAAATGGGGAGTACTCGGAATGGTCAGGGGTGGGTAGTGGGGTCCCCCAGGGTTCTGTGCTGGGACCAATCCTATTTAAATTGTTTATAAACGACCTGGAGGATGGGATAAACAGTTCAATCTCTGTATTTGCAGACGATACTAAGCTAAGCAGGGCAATAACTTCTACTTTTTTTTTAAATTGCATTCAAGTGTAAATATGAGATCTGAGGTCTTTTTGCCCCCCCAGATCTCACATTAAAGAGGACCTGTCATGCTTTTTTCCTATTACAAGGGATTTTTATAACAGTGCATATTTTTACCACTTATCACTGTAATAATGTCACTGCTTCCCCATAAAGTGTCAAAAGTGTCAGTTAGGTGTCCGATCTGTCCGCTGCAATGCCGCAGTCCCACTAAAAATCGCTGATCGCTGAAATTACTAGTAAAAATAAATAAATAAAAATGCCATAAATCTATCCCCTATTTTTTAGATGTGATAACTTTTGCGCAAACCAATCAATATACGCTTATTGAGATTTTTTTTTTTTACCAAAAATATGTAGCAAAATACATATTGGCCTAAACTGATGAATAAATTTGTTTTTTTTACATTTTTAAGGAAATGTTTTATAGCAGAAAGTAAAAAAAAGTTTTGTGTTTTTTTTTTTTAAATTTGTCGTTTTTTTTTTGTTTTTGTTTATAGCGCAAAAAAAATCAGACACCCTCTAGCAGAACACCTTGTCCCTATGTTGATGTTGCCTCTTCCCCACAACCTTGGCCTGTCCAATGGGAGTATTCTGCTGGCGGGAGGGTTATCAGAATCTAGAAGACCACTTCAGCCCCGGAAGATTTTACCCCCTTCCTGACCAGAGCACTTTTTTGCGATTCGGCACTGCGTCGCTTTAACTGACAATTGCGCGGTCATGCGGCGTCGCACCCAAACAAAATTGATGTCCTTTTTTTCCCCCACAAATAGAGCTTTCTTTTGGCGGTATTTGATCACCTCTGCGGTTTTGCGCTATAAACAAAGAGCGACAATTTTGAACAAAAAAATGCAATTTTTTTTTTTTTTGCTATAATAAATATCCCCCAAAAATATATAAAAAAAACTTTTTATTTCCTCAGTTTAGGCCGATATGTATTCCTCTACATATTTTTGGTAAAAAAAAATCTCAATAAGCAATTATTGATTGGTTTGCTACAAAACAGGGGATAGATTTATGGCATTTTTATTATTCTTTTTTTTTTTTTGCTAGTAATGGCGGTGATCTGCGATTTTTATCGGGGCTGCGACATTATGGCGGACACGGACAATTTTGACACATTTTTGGGACCATTGGCATTTTTACAGTGATCAGTGCTATAAAAATCATTGATTACTGTAAAAATGTCACTGGCAGGGAAGGGGTTAACACTAGGGGGGGATCAAGGGGTTAATTGTGTTACCTAGTGTGTGTTCTAACTGAAGGGGGGAGGGGACTGACTAGGGGAGATGACAGATCTCTGTTCATACTTTGTAAGAACAGAAGACCTGTCACTTCTCCCCTCAGAGAACCGGAAACTGTGTTTACACACACAGATCCCGGCTCTCCGTGTGCCCCAAGTGATCGCCCACTTGCATCAGCTCTGTGGGAGAGCAGGGGGTGGGCGCGCACCCCCAGTGGCCACAGCCGTGCCATTCTGCCACAGTACAACTGTGGCGGCTGGTCGGCAAGTGGTTAATAATAGACCTTGCATTGTGCACTGGTCCAAATCACTTGGTGGAGGGGGGATTATGGTGTGTGGGGGGGGATTATGGTGTGGGGGGGGTTGTTTTCAGGGGTTGGGCTTGGCCCCTTAGTTCCAGTGAAGGGAACTCTTAAGGCGTCAGCATACCAAGACATTTTGAAAAATTTTATGCTCCCAACTTTGAGGGAACAGTTTGGGGATGGCCCCTTCCTGTTCCAACATGGCTGCACACCAGTGCACAAAGCAAGGTCCATAAAAACATGGAGGAGCGAGTTTGGGGTGCAGGAAGACTCGTCCAACATCTGTGCCTGACCTCACAAATGCTCTTCTGGAAGAATTGTCACACATTTCCATTCCCATAGACACACTCCTAAACCTTGTGGATGGCCTTCCCAGAAGAGTTGAAGCTGTTATAGCTGCAAAGGGCGGAGCCAACTCAATATTGAACCCTATGGACTAAGACTGGGATGCCACTAAAGTTCATGTGCGTGTAAAGGCAGGCGTCACAATACTTTTGGTAATATAGTGTGTGTGCATATATACAGTGGGGCAAAAAAGTATTTAGTCAGCCACCAATTGTGCAAGTTCTCCCACTTAAAAAGATGAGAGAGGCCTGTAATTGTCATCATAGGTATACCTCAACTATGAGAGACAAAATGTGGAAACAAATCCAGACAATCACTCTGCAATAGGCAAGCAGCTTGGTGTGAAGAAATCAACTGTGGGAGCAATAATTAGAAAATGGAAGACATACAAGACCACTGATAATCTCCCTCGATCTGGGGCTCCACGCAAGATCTCACCCTGTGGGGTCAAAATGATCACAAGAATGGTGAGCAAAAATCCCAGAACTACATGGGGGGGAACTAGTGAATGACCTGCAGAGAGCTGGGACCAACGTAACAAAGGCTACCATCAGTAACACACTACGCCGCCAGGGACTCAGATCCTGCAGTGTCAGACGTGTCCCCCTGCTTTAGCCAGTACATGTCCGGGCCCGTCTGAGGTTTGCTAGAGAGCATTTGGATGATCCAGAAGAGGACTGGGAGAATGTCATACGGTCAGATGAAACCAAAGTAGAACTGTTTGATAGAAACACAACTTGTTGTGTTTGGAGGAGAGAGAGAATGCTGAGTTGCAACTAAAAAGAACACCATACCTACTGTGAAGCATGGGGGTGGCAACATCATGCTTTGGGGCTGTTTCTCTGCAAAGGGAACAGGACGACTGATCTGTGTACATGAAAGAATGACTGGGGCCGTGTATCGTGAGATTTTGAGTGCAAACCTCCTCCCATCAGCAAGGGCATTGAAGATGAAACGTGGCTGAGTGTTATAGCATGACAATAATCCAAAACACACCGCCTGGGGCAACGAAGGAGTGGCTTCGTAAGAAGCATTTTAAGGTCCTGGAGTGGCCTAGCCAGTCTCCAGATCTCAACCCCATAGAAAACCTTTGGAGGGAGTTGAAAGTCCATGTTGCCCAGTGACAGCCCCAAAACATCAATGCTCTAGAGGAGATCTGCATGGAGGAATGGGCCAACATACCAGCAACAGTGTGTGACAACCTTGTGAAGACTTACAGAAAACGTTTGACCTCTGTCATTGCCAACAAAGGATATATAACAAAGTACTGAGATGAACTTTTGTTATTGACCAAATACTTATTTTCCACCATAATTTGCAAATAAATTATTTCAAAAATAAGACAATGTGATTGTCTGGATTTGTTTCCACATTTTGTCTCTCATAGTTGAGGTATACCTATGATGACAATTACAGGCCTCTCTCATCTTTTTAAGTGGGAGAACTTACACAATTGGTGGTGACTAAATACTTTTTTGCCCCACTGTATATATATATATATATATATATATATATATATATATATATATATATATATATATATATATATATATATATATATATATATATATATAAATAGATAGATTGATTGATAGATAGATAGATAGATAGATAGATAGATAGATAGATAGATAGACATATACATATATATATATATATATATACACACACATATATATATATACACACACACACATATATATATACAGTATATATATACACATATATATATATATATATACATATACATATATATATATATATATATGTAGGAAGGCCAGTATGGTGGCCTGAATTTATGGGAGGAGCCCGGTGGGTATTTAAGCAGCCCGCTCACCTGTGGTGCTTGTCGGTTTCCTGTGCGCGATATACGTCACTAAGCCGACTATTCGATATACCAGCGTCCGCAAGTTCTTGCCTCGCAAGTTCCCGTATTCGATACTCCGTACTCAAAAATCCGCGTTTTCGTTTATAGTTTGTACCACGCGTCTGGCTTGGCTGTCGCAGGTAAGGTCCCGTCGGACTTTTCGTTTTTCATATCATGTCACTAAACCGTGAGTTCAAATTTCGTTTCACCCGCATCTCACAAACTGCAATGTATATCGCTCGTACTTTCGATATGTTACAAATTCGATAGCACAGCGACGCTGACGTCGCTTCATTTCTAGCATGTCGGTATCAGTAGACAGCCATAGCCAGTCGCAATTTTGTAAATTATCAAATCAAGTTAGTTCGATACCAATCATTTCTCATTTCTGAGACATTTCTAAACTCATTTCGGACATTTCAAATCATTTCTCATTTCTGAAAACATTTCTGAACTCATTTCGGACATTTCAAATCATTTCTCATTTCTGAAAACATTTCTAAACTCATTTCTGACATTTTCAAATCATTTCTCATTTCAGTCACCTACCGCGCTCCGATTCGAATCCAGTCGCACCAAAGATGCGCCGATTCGTTCCGGTGTGCCCCAGTTATTACGGCCTCATTTCTATACATGCTCCAGAGTTACGTTATTGTCAGTCAATTGTACCTCTGTCATGGTCATCATTTCATTTCCATGTATCACGTCCCGACATGAATTCAGTCGCATGAAAAATGCACCGATTCGTCTCGGCGTGCCCCAGGATTGGCCTCATTTCTATACATGCTCCAGAGTTACGTTTTATCAGTCATTTGTACCTCTGTCATGGTTATCATTTCATTTCCATGTATCACGTCCCGACATGAATTCAGTCGCATGAAAATGCACCGATTCGTTTCGGCGTGCCCCAGGATTGGCCTCATTTCTATACATGCTCCAGAGTTACGTTTTATCAGTCATTCGTACCTCTGTCATGGTTATCATTTCATTTCCATGTATCACGTTCCGACATGAATTCAGTCGCATGAAAAATGCACCGATTCGTCTCGGCGTGCCCCAGGATTGGCCTCATTTCTATACATGCTCCAGAGTTACGTTATCAGTCATTTGTACCTCTGTCATGGTTATCATTTCATTTCCACGTATCACATTCCGACATGAAATCAGTCGCATGAAAATGCACCGATTCGTCTCGGCGTGCCCAGGATTGGCCACATTTCTGACACATGCTCCAGAGTCCGGATCATATCTAATCGCAGACATCGGGGGATTGATCCACATCTCTGTCATGCAATTTCTACCATTTCACTCCCACAACGCATCACCGTTTCGAAACCAGTCGCATCTGAGGTGCACCGATTCGTCACGGCATGCATCACTGGTTCCGATCGCATTTCATACCTATACCAGAGCTCGGTTAGTTGCCAGTCGCTAACACGGCACAACCAATTCGAGCCGCGGTCAAAACAATCATTTCTCTCATTTCATTTAATACTGCACTCCTATTCGAATCCAGATGCATCAAACAAGCACCGATTCGTCCCAGGAGCACCAATATTTTCAGTTTCCCCATTTCAATACATGCTCCAGAGCCCGGTTCACGGTCGAACAAATCGTGACACGACCAGGCCGCACCTCTGTCATGCAGTTCATTCATTTCACAATCAAAGCAAACATTTCGAATCATTTCATTGTCACAAGATTGCAAGCATCATACAAATCATTGCTTCAAGTTACTTAGCAATCCCTTCACGAATTGTCACCTTTTCATTTCCTCAAAAAAAAAAAAAAAAAAAAAATCCATACCTATACCAGAGCTCGGTCGGTTGCCAGTCGCAAAACACGGCACAACCAATTCAAGCCTCGGTCAAGGTAAACATTTCTCTCATTTCATTTCATGCTGCGCTCCGATTCGAATCCAGATGCATCAAACAAGCACCGATTCGTCCCGGTGTGTACCAATGTTTCTTCTGTTGCCTCATTTCAGTACATGCTCCAGAGCCCGGTTCACGGTCGCATCAGTCACGACACGACCAGGCCGGACCTTTGTCATGCAGTTCAGTCATTTCAAACATCAAGGCAAACATTTTGAATCATTTCGTTCTCACAAAAAAAAAAAAAATATACGAGCTCAAAAACAGGATATTCTCATCAGATCAAATCATGTCACAGGCCGGCAGCGAAGACTTCATGGCCCCTCTGTCGGCTTTCACACAGGCCTCATTTCACTACCTCACAGTACGTACGAATGGGGGAATATTCGTTCAGCAGCCATCGACGAAAAAACCATAGATCGGCTCTTACAAACAGAACTAGACCGAGAGAACGTTATAGGCCTTTCACTCAGCCCCCTTTCAGCACTTGGAGAGTCAGCCCTATTTGGGGCTTGTCAAGGGCAAATTCACAAATAAATTATGTTTGGGGTACCACCTGTCTGCGCCTCATTCTTCCCACATCCCCATTCTCAATTCCCTGATTCCCTCTGAAGAATTCTCCCTAAAATATTCCTCCGTAGACATGCCGATACAAGCAGTCATCAAAGCAGGTACAGGTGCCTGACTTTCCAAAACCGACATCTCGGATGCCTTTAAGCTCCTGCCTATCCATCCATCCCTTTGGTGCTGGCATGGCATCAAGTGGAAGGAGGCATATTATTTGGCCACAAAACTGACGTTCGGTTCGAAGAGCAGCCCTTGGCTCTTCGACACATTCGCTCGGTCTCTTGCTTGGATACTGTTACACAAGGCTCAGTGACAAAAGTCATCCATTACCTGGACGACTTCCTACTAATAGAACCTCCCAGCAAGCCCCCAGGAGACCTCGACAAACTCAGAGCGATATTCGGAAAACCCAATCTTCCCATCACCGAGCACAAAGTAGAAGGCCCAGCACATAACATCACCTTTCTCGGGGCCAACTTAGACACCGGCGCTATGCAAGCCAGTCTCTCCCTCGACAAACTAACCCGCATTAAGGCGGTCCTTCACAAATTCACCCACACCAAGGGGTGTACCAAGAAGCAGTTGCAATCTCTCCTGGCAATGCTGAATTTCGCCATACGAATTATTCCACAAGGCCGCACCTTCGTGTCACGCCTGCTGAGATTCCTGCCAGAAACACAAGACCCCGATCAGATCTTAAATCTAGACTCCGCAGCAATAGCGGACCTATCTATGTGGGACGAATTCCGTCCTCCCGGAATGGCATATCCCTAATTATACCCATGGTTTCAGCCCTGTCACCCCAGGTGGTGACAGACGCTGCAGCCACCACAGGTTTCGCTGCAATTTTTGGCCATCATTGGTTTTCAGGACCCTGGCCTCAACAGATACTGTTGATACCCGGCTTTATTCAAAACATCTTCCCTCCTCGAACTCTATCCCATGGTGGCAGCTGCACAACTCTGGGGTCACCATTGGACAGGGCAAACCGTAGTCTTCACCACCGACAATCAGGCCACGGCAGACATCAACAAAGGCAGGTCCAATTCCCCAGCAGTCATGTCCTTCCTGCGCAGATTGGTACAACTGTTCTTACAGCATCAGTTTAACATACACTGTGCATTTATTCCAGGCAGACACAATTTAGCTGCTGACGCACTGCCACGTTCTAACTACACCTCCTTTTCAAACAGGTTCCCGGAGCCGATCCAGTGTCGGCCCCTATCCCTGCCTGGTCACAACTGACCCTGGACTAGTTTAACATTTACAAGGAGCAACGCAGCTCATCAATCACTCACTCTCTCATAACACACTCAAAGCCTACCAGACAGCTTGAAAGGCGTTCAATAAATTTCTCACATCCTGCCGTAAAGGACCAATAGATGTCAAACAGGTACTGGCCTTCATTTCATACTGCCACACTCAGCTGGCTTTATCTTACAATACCATTCGGCTACACCTAGCCGGCATACAACATTCCGTGACCCTGGAAGACCCCACAAAATCTTCACTGTTCTCATCACACGCTATACGAGCCATCCTAAGGGGCATCCAGAAACAACAACCAGTGATCAGTACTAAGCGCTTACCCATTACGGGGCCCATCTTCAGGGATATGTCGACTATTCTGGCTACTTCGCCATTCGGTCTGCTGCCCAGCACGGTCCACAAGCAGCCATATAGTTGGCTTACTACGGGTTCACCTATAACCACCCCACAGACCAAGTATTACGCAGACGGCACTTGCTTCGCCACCAAGACCATTTCATCCTTCACCTCGAGGTTTCTTAAACCCAGGAAACAGGCTCTGGAGTGGACATTCACCTCTACAGAACCAATAACAGCTGGTGTCCAGTCACCGTACTCAACAGTCTCCTGTCACTCCTGCCTGAACAATCGGACACCAGTCCTCTTCTACCATTCCCAGTTAAACCCTTAAACGCATGCCACTTTGTAAAACACATAAGGATACTTCTCCGCAATCTTCACCTTAAACCCAGTCAGTACTCCGGACACTCCTTCCACATCGGAGCAGCCTCCGCAGCAACCCGCCAGGGGGTTCCAGACCACATCATCAAAAGACTAGGCAGATGGAAATCAGCCTGCGTCGCCCGGTATATACCCAATCCTCAAGTAGAGATGGCACAGGCATTCTCCAAATTGGCTCAATGAATACCTGAAAACCAATTATATATTATACCCCTACCTGAATGTTTTTGCCCCCTTATTTTGGCATACCGGCCATTAGACCAAGGCACACTTTCAGGTCCATTTCATATGGTAAGTCCACACTTCCAGGTCTATTTCCGATGGTAAGTCTTATCTTTATTATAAGTGTTATCTATGTCCATATCGGACATAGGGCTCCGACCATAAGTAGGAAGGCCAGTATGGTGGCCTGAATTTATGGGAGGAGCCCGGTGGGTATTTAAGCAGCCCGCTCACCTGTGGTGCTTGTCGGTTTCCTGTGCGCGATACCCACCCTCCCATCCCCATTTCAAGGCATTCATTTCATTTCATTCATTTCATCTCATTTCTCTCTACAGAATAATCATTTCTTAAAACCAGGGTATGCCCCCTTATTTTGGCATACCGGCCATTAGACCAAGGCACACTTTCAGGTCCATTTCATATGGTAAGTCCACACTTCCAGGTCTATTTCCGATGGTAAGTCTTATCTTTATTATAAGTGTTATCTATGTCCATATCGGACATAGGGCTCCGACCATAAATATATATATATATATATATATATATGCATATATCTATGCATAAATTGTTTGTAGGAATGTGATGAATATCCGCGTCAGAACGAAAAACCCCTGTATTTTCTGTAACGCATGTAATTCCTATATTGTTAGCACCATCTAATGGCCACTGTGTGTGTTTTTTTCCCCTGATTGAGGTATTCCTAGGGAAAAAACACATTGTGGCCACTAGATGGTGGTAATAATTTAGGAACCACATGTATTACTGAAAAAAATGTCTGTGAGTTGTGGTGTTGGCACAGACATATTTGAGTCTATCTAACGTGATGGGCATACAGAAGAGTTCAGTTTTAGGGGCAGGGGGTGAAACCCATGGATTGGAAGTAGCTCTTGGGCTGCAGGTTGCGGAACAGACAGTTTGCCATGGTCAAGCTTTTGCAGCTGTTTGTTAAGATCTGGATTTGAACCCATGACCTTGACCGTCTCCAGCAGTGGCTCTTTTGGCTGAGCCACACAAGATGCTAGACAGTGCCCTCTCTAAACTTTTCTTCCCTCGTCTCTTGTTTCTGGTGAACCTCGAACTCTTTGCTTCTCCCATGATTTAAGCCATGTCCTTGCACTCCATCTTTGCCGAATCATTCTGTTACGGTCAGGGGTCAGGCTCACTAACCAGCAGCTATTGCAACAGCTCTCAGGCTCGGTTCACACTGGAACCGGCTGTGGATCGCACAGGAACGCTGTGCGCCCCCATTCTCCGGTTCAGGGACGAATCTGTGCCTGAAATCGGCCCTGAAACAGAGCCAAAGATGCACAGTGCAGTGCGCTCCACAGCCGCCCCGGAGATATGTGAACCGGCTCCATAGAGAGCCGGACACATTCTCCTGCTATGTGAATTGGATGCGGAGAAACCTGCATCCAATTCGCATAGGTGTGAACGCGGCCTCAAAGGGCCTCAAAGGGCAAGAAGAAAAAAAGGAAAGAGATTTATTGCAACCAAATCTGGAGATTAGGGATGGGCCGAACACCCCCCCCCCCCCCCCCAGAACATGCAAACAGGCAAAAAAAACATGCGAACCCTATTAAAGTCTATGGGACACAAACATAAAAAAACAAAAGTGCTCATTTTAATGGCTTATATGCAAGTTATTGCCATAAAAAGTGTTTGGTGACCTGGGTCCTGCCCCAGGGGACATGTATCAATGCAAAGAAAAAGTTTTTAAAACTACCATTTTTTCGGGAGCAGTGATTTTAATCATGCTTAAAGTGAAACAATAAAAATAAAATATTCCTTTAAATATCGTGCCTGGGGGGGGGGGGTCCCCTCATTCTGCCTGTAAAGTGGCGCATCTGTGCAAAGTGTTTTACAGTGCTGCAGCAAAATTAAATTTCTAAAGGAAAAAATGTAATTTAAACTTGCTGGCGGCTGTAATGTATTGCCGACTCCCAGCAATATAGATGAAAAAGGAAGGAAAAAAATCAGCATGGGTTGAGTCCCCCCCCCCCAAGTCTATACCAGGCCCTTCGGGTCTGGTATGAATTTTAAGGGGAACTCCACGCCAAAATTAAAAAAAAATTGGCATGGTCCCCCCCCAAATCCATTCCAGACCCTTATCCGAGCATGCAGCCTGGAGGACAGGATAGGGGGGGCACAAGCGAGCCCCCCCCCCCGAAACATACAAGGCCACATGCCCTCAACATGTTGATGGGGACAAGAGCCTCTTCCCGACAACCATGGCCATTGGCTGTCGGGGTCTGCGGGTGGGGGGCTTATTGGATTCTGGAAGCCCCCTTCAACAAGGCCCCCAGATCCCGCCCCCCCCATGTGAATGGATATCGGATACATTGTACCCCTACCCATTCACCAAAAAGAGTGTCAAAAAGTAAAAACCACAACAGATAAATTTTGACAATTCCTTCATTAAAAACAAGAAAGTGTCCTGCGATGTGCATCGATCTTCTGACATGGCTAACTTTATGCATACCTCACTTATATACTTAATGGTACATAAGTGATTAAAACCTTTTATCTATATATGAATCAACCATGAAATTAAGTACGAATGATACCTGTTCGAAAAGGGTTACAATCTAATTTATTTAAACTTACTATTGTACAGAAAAGAAACTTGTGTTAATATGAGATTAGCAACTATAATATAAATGATACAACCTTAAAAACAACAGGGTTACCAATAATAATAAATATTGCTATAATGGTCATACCCATGCTATCAAGAGATTAATAAGGTATTACGGCCAAATCCTACGATAGAAAAGGTTACAGGAAAGAAAAGAGCCATAGAGATACATTGTATGGAGAAGTCTTACGTAACCATCCTGCACCTAGACCGTCCGCCGAAGAAGAGACCTAGCCCTCCCCAGGGAATTTGGTTGTATGTTGTTAGAACCCACTCCCACCAATCAGAACTCAGGGTCACCTCATTGGTTCAGAAGTGGCATTGAATCCTGATTGGCTACCCCTGAAGCCTAAAGTTCATTGGTAAGCTGTCCAGAAGTTCATGCTAAGATTTTAAGAACTCCGGTGCCATTCTGTCTGAGAACCTGTTTAACTATCTCTTGATTTCCAACCGTCAGCCCTCTGTGATATAACATAAATTAGCATTACAAGGACTCAAGAGACGCAATGTCTGCCCTGGCTCTCTCTACGAACAATAGGGTAACTTAGTTACTATGCGGATAGTAGGCCAACACAAAAGGTGTATTTGAGACGCCAAAACAGTTAAATAGGCCCACCTTCTAGTACACATGTTCCTATAAAAAATACACCTATATACACCCATAAATATATATTACATATATATATATATATATATATATATATATATATATACATAAATAGATAGATAGATATATTCATACATACATGTACACATCATACAAAATGGGGCATGGTAATCTAATTAGAAAGTCCTCACGATGGTACGCTTGAATCCCATTGATATAAATATGATATCCAATATCTCCATCACATTTCCCCCTGAAGTTCATTCTTGAACTTATGTCCTCCTTCAATGATCTTGCACCCACCCACAACAGCCCAGAAGCCCCAACCCTTCCCCACCACCACTGCGGCCTCCTCTTCCTTTCTTGAACACGCTGGAACTCCTCAAGGTAGGCTTGAGACAGCAAAGAAATCCTGATGCCTTTGAGACTTCACATCCAAACCATGAGTGTCTGTACTGCAATGTTTCATCGCCCCTCTGCCTTGGAAGAGCGGAACTCCAACATTGATGGCGGGATCCTGGCATATCTAGTCCTGTATCTTTGTAAGATCATGTAATGATTGCATCGATTGGATCGGACCGCGAGACAGCACTTTTCAGCATGGTGAAGGAAAGTCTTATTCGTGACACATTTATCTCAAGAAATAACTTGGTGGTCGCTGCTTCTTCAGGTGGGGTCGGGTGGGCCTCCAGACAGTCGTGTATGAATACAAACAGAGAGAGGAGAACGTTAGTGTACTGATATTGGAGAAATGCTGGACAGGAGCAGAGTGTTGGCCATTAAGACTAAATACTCCTAAAGGGTGTAATGTGGACGAGTAGAGTGGGTTCCCCACAGGGTACAGAGTCTGAGCAACAGCCAGTATCATCCATGGCCCTTGATGGTAGGGATAGTCAATACTGTCTGTTATTGCCAGGTCCCTGGGTTCACCACACCTGCTCACGGGGCTCAGGTTAAGGCAGTAGGTGGACTAGGGGAGGTGAAATTACATTAAGACATAAAACTGGATGTCCAGGGATACTTTAGTTAAAATATGGTACTTGCGGGCAGGAAAAGTCTTTTTTTAAAGAAAAATGATATGACTGATGTCTTAGTTACATTATCTTGAGAAGATAAATGATAGAAACCAAAGGAAAAACTTAGAGAGCATAATATTAAAGAAGAAAAAGGAATAGAAGAGAGGTGAGTAATGAAAATGAACAGGAAAAATAGTGGGAATAATAATGAAAAAAAGAACAAAAAACAGAAAAAACTACAGATTGAATGCTGCTCCAACCAAGACTGTTAAAGAGCCTTGAATCTGTATATAAAAAAATTAATACATTGGTTAAAAAAACATATTAAAAAAAATAAAAACAAAAAAAGAAAACAAATGTTTTTAAAAAAAAAACTCCTCTCCCATTAACAGTATTTTTGCAGGTCAGGTACACAGATATTAATAACAAAAGGGAGAGAAAAAAATAAAAAATAAAAATAATAAAAAAAAATGATTAAAACTTTTGGAATTTAGGTAAACCTGACTGCACTTTATTACTAAAAATTGAAGAGGCTTATCACTGGAACAAGAAAAATATAGTTCTAGGGTCCTCTCTTAAATGCGCAACTTCTTTGTACTGGTCTGGATTGGATATGGCTTCCTCAGAGATTTGTTTCTGAGTTAGTGGCCTTTCTGTTCCTTGAGAGAAGATACCTTGTTGAGGTACACATTCTCATAGCTTTGGCATTCATTCTCCTGATAGTAACGCACATTATTACCTGCATCAGGAAAAGCAATAAGGCTGCACACGTTAGGACAACAACAGGGTGGAGCAAAATGTTTAGGAAAGCTGTAGCGTTCGGACTGTACCCAAATAAACTTTCCCACCAGGAAATCTTAGCAACTGGGTCTAAAGCGTGGGATACTTGGATCAGTCTATTTTGATCATGGGTGAGTCGTATGGTGGCTTGTTTTTCAGCATCTCTTAGTACATTTAATATTTCATCCTGTTGTCCGAAATCCATCAGCCAAGCTTTTAACTCAGCCCCAAATCCCAGAGGAAGTTTCTGTAGGTGTAAGGGGATGTCAGGTTTGCTATAAAACCTTTCTTCAAGGGTGATCGGGGTACAACCCGGTGTTCCTGCTATATCCATGTCACGGGCCAGAGGAGGTGTACTATAGACTCCCCGAGGTAGTGTACCCTGCTGAGTACCATTTAACCTGATGCTGAAAACAGTGCATCATTAGACATGTGATACTAGCACCAGTACCCTGGTCTCCAGTCTCAAGTAGTTTTAACTTTGTTTAGGACCAGTTGGGACACTACCCCGGCATCCATTAGACATGACCCCCCCCCCCCCCCCCCTGTGCCAGCATTGTTGCCTTTTCCCATAGCACAACCCCTACCTTCCTCTAGCACTTATCAGTACCAGTCATCTGAGGCTGTCCATACTCAAACCATCAGAACAAGATGGACTCCAGGGTGTAATCCAGTAGAGTCTGATAGGATAGTACCCAGATTGACCGTGATATCTGCACAATGTTCCATCCCTGCCACTAGGGATGAGAACAGTGCAAGTAAGATTTTTGACGATCCTGGAACTGAGTCATCCACCAATCTATTACGACTCATAGGCAACCTGGATACTACCCCCCACCTGTCTGTCCCTGCAAAGTGATGCTGGACAGAGCAAGTTGGCTTTCCTAACCCCTTCCCTGATATGTAGCACAAGACCCCCCCAATGTGATCCTGAATAGCTCCAGCTCCATAGTGTTTTAAGGTACCCAGTGCCCCACCTCCAGCTCCACAGACAGTCTCCATTAAGCCTCTCTTTCCTAAGGATGGGAAATAGTCAGAATACCCGGATTGAAAACCACCTGCCACCAGGTACACTTATCTCTTCATAGAGGTTGCACACCTTATGGGGCACTGGTCTTCCTGTCATGCAGGACACACACCACTAGTTAAGGTACGCAAGGAGTCTAGGACAGGAAGGACACCTATGGGTATCCACTGAGGAGAATACAGCATGCCCACACAACTCCATCCCTGTGCCTGGATTTCAGAGACCATGCCCAGGGTATACAATGCACCTCTATCTATGGTTAGGTTCAAAGAACCCTCTAGTTCCCTGACTAACGTTACATCGGTATTCCTTAGGACACAGAAACAAACTCGTCTATGTCCCAAATAATACCCAGGTGCTTCCTTCCCAGCAATGACCTCTCCATCCAGAACACAGAGTGCAATATCTTACACAATCTTCCTGCACAACTCTTCTCCAGGTTCTCCCAAAAGTATACACTCTCAACTTGTATGCCATCAGGCAGGCCCTCATACTACACATCTGAAGGTAAATCTGAAGGAAAGTGGAAAACAAAAATTGCATAATGTGTATCCAATTAGAGGAACTTCTGCTACCAAACACAACTGGCCAAAGGGCAAAGAAATATCCCTTGCAGCACTGAGGCGCCGGGATCACTGAACAGTAGTGGGTACACGAGCCGACCGATGTGCCCTTTGAAGCCAGGAAACCCAATTATCGAATCTGAGAAAGAAAACATCAATAAAATTTAGTAATAAATATTCCATTTTCCTCCTAGAAACAAAATAATCCAATAGTTATATAACTGTAACAAGACATTAGCGTATGAAACACAAATATACATTACATTACATTACATAAACAGTGCACTTTTTTTTTAAGATACCAAAAAATTGTTGAGCTCAACTTATCATTAATATGTATTACTTAATACACATTAATACCACGTGGATTTTTTGTTTTTTTTTTGTTTTATGGTATACCAATAATTCCCCCCAAAAAAAATTATTCACCATGGTTGAAAAAAATTAGCAATCCGTAAAAAACCTTTTAGCAGTACCATTTGTCAACAGATCATAATACCTCACCACAAAGAACCTCTCCAGTACTGTTTTCCTGAAAAACAAAGTCATTTTAGTACATGTATCTTTCAATTCACTAGTACAGATAATTATCTTGGCTCAGGTCATTTGCATGTCAATACAGTTCGCTGCACCTTTTCACAGACCTGGTGAGAAAGAAGGGGGGTCATTTGGGTGGGCTGTCAGCAGCTGAGAACAAACATCACACAACACAAAATATATTGCATATTCCACACACTCACACAATTGGCTATTGATGAACTCTAGACATCACACATCAGCATGTTTTCTATAATACCCTGTATTTCTTCTTAAACCCATAACTTCTTTCTGTGGTGAGCAAGGTACAGATTTTCCCAAGCTCAATCACACCGCCCGACGGACCCGAAGGCTGCATATGGTCCCGATCTTATTTTTACCAGTGTCTGGACTGGGATCTGAACCCATGACCTCTGCTGAATGTGGCAGTGGCTTTTCTTGCTCCCTGTCTGATCCTTTGGACTTTCTTGCCTCGTCTCTTCTTTCTGGTGAACCTTGAACTCTTTGCTTCTCCCATGAACATCCTGATTTAAGCCGCCATGTCTCTGCACTTCCTGTTTGCCAGATTATTCTGTCACGGCCAGGGGTTAGGATTGGTGACCAGTAGCTATAGCAGTAGAGAGGCTCACCAGCTAGCAGGATAAGTAAACAAGCAGTTCACCCTGATGGATGAGGTGGGCTCACCTGAGGTGCGGGGGTCTAAGTACTAACCGGTGTTCACCAGAGCTCCTGATGGTGGGGGTGAGTTTTGCTGTGTGTTAGTACCAGGTTGCGGTCCGTCGGATCGCCCCACCGGGAGGTGAGCAACCCAGGGTCCAGTAGCAGATATAGCAAGTTGGGAAAAAGCAGAAGAGTAGTCGAGTAACATGCCAAAGGTCAGTAAAAAGTGGTAGTGGAGATAACGCAGCTGCGGGTACGCACAGGAGCAAGATATCAGCTGGAGAGAGCACAATAATCTGTCTAACAGGAAGTGCAAAGGTATGGTCTAGATCAGGAAGTTGATGGGAGGAGCAAAGAGTTCAAGGTGCACCAGAAACAGAGACAAGGCAAGAAAGTCCAAAGGATCGGACAAAGAGCCATCCAGCATCTCAGGTAGCTCAGCAAGGGGAGCCACTGCTGGATGCAGCAGAGGTTGTGGGTTCAGATCCCAGTCCTGACACTGATATAAGAACTGAGTCTCCTTTAATGTCTCCAGATTGGTCTGTAATAAATCTGTGTCTTTATTTCTTGTAGCCCATTGAGAGCTAAACTTGCATCATCAAGGGGTTTTCCATTCCAGATCTTCTGCTGTATACCACTAAGGTCACCTACAGAAACACGTGAAAAACCCTGAGCTCTGTGCTCAAAGACTTTCCATGTGCATGTGTCTGAGGCTTGTGGGTGGGGGCTAAACACCCGAGTGGGCAACCCTTGCAAACGTGCTTACTAATGCCCGGGACGCAGGCACAGGGGCCCTGGTCATGTGAAAGTCAGCATTAAGGTGGAACCCCAATTTGGAAGCAAACCGTTTGACTTGCACAGTTCCACTTTGTACACTGGGAATTTTTCTGTTAAGCACTCATCCCATGGAACCGTACACCTTCTCCTTCTTACGAATGCAGAGTTTCTGAGGGGGCACCGCAGAGCCTGTGTCCTGCTCCACCAGCACAGCCATGATTGCCACCTAACTTTCAGTGAATATGTGAGGATCCCACCATTCACACAACACAGGCTTCTGTTGCTAACGAGCCTTAACACTTTGTTTGGATCCGCTTCTCTCTCTCTCTCTCTTCCCACACCTCCAGGATAGGTCCATAGGTTCCCTGTGGTGCGATGTCGGTCCAGAGTATGGGGTACTGAATGCTAGGGAGGAAGTCAGGCTCGCCTTTTTTTTTTACATTTTGGTGTGGAGTTCCCCTTAAAATCCATACCAGACCCGAAGGGACCCACAACGTTTTTTTTCCTAATTCTGTCCTAGGGTTCCCCTTAACCACTTCAATACACTGTATTATATACTGTACACTGACTGCAGTGTGTATATATATATATATATATATATATATATATATATATATATATATATATACTAGACTTCCTGCACTGTATATATAGTCTACACTGAATGCACTGTATTTATATATATATATATACTGTATATACATACATACAGTAACTCACAAAAGTCAGTACACCCCTCACATTTTTGTAAATCTTTTCTTCTATCTTTTCATGTGACAACACTGAAGAAATGACACTTTGCTACAATGTAAAGTAGTGAGTGTACAGCTTGTATAACAGTGTAAATTTGCTGTCCCCTCAAAATAACTCAACACACAGCCATTAATGTCTAAACCGCTGGCAACAAAAGTCAGTACACCCCTAAGTGAAAATGTCCAAACTGGGCCCAAGGTGTCCATATTTTGTGTGGCCACCATTATTTTCCAGCACTGCCTTAACCCTCTTGGGCATGGTGATCACCAGATTTTCACAGGTTGCCACTGGAGTCCTCTTCCACTCCTCCATGATGACATCACGGAGCTGGTGGATGTTAGAGACCTTGCGCTCCTCCACCTTCCTTTTGACAATGCCCCACAGATGCACAATAGGGTTTAGGTCTGGAGACATGCTTGGCCAGTCCATCACTTTTACCCTCAGCTTCTTTAGCAAGGCAATGATGATCTTGGAGGTGTGTTTGGGGTGGTTATCATGTTGGAATACTGCCCTGCGGCCCAGTCTCCGAAGGGAGGTGATCATGCTCTGCTTCAGTATATCACAGTACATGTTGGCATTCATGGTTCCCTCAATGTACTGTAGCTCCCCAGTGCCAGCAGCACTCAGACCCAGACCATGACACTCCCACCACCATGCTTGACTGTAGACAAGACACACTTGTCTTTGTCCTCCTCACCTGGTTGCCCCCACACACGCTTGTCACCATCTGAACCAAATACGTTTATCTTGGTCTCATCAGACCACAGGACATGGTTCCAGTAATCCATGTCCCTAGTTTGCTTGTCTTCAGCAAACTGTTTCCGAGTTTTCTTGTGCATCATCTTTAGAAGAGGCTTCCTTCTGGGACGACAGCCATGCAGACCAATTTGATGCAGTGTGCGGTGTATGGTCTGAGTACTGACAGGCTGACCCCCCACCCCTTCAACCTCTGCAGCAATGCTGGAAGCACTCATACATCTATTTCCCAAAGACAACCTCTGGATATGACACTGATCACGTGACCTCAACTTCTTTGGTGGACCATGGCGAGGCCTGTTCTGAGTGGAACCTGTCCTGTTATACCGCTGTATGGTCTTGGCCACCGTGCTGCAGCTCAGTTTCAGGGTCTTGGCAATCTTCTTATAGCCTAGGCCATCTTTATGTAGAGCAACAATTCTTTTTTTCAGTTTCTCAGAGAGTTCTTTGCCATGAGGTGCCATGTTGAACTTCCAGTGACCAGTATGAGAGAGTGAGAGCGATAACACCAAATTTAACACACCTGCTCCCCATTCACACCTGAGACCTTGTAACACTAACGAGTCACATGACACGGGGGGGGGGTGGCTAATTGGTCCAAATGTGGACATTTTCACTTAGGGGTGTACTCACTTTTGTTGCCAGTGGTTTGTGTTGAGTTATTTTGAGGGGACAGCAAATTTACACTGTTGAACAAGCTGTACACTCACTACTTTACATTGTAGCAAAGTGTCATTTCTTCAGTGTTGTCACATGAAAAGATAGAAGAAAAGATTAAAAAATGTGAGGCGTGTACTCACTTTTGTGAGATACTATAGATATGAATATATATATATATATATATTAGAGGGTATATATATATATATATATATATATATATATATATATATAAACCCTGTATAATAATAAATAGTAATAATAGTATATATATATATATATATATATATATATATATATATATATATATATATATATATATATTAATACACTGCTTGCACTGTATATATAGTCTACACTACACTGTGTATATATATATATATATATGTACACTAAACTGCCTGCACGCCACTAACTAACCTGCCTCTAGCTAATGTTCTCTCAATCATAACACTATATACGACCGCCGTGTAAGCAGCCTTATATAGTGTGGGGAGTGGACTTAGCCCCCCTGAGCCATGATTGGCTAAAAGCACCCTGCCTTTGGTCAATCATGGGTCTCACAGCAGAATGCGCTGTGATTGGCCAAAGCTTTCAGGTCAGGTGCATGGTTTGGCCAATCATCAGATGTCAATGCACCGTGATCTCGCAGTGCAGTATGGGGCATTCCGCGGCACTCGAATTTGCTGCGAACGCCCCATAATGTTCACTATTCGGTGAACATTGGGCCCATCCCTAGTGCCTTGACTGAAAAAAAAGGTTGAGAAACAATGTGGTTATTTACTAAAGGCCAATAGACTGTGCACCTTGGAAAGTGCACTTGCGCTCTGCAGGTGCAATTGCTCCAGAGCTTAGTAAATGAGGTAAAGCTTCACTTTGCAAAGAATACCCAATCACATGCAAGGAAAATAAAAAAAACAGCATTTTTGCTTGCACAAGATTGGTTGATGAAAGTCAGCTGAGCTTCTGCTCATTTACTAAACTCTGGAGCAACTGCTCTTGCCGTGTGCAACTGCACTTTCCAAAGTCTTTTTGCCTTTAGTAAATTAACCCCAATGAGTTATCGGGAACCTTACTCTTTACATTGGTGCTTCCCAGCTACATGACAGAATGGCAGCGCGCCTCCCAGAACTTCATCATATTATATACAAAAAGGGAATGTGATTCCAATTTCCAAGTCCTGTGTCAGCCCTGCCCGTGTCATGTCACTCCACCCCTCACATAAATAAAGCTATATATATAAGTCCTGTAATTGAACTCATTACCGGAAAGAAAGCATTGCAGGTCTGAGAGCGACACGATGAACTGATAGAGATCATTACCCGGAGTCATCAAATCAGCACATTACAGGTGAGATCTGTCTTGTCTTTGACTTGTAGACCATTTGTGTAGTTTATTGTATACTATTAGTTCTTAGAACCCAGGGGGTGAAGCTGGTTATCCAGAATTATATGTGATTTGTGCTCTGCATGTTATTAAAGTTGGAGATATCCAAGAATATAAATACTAAATGAAAAATTTTTTAGAAAATTGTGCTTTTGTTTTCGAAAAAAGACATTTGAGGTTGGCATTACCATTGGACGATGAAAGTGAAACCTTATATACTGAGGAAATCAGGGGGTTCCTTCCTATTGCAGACTGCAGTAGACCCACAAATGTCCTAATTACACATTATTATTGTAGCGCTCCTTCTCTCTGGGTGGTGGGGGACGACCCCCCCGGGATGGTGTAGCAAGCTGGCATTGAATTTCTCAGGCTGGGATCCTTGGCTTATTGAGGGGTAGAAAGAAATTTGAGCACCGACTGAATGCATTTGCTTATCTTCTTCTAGCAGCTACTGTATTGGTATCATCGACGGCCTTTTAAGAGCAGCCAAGCTGATTTCAGTATATCTGTTAGAGCAATCACCGTCTTCTTTTATAAAATTTCAATATTGATAATAAATTCTGCCCATTTTCAGGGCTAATAGATAAGGTATTGCCAAAAAGGGCATGGAGAGCTCATAGTGTCATAGGGGATATATAACAAAGGAAATATATATATATATCATAGAGAGGGGATAAGTAATTTTATGTGCTGTTTGCACACAGCAGAAGTCAGGCATGTCTGCAATTCCACTTTGCCAGCATAATCTTTCTCCTCTCCAAGGCACTTATCTGCCAGTTGTAATTTATTTTAAATGCATGATAATATTATAGGCAAGGCATGCAACTCATTTTTTAAAAACAAATCTTGATTCTGATATCCATCAATCCATCTTTAAGATGTACCAGACACTTCCAGCCTCAGATCCACAATACCCATTAATAAAGAATACAGAGAAAGTGTAACAATCCAAACATGATGTATATCACAAATATGGTGGGGTTGAAAGGCTGTAAGCAGTGGGCTCCCAAAAAAAAAACGGGTCTTGTATTGCTAATTGAGAATTAATAGCCCTGAGTCCCAAAACCTGGGGTTGGCCAGGGCGGCCAGACTGGCCTATCGGGATATCAGGAGATTTCCCGGTAGGCCGCCTGCCCTGGGGCCGCTTTGCAGGGCCGATCCTGGCTGGGTGCACGGGGTGCCTCTGGGGGGAAGGGGCGCCACCGGACTACAGAGAGCGGGGATTTCCTGCTTACCCGTCTCCTGGACTGGCTCCTATGATAGACAGCACACTGGTCCAAAGCCGGGACGTGTGAAGTCCATCATAGGAGCTGGTCCAGGAGGCAGGACTTAGTGTGACAGCAGCTGTGCTGGGTAAGCGGGAGATACCCGCTTTCTGTAATCCGGCGGCTTTCCTCTCCCTATGCCCTGGCAAGGCTGCGCTGATGGGCACTGGCAAGGCTGAGCTAATGAGCACTGATCAGGCTGCATTGATGGACACTAGGGATGAGCCGAACACCCCCCAGTTCGGTTCGCACCAGAACCTGTGAACGGACCGAAAATTTGCACAAACGTTAGAACCCCATTGACGTCTATGGCACTCGAACGTTCGAAATCAAAAGTGCTCATTTTAAAGGCTAATTTGCATGGTATTGTCCTAAAAAGGGTTTGGGGACCCGGGTCCTGCCCCAGGGGACATGTATCAATGCAAAAAAAACTTTTAAAAACAGACGTTTTTTCGGGAGCAGTGATTTTAATGATTTTAAAGTAAAAAAAAAAAAAGTGAAATATTCCTTTAAATATTGTACCTGGGGGTGTCTATAGTATGCCTGTAAAATGGCACGTGTTTCCTGTGCTTAGAACAGTCCCTGCACAAAATGTCATTTTTAAAGGAAAAAAAGTAATTTAAAACTGCTTGAGCTTTAATGTAATGTCGAGTCCTGGCAATATGGGTGAAAATCAGTGAGACAAACGGCATGGGTACCCCCCAGTCCATTACCAGGCCCTTTGGGTCTTGTATGGATATTAAGGGGAACCCTGCACCCAAATTAAAAAAGGAAACAGCAGTATACAGGCCCTATATACTCTGAACAGCAGTATGCAGGCGGTGCAAACAAGACAGGGACTGTAGGTTTGTTGTTAAGTAGAATCTGTTTGTAATTTTGAACGGGTACATTTTAACGTGTTTAGCTCCAGCCAAAAAATCTATTTTAAGCTTTTTGGAAAACATAGGGAAGGGTTATCACCCCTGTGACATTTGTTTTGCTGTCTGTGCTCCTCTTCAGAAGATTTCACCTCATTTTTTGTCCCAATGACAAATGTTTTTTGAAAATTTGGGGTTTTTTGTGAAACAAGGATTGGTGATAAAGCATCAGTGGAAAGGAGAAATGTTTTTCCCATATTAACTCTTACAGGAGAGAATTTCCCTTCCTAGGGGTAGATTTCATCTCACTTCCTGTTGTCTCCTTCCGTTTGCAAGTAGGAGTCGTTTGTAAGTTAGTTGTTTGAAAGTAGGGGCCTGCCCTATATACTCAGCAGAAATTTGGGTCTTAGGTGTTATTGTGGCCACAACACTGTAAGCCCTCACAGGGCCCTGCTGTGAAATATTAGATCAAGAATTTTAATTACACGCCCCTGTTAAACAGGGGCTGAAAAATTGGGCCTTAGGCACTGGTGCTGGTGCCACAACACTGCAACCCCTCACAGATACTCTAGTTGGAACACAGGAACGAACCCTGCTTCAAAGTATTGCATCAAAAATTGTAATTACACGCCCCTGTTAACCAGGGGCTGAAAAATTAGGCCTTAGGCACTGGTGCTGGTGCCACAACACTGCAACCCCTCACAGATACTCTAGTTGGAACGCAGGAACAAGCCCTGCTGCAAAGTATTGCATCAAAAATTGTAATTACACGCCCCTGTTAAACAGGGGCTGAAAAATTGGGCCTTAGGCACTGGTGGTGGCGCCCAGAACCAAAAATGTTCTTACAAGCTATCAGCGTGATCATTGAGGAGGAAGAGGATAATTACTCAGGGATAGTTACTCAGCATCAGCATAGGCAGTCTTTGAAGGGATCTGAGATTTCAAAAAAAATTATTCGGTAACATCAGCATCAGGTGCTTGGTAGCTGGTGGTGATCCAAGACTGATTCATCTTTATGAAGGTCAGTCGATCGACCGAGTCGGTGGACAGACGCACCCTGTGATCGGTTACAAAGCCTCCAGCAGCACTGAATGTGCGTTCCGAAAGAAAGCTGGATGCAGGACAGGCCAGTAACTCAATTGCATACTGTGCAAGCTCTGGCCAGTGATCCATCCTCAAGACCCAGTAACCCAGAGGATTTTCGGTGGGAAAGGTGTCCAAGTCAGATCTTGCCCTTAGGTATTCCTGCACCATGTAAAACAGACGCTGGCGATGGTTGCTGGAACCGATCATACCTTGGGGCTGCGGACTAAAAAATTGTCTGAATGCATCGGTCAGACGGCCACCTTCTCCACCGCTCCTTCTTTGACTGACCGAAGCCTCAGCAACACGTTGTCTAGAAACAGGAGTTTGTAACCTCCCAGTCTCTGGGAACGCGTTGCACGTTTCATCCTCTGCTCCCTCTGCGACGGCAAGATAAGGTCCGCAACCTTACCCTTGTAACGTGGATCAAGGAGGGTTGCCAGCCAGTATTGGTCCTTCTCCTTGATACCATGAATACGAGGATCCTTACGCAGGCTTTGCAGGATCAGGGAGGCCATGCAGCGTAGGTTTGCTGAGGCATTCGGTCCGGAGTCCTCTGGGTTACTAAGGATGACATGGTCCACAGCCACCTCCTCCCAGCCACGTACAAGTCCATGTGTTTCTTGGGACTGATCCCTTAAAGACTGCTGCTGATGCTGAGTGCCAGGCTCCACCTCCATACTGACACAATCCTCCTCCTCCTCGTCCTCTTCCTGTGTGATCGGCGGGCACGCAGGAACACTGTCTGGATAAAGGGGGCCTTGAGAGCTAAGGAAGTCCTCCTCTTCCTGCCTCTGTTCTGCCTCAAGTGCCCTGTCCATTATTCCATGCAGAGTGTGCTCCAACAGGTGGACAAGGGGGACAGTGTCACTGATGCATGCACTGTCACTGCTCACCATCCTCGTGGCCTCCTCAAATGGTGACAGGACAGTGCATGCATCCCTGATCATGGCCCACTGGCGTGGGGGAAAAAACCAAGCTCCACTGACCCTGTCCTGGTGCCATAGTCGCACAGGTACTCATTGATGGCCCTCTGCTGCATGTGCAGCCGCTGCAGCATGGCCAACGTTGAGTTCCACCTGGTGGGCATGTCACAGATTAGGCGGTTCTTGGGCAGGTTAAACTCCTTTTGGAGGTCTGCCAGCCGAGCACTGGCATTATATGACCGGCGGAAATGCACACAGACTTTCCTGGCCTGCCTTAGGACATCATGTAAGCCCGGGTACCTGCCCAAGAACCGCTGCACCACCAAGTTAAGGACGTGAGCCAAACAGGGCACATGGGTCATTTGTCCCTGTCGAAGGGCAGAGAGGAGGTTGATGCCATTGTCGCAAACCACCATTCCTGCCTTAAGTTAGTGTGGCGTCAACCACCTCTGAACCTGCCCCTGCAGAGCTGACAGAACCTCTGCCCCAGTGTGGCACCTGTCCCCCAAGCACACCAGCTCAAGCACCGCATGGCATCTTTTGGCCTGCGTACTTGCGTAGCCCCTTGAACGCCTACGTAGCACCGCTGGTTCCGAGGACAAATCACAGGAAGAGGCCATGGAGGAAGACGAAGAGGAGGAGGTGGAGGAGAGAGGTGTGTCACAATCATTAGTAGTGGCATTTTGGAGGCGTTGTGGCGGAACAACCTCCAACACTACTGCACCTTGTCCTGCATCCTTCCCAGCTGCCAGCAGAGTCACCCAATGCGCGATGAAACTTAGGTAGCGTCCCTGTCCATGCCTGCTGGACCATGAGTCAGCGGTAATATGCACCTTACCGCTGACCGCCCTGTCCAGCGAGGCATGGACATTGCCTTCCACATGCCGGTAGAGAGCCGGAATCGCCTTCCGTGAGAAAAAGTGGCGTTTGGGTACCTGCCACTGAGGAACCGCACATTCCACAAACTCACGGAAGGGGGCAGAGTCTACCAACTGAAAAGGCAGCAGTTGAAGTGCTAGCAATGTTGCCAAGCTAGCATTCAACCGCTGGGCATGTGGATGGCTGGGAGCGAACTTCTTTCGGCGGTGCAGCAGCTGGGGCAGGGAAATTTGCCTGGTACAATCTGACGTCGGTGTACTGAAAGCAGATTGCCCACAAGTACTTGGCTGTGACACACCTAATTCTACACCTTCATTCCTCTCAGTGCAGGTCTCAGAGAGGACTGAAGGTATAGTGGGGTTGGAGATCTCAGCTGATGAGGAGCAAGAAGAGGTCCTCTTTGTTCTTTGGTGTGGGTCTTTTAGATACGCTTGCCAACAAATTGCATGGCAGGTCAACATATGTCTGGTCAAGCATGTGGTGCCCAAGCGGGAGATGTTTTGGCCACGGGAGATACGCTTCAGACATATGTTGCAAATAGCAGCGGTGCGATCTGATGCACTCGTCTCAAAAAAGGCCCCCACCAAAAGAACTTTTTGAATAACGCGCAGAGACTGCAGTGCCCTGCACATGCGGAGCTTTGGGGTGTGATGCAGTCAGTGTGCTACCCTTAGGCTGGCCCCTGGAGGGCATCCTGCCTCCTTGGTGATGTGCCTCCTCCTCCTCTCTCCTATCAGGCACCCACGTTGAGTCAGTAACCTCATCATCTTCTCCCTCCTCATCACTGGAGCAAACCTGGCAGTATGCTGCAGCAGGGGGAGCATGACTGCCAGATTGCTGTCCTTCTTGGGCACCCCCTCTGTCCATGCTCACATTACTGCCTTCATCTAGCTCAGTATCATCATCAGAGCCTTCCAAACGCTGGGCATCCTCCTGGAGCATGTACCCAACACTGTGGTCAAACAGTTCGAGGGACTCCTCAGGAGGACATGGTGGGGCTAGGGAAGGAGTCACTGATGACATTGAGCCTAGGGAAGAGGCCGCTGCTTTGCCAGACAAAGTACCCTGAGCATCGGTGAGAGAGGAGTGGGGAGGATGAGGACGGCTTGGTCATCCACTCGACCAAGTCTTACACATGTTGCGGCTCAACACGGCCAGCTGCCGAAAAAAAGGCCAAGCGTGTCCCACGGCCACGTGCTGATGAGGATGCCCCGTCTTCACGACCAGCACTGTTGCCTCTTGACACAGAGCCTGCTTGCCCTCTTTTATTGGCTTGTGACTGTCTGCCTCTCCTTGTTGGCCTTCCAGACATACTAATGGCCTGTAGCTGCACTAAGCTGGGATATATATATATATATATATATATATATATATATATATATACTGATACTGCAGCTAGCAAAATCAACTGCCTGCCTGTAGTATGAGAACACCACCAACCTTCTACAGGTAGCTTTAGGTGAACACTGTGCAGAGCTTGCCAAAAAATAACTTGTAGCTTATTTAGCTGCCTGCGATAGTGATAGGATCAGGAAAACACCACCAACCTTCTACAGGTAGCTTTAGGTGAACACTGTGCAGAGCTTGCCAAAAAATAACTTGTAGCTTATTTAGCTGCCTGCGATAGTGATAGGATCAGGAAAACACCACCAACCTTCTACAGGTAGCTTTAGCTGAACACTGTGCAGAGCTCGCACTACACTAACTTGTAGCTTATTTAGCTGCCTGCGGTAGTGATAGGATCAGGAAAACACCACCAACCTTCTACAGGTGGCTTTAGCTGAACACTGCAGAGCTCGCAAAAAAATAACTTGTAGGTTTAGCTGAACACTGTGAGGAGGTCACACTAAACTAACTTGTAGCTTTAGCTGAACGCTGTGAGGAGGACGCACTACACTAACTTGTAGCTTTAGCTGAACACTGTGCAGAGGTCACACTAAACTAACTTGTAGCTTTAGCTGAACACTGTGAGGAGGACGCACTACACTAACTTGTAGCTTTAGCTGAACACTGTGCAGAGATCTCACTACACTAACTTGTAGTTTTAGCTGAACACTGTGTGGAGGACACACTACACTAACTTGTAGCTTTAGCTGAACACTGTGCAGAGGTCGCACTACACTAACTTGCAGTTTTAGCTGAACACTATGAGAAGGACACACTACACTAACTTGTAGCTTTAGCTGAACACTGTGCAGAGGTCGCACTACACTAACTTGTAGTTTTCGCTGAACACTGTGAGGAGGACACACTACACCAACTTGTAGCTTTAGCTGAACACTGTAAGGAGGATGCACTACCCTAACTTGTAGCTTTAGCTGAACACTGTGCAGAGGTCACACTAAACTAACTTGTAGCTTTAGCTGAACACTGTTCAGAGGACGCACTACACTAACTTGTAGCTTTAGCTGAACACTATGCAGAGGTCTCACTACACTAACTTGTAGTTTTAGCTGAACACTGTGAGGAGGACGCACTACACTAACTTGTAGCTTTAGCTGAACACTGTGCAGAGGTCGCACTACCCTAACTTGTAGTTTTCGCTGAACACTGTGAGGAGGACACACTACACCAACTTGTAACTTTAGCTGAACACTGTGCAGAGGTCTCACTACACTAACTTGTAGTTTTAGCTGAACACTGTGAGGAGGATGCACTACACTACCTTGTAGCTTTAGCTGAACACTGTGCAGAGGTCGCACTACACTAACTTGTAGTTTTAGCTGAACACCGTGAGGAGGACGCACTACCCTACTTTGTAGCTTTAGCTGAACACTGTGCACTACACTAACTTGTAGTTTTAGCTGAACACTGTGCAGAGGTCACACTAAACTAACTTGTAGCTTTAACTGAACACTGTGAGGAGGACGCACTACACTAACTGTAAATAGTCTAACTGCCTGACTGTGGTACTAATAGGATCAAAATAAAACCACCAATTTTCTTCAGGTAGCTGTAAATACTGTAACAAGACAAGCCTGCCTGTCAGTAGGAAGATAACAGGAACGGATCTAGCTAAACCGAATACAGTGTATATATATATATATATGCAACACCTGGGATGCATATATATACACAATACACTGTAAGTGCAGCTAACTCACTGACTGTCCTGCCTAATCTAGCTAACTCAAATGAAATGACACTGTCTCTCTCTCTCTCTCTAAGCACGCCGGAACACACTACACAGGGCCGCCGTGCAGGCGGCCTTATATAGTGTGGGGCGTGTTCTAAACCCCCTGAGCCATAATTGGCCAAAGCCACCCTGGCTTTGGCCAATTACAGTACAGCTCTCTCTACCGACGGCGCTGTGATTGGCCAAGCATGCGGGTCATAGTGGATGCTTTGCCAATCATCAGCCAGCAATGCACTGCGATGCCGCAGTGAATTATGGGCCGTGACGCGCCACATGAATTTGGCGCGAACGGCCCATATCGTTCGCAATTCGACGAAAGATCGAACAGCCGATGTTCGACAACATGGGTTCGACTCGAACACGAAGCTCATCCCTAGCTCTGAGTCCCAAGGCCTGGTGTTGGCCAGGGTGGCCAGACTGGCCTACCAGGATATCAGGAGATTTCCCGGTAGGCCGCCTGCCCTTGGGCCGCTTTGCAGGGCCGATCCTGGGTGGGTGCACAGGCTGCCTCTGAGGGGAAGGGGCACCACCGGACTACAGAGAGCGGAGATTTCCTGCTTACCCGGCGAGGCCGCTATCACTCTAAGTCCCGCCTCCTGGCTCCTATGATAGATAGCACACTGGTCCAAAGCCGGGACGTGTAAAGTCCATCATAGGAGCTGGTCCAGGAGGCAGGACTTAGTGTGACAGCAGCTGTGCTGGGTAAGCGGGAGATACCCGCTTTCTGTAATCCGGCGGCTTTCCTCTCCCTATGCCCTGGCAAGGCTGCACTGATAGGCACTGGCAAGGCTGAGCTAATGAGCACTGATCAGGCTGCATTGATGGACACTGGTCAGGCTGCATCAATGGGCACTGGTGAGGTTGCATTGATGGGCACTGATTGGCTGCATTGATGGGCACTGATCAGGCTGAATTAATGGACACTGGTGAGGCTGCATTGATGGGCACTGGTGAGGCTGCATTGATGGGCACTAATAGGCTGCATTGATGGGCACTGATTGACACTGATGAGGCTGCATTGATGGGCACCGGTGAGGCTGCATTGATGGGCACTGATAGGCTGCATTAATAGGCACTGTTTGACACTGATGAGGCTGCATTGATGGACACTGGTGAGGCTGCATTGATGGGCACTGGTGAGGGAGGCTGCATTGATGGGCACTGATCAGGCTGCATTGATGGACACTGGTGAGGCTGCATTGATGGGCACTAGTGAAGGAGGCTGCATTGATGGACACTGGTGAGGCTGCATTGATGGGCACTGGTGAGGCTGCATTGATGGGCACTGATAGGCTGCATTGATGGACACTGGTGAGGCTGCATTGATGGACACTGGTGAGGGAGGCTGCATTGATGGACACCGGTGAGGGAGGCTGCATTGAGGGCACTGGTGAGGGAGGTTGCATTGATGGACACTGGTGAAGGAGGTTGCATTGATGGACACTGGTGAGGCTGCAATGATGCGCACTGGTGAGGCTGCATTGATGGGCACTGATAGGCTGCATTGGTGGACACTGGTGAGGGAGGCTGAATTGATGGACACTGGTGAGGGAGGCTGCATTGATGGACACTGGTGAGGCTGCATTGATGGGCACTGATCAGACTGCATCAATGGACACTGGTGAGGCTGCGCAGTGATGGGCACTGATAGGCTGCATTGATGGACACTGGTGAGGCTGCATTGATGGACATTGGTGAGGGGGATGGGGGACAAAGATTTGTGCTGGGAGGGGGGATTTCAGCAAGGGGGTGGATTTGTACCGGGAGGAGGGGGGATTTATGCTTAGGGGTAAGCATGCAGATTAGTGCTCAATTTTGGTTTTTGTTCTTTTTTTGGGGGGGGGGGGATTTTGCTGACACATAATCCTCATACATCCGCAGTTTACAATCACTTTACCACAGCAATGATGGGGCACTATCCCTCCCACTGACACTAGGGATGGGCTGAACACCCCCGGTTCGGTTCGCATCCAGGTGAACGGACCGAAAGTTTGCACAAACATTTCGAACACCGTTAAAGTCCATGGGACTCGAATGTGAGAAATCAAAAGTGCGAATTTTAAAGGCTAATATGTAAGTTATTGTCCTAAAAAGGGTTTGGGGACCCGGGTCCTGCCCCTGGGGACATGTATCAATGGAAAAGAAAGTTTTCAAAACGGACGTTTTTTCGGGAGCAGTGATTTTAATGATGCTTAAGGTGAAAAAATAAAAGTGAAATATTCCTTTAAATATCGTACCTGGGGGGTGTCTATAGTATGCCTGAAAAAGTGGCGCATGTTTCCCGTGTTTAGAAACCTGCACAAAATGACATTTCTAAAGGAATAAAAGTCATTTAAAACTGCTTGCGGCTGTAATGTAATGTCGGGTCCCGGCAATATGGATGAAAATCAGTGAGACAAACGGCATGGGTACCCCCCAGTCCATTACCAGGCCCTTTGGGTCTTGTATGGATATTAAGGGGAACACCCAAATTAAAAAAGGAAACAGCAGTATACAGGCCCTATATACTCTGAACAGCAGTATACAGTCTCTGTACTCTGAACAGCAGTATACAGGCGGTGCAAACAAGACAGGGACTGTAGGTTTGTTGTTAAGTAGAATCTGTTTGTAATTTGGAACAGGTACATTTTGTATGTGTAGCTCCAGCCAAAAAATCTATGTGAAAGCTTTTTGGAAAACATAGCGAAGGGTTATCACCCCTGTAACATTTGTTTTGCTGTCTGTGCACCTCTTCAGAAGATTTCACCTCACTTTCTGTCCCAATGACAATTGGATTTTGAAAATTTGGGGTTTTTAAGGGAAACAAGTATTGGTGATAAATCAGTGGAGACACCTTTTTCCCATATTAACTCTTACGGGAGAGAATTTCCCTTTCTAGGGGTAGATTTCCTCACACTTCCTGTTGTCTCCATTTGTAAGTAGGAGTCGTTTGTAAGTCGGATTTTTGAAAATAGGGGACTGCCTGTATATACTATACGGCCTGCCCTATACACTCTGCGGAAAATTGGGTCTTAGGTGTTGGTGGTACCAGAACACTGTAACCCCTCACAGTTACTCTTGGTGGGCGCAGGAACGGGCCCTGCTGTGAAATATTATATCAAAAATTGTAATTACATGCCCTTGTTAAACAGGCGCAGAAAAATTGGGCCTTAGGCAGTGGTGGTGGTGCCACAACACTGCAACCCCTCACAGATACTCTTGTTGAGCGCAGGAATGAGCCCTGCTGCAAAATAGTACAGCAAACATTGTAATTACACGCCCCTGTTAAACAGGGGCAGAAAAATTGGGCCTCATGCTCTGTACACACGAATGGACTTTCCGGCAGACTAGGTCCGCCGGTCTTCCCAACGGACTTTCGACGGAGTTACGGCGGACTCCTGAATGAACAGACTTGCCCACACACGGACTAAAGTCCGTTCATTTTGAACGTGATGAGGTACGATGGGACTAGAAAAGGAAGTCAATCTCGCCACTTTTATTGGCGAAATTGACAACTTGCGAGCCCCGTCGCAGAGCATACCGGGCCCTTAGGTCTGGTATGGATTTTAAGGGGAACCCCCTACGCTGAAAAAACGTCATGGGTTTCCCCCCCAAAATCCATACCAGACCCTTATCCGAGCACGCAGCCCAGCCAGTCAGGAAAGGGGGTGGGGACGAGCGAGCGCCCCCCCTCCTGAACCGTGGCCACATGCCCTCAACATGGGGGGTGGGTGCTTTGGGGGAGGGGGGCGCCCTGCGGCCCCCCCACCCCAAAGCACCATGTCCCCATGTTGTTGAAGACAAGGGCCTCTTCCCGACAACCCTGGCCGTTGGTTGTCGGGGTCTGCGGACGGGGGGCTTTTTGGAATCCGGGAGCCCCCTTTAATAAGGGGGCCCCTAGATCCTGGCTCCCCACCCTATGTGAATGAGTATGGGGTACATCGTACCCCTACCCATTCACCTGGGGGAAAAGGTGTCAATAAAAAAACACACTACACAGGTTTTTAAAGTAATTTATTAGACTCCGGGGGTCTTCTTTCCGACTTCGCCGCTCTCTCCGGCCTCTTCTCCTGGTGTCCGGTTCTTCTCCCGCTCTTTGGCCTCTTCTCCCGGTGTTCGACCTCTTTTCCTGGTGTCCGGTTCTTCTGCCGGCTCCTCCGCTATCTTCTGCCGCTCTTTTGCTAGTGGTGGCCCGGACTTCTGCGTCGTCTTCTTCCCTCTTTTCTTCTTCCGATGTTGACACGACGCTCTCTCTCGCTGTAATGCTGTGTGAGCGCTCCGCATTGACTTATATAGGCGGTGACCCCGCCCCCTTATGACGTCACAGTCCCGGGGCATGTTTGGACTGTGACGTCATAAGGGGGCGTGGTCAAAATCACCCAATCCCAAATCACCTTGTCCCTATGTTGCTGAGGACAAGGGCCTCTTCCCGACAACCCTGGCCGTTGGTTGTCGGGGTCTGCGGGCAGGGGACATATCGGAATCCAGGAGCCCCCTTTAATAAGGGGGCCCCAAGATCCCGGCCCCCCACATCGTACCCCTACCCATTCACCTGGGGGTAAAAAATGTCCACAAAAAAACACACTAGACAGGTTTTTAAAGTAACTTATTAGGCAGTTCCGGGGGCCTTCTGATTTCGGGGGTCTCTTCCGACTTCTCCGCTCTCTCCGGCCTCTTCTCCCGGTGTTCGGTTCTTCTGCCGGGCTCCTCCACTATCTTGTGCTCTTTTTGCCCCTCTTTTGCTAGCGGTGGCCCGGTCTTCTCCATCATCTTGTTCCCTCTTCTCTTCTTCCGATGTTGATACAATGCTCTCTCCCGCTGTAATGCCTTGTGAGCGTTGTGCAACGACTTATATAGGCATTACGTAACGGGTGACCCCGCCCCCTCTGACGTCACAGGGAATGTCACAGGGAAGTCCCCGTCAAGTCCCCGTGCGTCAGAGGGGGGCAGGGTCACTGGCTGGCCCCGTCCTCCGTTATTTAAGACGGGAAGCATCACACAGCGGGAGCCTCCCATCATGGATGCGGAGCGGCCCAAGAAGAAGAAGGGAAGAAGGCGCTGGATGAGAACACTGGAGGAAGAACCAGAAGAACCAGAAGAAGAAGAAGATGGAGGGAGAAACTGAAGGAAGTTAGAAGAAAGAAGATAGAAGAGAAAGATGGAAAAAAGAAGACTTTAAATAAAGGAATTGTCAAAAACTGTCTCTTGTCATTTTTAACATTTTTGACAGTTTTTTTGTGAAATGGTAGGGGTATTTTTGTACCCCCTTACCATTTCACACAGGGGGGGCCGGGATCTGGGGGTCCCCTTGTTAAAGTAGACCCCCGTAGACCCCCACACCTACCGGACAAGGGTTGTGGGGATGAGGCCCTTGTCCCCATCAACATGGGGACAAGGTGCTTTGGGGGGCTACCCCAAAGCACCCTCCCAATGTTGAGGGCATGTGGCCTGGTACGGTTCAGGCGCTCTCCCCCCCCCTCTTTTCCTGCGGCCTGCCAGGTTGTGTGCTCGGATAAGGGTCTGGTATGGATTTTTGGGGGGACCCCACGCCATTTTAAGAAAAAAATTTGGCGGGGTTCCCTTAAAATCCATACCAGACCTCAAGGGTCTGGTATAGATTTTGAGGGGGACCCCCACGCCATTTTTTTTTATTTTGGCCGGGGTTCCCCTTAATATCCATACCAGACCTAAAGGGCCTGGTATGGAATTTAGGGGGACCCCCACGCCATTTTTATTTTAAATTTTGGTTCGGGGTTCCCCTGTGGGGAAATCCCATGGCGTTTTCATCAATGAACTTTTATGTGTATTGTCGGACCGACAATTTATTAATAGCCGCGAGTAGTTTTAAATGACTTTTTTTCCTTTGAAATGTCATTTTGCTGTCAGACTGTTCTAAACACGGGCCCCTTTACAGGCATACTATAGACACCCCCCAGGTACGAAATTTAAAGGAATATTACACTTTTATTGTTTCACTTAAAGCATTATTAAAATCACTGCTCCCGAAAAAACTTCCGTTTTTAAAACTATTTTTTTGCATTGATCCATGTCCCCTGGGGCAGGACCCAGGTCACCAAACACTTTTTATGACAATAACTTGCATATAAGCCTTTAAAATGAGCACTTTTGATTTCTCCCATAGACTTTTAAAGGTCTAAGGGTTGAATTTGCCGCAAAATTGTTCGCTGTTTGGCAAACTGGCGAACAGCCGATGTTCGAGTCGAACATGAGTTCGACTCAAACTTGAAGCTCATCCCTACTGGCCAGTGATCCATCCTCAAGACCCAGTAACCCAGTGGATTTTCGGTTGGAAAGGTCTCCAAGTCTGATCTTGCCCCTAGGTATTCCTGCACCATGTACAACATACGCTGGCGATGGTTGCTGGAACCGATCAGGCCTTGGGGCTGTGGACTAAAAAATTGTCTGAACGCATTGGTCAGACGACCACCTTCTCCACCGCTCCTTCTGTGACCGACTGAAGCCTCAGCAACATGTT
Organism: Lithobates septentrionalis; assembly: GCA_037952835.1. Classification (NCBI taxonomy): domain Eukaryota; kingdom Metazoa; phylum Chordata; class Amphibia; order Anura; family Ranidae; genus Lithobates; species Lithobates septentrionalis. The sequence continues at coordinate 82,285 of JBBDGP010003033.1, read as the reverse complement.
GTCCAGGAGGACCAGGAAATTGCAACCTCCCAGACTCTGGAAACGCATTGCACAAACCTTTCAGCAAGGCCTCCCGAAGATGTTTCATCGTCTGCTCCCTCTGCGATGGCTGGATACCCTTGTAACGTGGATCAAGAAGGGTTGCCAGCCAGTACTGATCCCACTCCTTGATACCATGAATATGAGGGTCCTTTCGCAGGCTTTGCAGGATCAGGGAGGCCATGCAGCGTAGGTATGCTGAGGCATTTGGTCCGGAGTCCTCTGGGTCACTAAGGACAACCTGATCCGCAGCCACCTCCTGCCGGCCACGTACAAGTCCATGGGTTTCTGGGGCCTGAAAACGATCCCTTGAAGACTGCTGCTGATGCTGAGTGCCAGGCTCCATCTCCATGATGACACAATCCTCCTCCTCTTCCTGTGTGATAGGCGGGCCTGCAGGAATACTGTCTGGATAAATGGAGCCTTGAGACATAAGGAAGTCCTCCTCTTCCTCCCTCTGTTCTGCCTCAAGTGCCCTGTCCATTATTCCACGCAGCGTGTGCTCCAACAGGTAGACAAGAGGGACAGTATCACTGATGCATGCACTGTCACTGCTCACCATCCTTGTGGCCTCCTCAAATGGTGACAGAACAGTGCATGCATCCTTGATCATGAGCCACTGGCGTGGCGAAAAAAAGTCAAGCTCCCCTGACCCTGTCCTGGTGCCCTACTTGCACAGGTACTCATTGATGGCCCTCTGCTGCACGTGCAGCCGCTGCAGCATTGCCAACATTGAGTTCCACCTGGTGGGCATGTCCCAGATGAGGCGGTTCTTGGGCAGGTTACTTTCATTTTGGAGGTCAGCAAGCCGAGTACTGGCATTATATGACCGGCGGAAATGCCCACAGACTTTCCTGGCCTGCCTCAGGAAATCCTGTAAGCCCGGGTACCTGCACAAGAACCGCTGCACCACCAAATTAAGGACATAAACAAAACTGGGAACATGGGTCAAGTGTCCCTGTCGGAGGGCGGAGAGGAGGTTGGTGCCATTGTCGCAAACCACCATTCGTGGCTGAAGCTGGCGTGGTGTCAACCACCTCTGAGCCTACCCCCGCAGAGCTGCCAGAATCTCTGCCCCAGTGTGGCTCCTGTCCCCTAAGCAGACCAACTCATGCTTTCGTAGTCCCTAGAACGCCTACGGAACACCGCTGGTTCCAAGGACAAATCTGCACAGGAAGAGGCCATAGAGTAAGAAGAAGAGGAGGGGGTGGAGGAGAGAGGTGTGGCAGAATCACCACTACCAATATTTTGGAGGCGTGGTGGCGGAACAAGCTCCAACAATACTGCACCCTGTCCTGCATCCTTCCAAGCTGCCAGCAGGGTTACCCAGTGCGCCGTGAAAGAAAGGTAACATCCCTGTCCATGCCTGCTGGACCATGAATCAGCGGTAATATGCACCTTACCGCCCTGTCTAACGAGGCCAAGACATTGCCTTCCATGTCGGTAAAGAGCCGGAATGACCTTCTGAGAAAAAAATTGGCGTTTGGGAACCTGCCACTGAAGTACCGCACATTACACAAATTCTTGAAAGGGGGCAGAGTCTACCAGCTGAAAAGGCAGCAGTTGGAGTGCTAGCAATTAAGCCAAACTAGCATTCAGCCGCTGAGCATGTGGATGGCTGGGACCGAATTTCTTTCGCCAGTTTAGCAACTGGAGTAGGAAAATTTGCCTGCTACAATCGGATGTTGGTATACCACTAGCAGATTGCCCGCAAGTGCTTAGGACACCTAATTCTACACCTTCATTCCTCTCAGTGCAGGTCTCTGAGAGGACTGAAGTTATAGTGGGGTTGGAGATCTCAGCTGATGAGGAGCAAGGAGAGGTCCGCCTTGTTGTTTGCTGTGGGTCTTTTAAGTACTTTTGCCAATGGACTGCATGGGAGCTCGACATATGTCTGGTCAAGCATGTGGTGCCCAAGCGGCTGCTGTTTTGGCCATGCTTGATACGCTTCAGACATATGTTGCAAACAGCATCGGTGAGATCTGCTGCAGACATCTCAAAAAAGGCCCACACCAAAGAACTTTTGGAAAAACGCGCAGAGTCAGCAGCGCCCTGCACATGCAGAGCTCTGCGGGGTGATGCAGCCGGTTGCCTACCCTTAAGCTGGCCCCTGGAGGGCCTCCTGCCTCATTGGTGATGTGCCTCCTCCTCTCTCCTATCTGGCACCCACGTAGAGTCAGTGACCTCATCATCCCCTCCCTCCTCGCCACTGGAGCAAACCTGGCAGTATGCTGCAGCTGGGGGAACATGACTGCCAGTTTCTTGTCCTTCTTGGGCACCCCCTCTCTCTGGGCTCATGTTACTGCCTTCATCCTCAACCTGGGTACCATCATCAGAGCCTTCAAAACGCTGCGCATCTTCCTGCAGCATGTACCCTGCACTGTGGTCAAACAGTTCGGGGGACCCCTAAGGGCATGATGGTAGGGCTAGGGAAGGAGTGACTGATGACATTGAGCTGATGGAAGAGGCCACTTTGGCAGCTGCATTGGCAGGCAAACTACTCTGAGCCTGGGTGGAGAGGATGAAGAGGATGAGGACGGCTTGGTCATCCACTCTATCAATTCTTCTGCATGTTGTGGCTCAACAGGGGCCAGCTGCCGAAAAAAAGGACAAGCGTGCCCCGCGGCCACATGGTGAGGATGCACCATGTCCATGACCAGCACTGTTGGCTGTAGACACAGAGTCTGCTTGCCCTCTTTTAGTTGCCTGGGAGCGTCTGCCTCTAGTTGGTGGCCTTCCAGACATACTGTACAATTAGGTCAGCAAAACAACGCCTGAAGTTTACTAAAAACAGTACACCAAGAATGGCCTACAGTCAGGTATAGGCTTGGCTAGACTATATATATATATATATATATATATATATATATATATATACAGGTAAAAGCCAGTAAATTAGAATATTTTGAAAAACTTGATTTATTTCAGTAATTGCATTCAAAAGGTGTAACTTGTACATTATATTTATTCATTGCACACAGACTGATGCATTCAAATGTTTATTTCATTTAATTTTGATGATTTGAAGTGGCAACAAATGAAAATCCAAAATTCCGTGTGTCACAAAATTAGAATATTGTGTAAGGGTTAAATTTTGAAGACACCTGGTGCCACAAACTAATCAGCTGATTAACTCAAAACACCTGCAAAGGGCTTTAAATGGTCTCTCAGTCCAGTTCTGAAGCCTACACAAACATGGGGAAGACTTCAGATTTGACAGCTGTCCAAAAGGCGACCATCGACACATTGCACAAGGAGGGAAAGACACAAAAGGTTATTGCTGAAGAGGCTGGCTGTTCTCAGAGCTCTGTGTCCAAACACATTAATAGAGAGGCAAAGGGAAGGAAAAACTGTGGTCAGAAAAAGTGTACAAGCGATAGGGATCACCGCGCCCTAGTCAAGATTGTGAAAAAAAACCCCTTCAAAAATGTGGGGGAGATTCACAAGGAGTGGACAGCTGCTGGAGTCAGTGCTTCAAGATCCACCACCAAGAGACGCTTGAAAGACATGGGTTTCAACTGCCGCATACCTCGTGTCAAGCCACTGTTGACCAAGAAACAGCGCGAAAAGCGTCTCGCCTGGGCTAAGGAAAAAAAGAGCTGGACTGCTGCTGAGTGGTCCAAAGTCATGTTTTCTGACGAAAGCAAATTTTGCATTTCCTTTGGAAATCGAGGTCCCAGAGTCTGGAGGAAGACAGGAGAGGCACAGGATCCACGTTGCCTGAAGTCTAGTGTAAAATTTCCACCATCAGTGATGGTTTGGGGTGCCATGTCATCTGCTGGTGTCGGTCCACTCTGTTTCCTGAGATCCAGGGTCAACGCAGCCGTCTACCAGCAAGTTTTAGAGCACTTCATGCTTCCTGCTGCTGACCTGCTCTATGGAGATGGAGATTTCAGGTTCCAACAGGACTTGGCGCCTGCACACAGCGCAAAATCTACCCGTGCCTGGTTTACGGACCATGGTATTTCTGTTCTAAATTGGCCAGCCAACTCCCCTGACCTTAGCCCCATAGAAAATCTGTGGGGTATTGTGAAAAGGAAGATGCAGAATGCCAGACCCAACAACGCAGAAGAGTTGAAGGCCACTATCAGAGCAACCTGGGCTCTCATAACACCTGAGCAGTGCCAGAAACTCATCGACTCCATGCCACGCCGCATTAATGCAGTAATTGAGACAAAAGGAGCTCCAACCAAGTATTGAGTATTGTACATGCTCATATTTTTCATTTTCATACTTTTCAGTTGGCCAACATTTCTAAAAAATCCCTTTTTTGTATTAGCCTTAAGTAATATTCTAATTTTGTGACACACGGAATTTTGGATTTTCATTTGTTGCCACTTCAAATCATCAAAATTAAATGAAATAAACATTTGAATGCATCAGTCTGTGTGCAATGAATAAATATAATGTACAAGTTACACCTTTTGAATGCAATTACTGAAATAAATCAAGTTTTTCAAAATATTCTAATTTACTGGCTTTTACCTGTATATATATATATATATATATATATATATATATATATATATATATATATATAAGTCTCTCTCTCTCTATATATATATATAATAAACTGCAGCTCACTGAGTCACCTGCCTGAAAGTGTCCTTGAACACGTATTCCAGGAATGGCCTACAGGCAGGTATAGGTAGGCTTGGCTGGACTACAATGCAGTGGATATATATTTTATGAACTGCACCTCACTGAGTCACCTGCCTGAAAGCGTCTTTGAACACGTACTCCAGGAATGGCCTACTGTCAGGTATAGGCTTGGCTATACTATATATATATATATATATATATATATATATATATATATATATATTATATATATATACAAGCCTGTAAATATATAAATATATATATATATATTAGATGAGCTGCAGCACACTGAGTCACCTGCCTAAAAGTGTCTTTGAACACGTACTCCAGGAATGGCCTATAGTTAGGTATAGGCTTGGCTAGACTATACATATGTATACAGTGGGGACGGAAAGCATTCAGAGCCCCTTAAATTTTTCACTCTTTGTTATATTGCAGCCAGAGGCGTCGCCAGGGGGTGGCTATCGAGGCTGGAGCCTCGAATGTGGAGCCCATAGCCCCGAGTCTCAGCGGGTGTGCAGGAGAAACTAGCGGGCGGGTCGCGGCTGCGGCAGGCGGCATTGGAGGTAGAGGAGAGAAGAGCAGGCATGTACTCCCCCCACCCCCCCGCAGCGCTCATCTCTTCTCCCTGCTTAGTTATGCAGCGGGGCTGCATACAGACATGATGCTCAGCTGTCCTGTGACCAGTGGCCCCGGCCGCGAGATCGAGAGCGGCGCATCCCGATTCCCGTGCCCACTGACATCTGTGTTACACTCACTGTCGAGGGCTGGGCAGCGGGCGCTCTGTGATTTGCTGTGCAGGCGGCGGACATGTCTGATTGGCCCGGTGGAGGTGGTGACTGGTCACATGTGGAGGCGGGGCTGGGCTGGACTGTGGATGATCTTGGCCGCCCGGAGTCCCGCCTCCCTGCCTGGTGCGCGATGTGTCTCCTCTTTACTGAGGTCTGTCATCTGCTCTTCCTCCAGCCTGTCAGAGTGCTCCTCTCTGTCATCCCGCCCCTCTCTGTCATCCCGCCCCTCTCTGTCATCCCGCCCCTCTCTGTCAGCACCCCCGTCTCTGTTAGCCCACTCCTCTGTGCCAGCCCACCCCCCCTGTCAGCACCCCCTCTGTCAGCACCCCCCTATGTCAGCACCCCCCCTCTCTGTCAGCCCACCCCCCCTGTCAGCACCCCCCTCTCTGTCAGCCCACCCCCCCTCTGTCAGCCCACCCCCCCTGTCAGCACCCCCCTCTCTGTCAGCCCACCCCCATGACAGCACCCCCCTCTCTGTCAGCCCACCCCCCCAGTCAGCACCCCCCTCTCTGTCAGCCCACCTCCCCAGTCAGCACCCCCCTCTCTGTCAGCACCCCCCTCTCTGTCAGCCCACCCCCCCCCCCTCTGTCAGCCCACACCCTCTTTTAGCACCCCCCCCGTCAGCCCTCCCCCTCTCTGTCAGCACCACCCCCCTCTGTGTCAGCACCCCCCTCTCTGTCAGCCCACCCCCCCTCTGTCAACCCACCCCCCCTGTCAGCACCCCCCTCTCTGTCAGCACCCCCCTCTCTGTCAGCACCCCCTCTCTGTCAGCCCACTCCCCCAGTCAGCACCCCCCTTTCTGTCAGCCCACTCCCCCAGTCAGCACCCCCTCTCTGTCAGCCCACCCCCTTCTCTGTCAGCCCACCCCCTCTCTGTCAGCACCCCCTCTCTGTCAGCACCCCCTCTCTGTCAGCCCACTCCCCCAGTCAGCACCCCCCTCTCTGTCAGCACCCCCTCTCTGTCAGCCCACTCCCCCAGTCAGCACCCCCTCTCTGTCAGCCCACCCCCTTCTCTGTCAGCCCACCCCCTCTCTGTCAGCACCCCCTCTCTGTCAGCACCCCCCTCTCTGTCAGCACCCCCCTCTCAGTCCATACCCTCTCTGTCAGCACCCCCCTCTCTGTCAGTCCATACCCTCTCTGTCAGCCCACCCCCTCTCTGTCAGTACCCCCTCTCTGTCAGCACCCCCTCTCTGTCAGCCCACCCCCCCAGTCAGCACCCCCCTCTCTGTCAGCCCACCCCCCTGTCAGCACCCCCCTCTCTGTCAGCACCCCCCTCCCTGTCAGCCCACCCCCCTGTCAGCACCCCCCTCTCTGTCAGCACCCCCCTCTCAGTCCATACCCTCTCTGTCAGCACCCCCCTCTCTGTCAGTCCATACCCTCTCTGTCAGCACCCCCCTCTCTGTCAGTCCATACCCTCTCTGTCAGCACCCCCCTCTCTGTCAGTCCATACCCTCTCTGTCAGCGCCCCCCTCTCTGTCAGCCCACCCCCCCTCTGTCAGCGCCCCCCTCTCTGTCAGCCCACACCCTCTTTTAGCACCCCCCCGTCAGCCCTCCCCCTCTCTGTCAGCACCCCCCTCTCTGTCAGCCCACCCCCATGACAGCATCCCCCTCTCTGTCAGCCCACCCCCCCAGTCAGCACCCCCCTCTCTGTCAGCACCCCCCTCTCAGTCCATACCCTCTCTGTAAGCACCCCCCTCTCTGTCAGCCCACCCCCCCTCTGTCAGCGCCTTCCTCTCTGTCAGCCCACACCCTCTTTTAGCACCCCCCCCCGTCAGCCCTCCCCCTCTCTGTCAGCACCACCCCCCTCTGTGTCAGCACCCCCCTCTCTGTCAGCCCGCACCCCCTCTCTCAAGAGAACACCGGCACGGCGACGCCTCCTTCTACCTCAACCTCCAGAGTCACGCTGAATAACAGCCATGGTGGCTGTGACTGGGAGTGGGACAGAACGAAGATAAAAAAAAAAGGTGTCACTCTCTCTCTGTGTTTCTCGCTCTCCTTCTCTCTCTCGCTTTCTCTCTTTCTCCCCTTCTCTCCTTCTCTCTCTCTTCTTCTCTGTCTCTATTCTCTCTCTTCTCTCTTTTGACGGGCACAGTGGCTTCATTTCACGGGGCACAGTGGTTGCAATTGATGGGGTACAGTGGTTGCAATTGATGGGCACAGTGGCTGCATTTGACGGGGCACAGTGGCTGCAATTGATGATTTGACTGCCCCTTGGCTAATTTTAAATAAATAAACTTGGGCTTTAAGGGGGCAAGGGCAGGTAGGTCAGTGCATGTCAGGTAGGTCAGTGTATGTCAGATAGGTAGGTCAGTGTATGTCAGATAGGTAGGTCTGTGTGTGTCAGGTAGTATCAGGCTCCAACTTACCAGACCGGCGAGTCCCGTCGGGCAGAGGGTAGGCTCCCTTACCCTCCGACTATTGGCCCCCTGGTAGAGTAAACAGGGGGTACAACAGTACGGAGTGGTATGAAGGCCTGTGTGGCTGTTCCTGGGAATGCTGTCCGGGAGACTCAGGGTTAACTGTAGCAAAGGCTGAGTAGACTGGAGCACCTTCACTGAGCAGAGCAGGCTGGTGTGGACACAGGTAGGAAGACTGCAGACAGGCTGACTGGATCCCAGGGAGCAGGCAGATGGATGGTCAGGAGACAGGCCGGGTTTGGCAGCAGGCGGACGGCAAAGGTACAGTGGAACAGGCAGGCGGATGGTCAGACAAGCAAAGGTCGGTGCAGGCAGAGTTCAGAGAGTGGTCAGGGGACAAGGCCGGATCAATAGGAATAACAGGAACAACAAGGTACACGGACAGGCTCTGGAACTACAAGCTGTTGATTAGGCAGCACTGGTCACCAGAACTTACCGGCTTAAATAGGGCTTTTGGCGCCAACCGACGTGCACGCGCGCGCCCCGGCACACCCAGGCACGCGCGCCCGCCAACGCCCGCGCGCGCGCCCCCGCACACCGGCGTGCACAGTGGAACGATCCCGGACACACACACCGGCGCCACGAGGAGCCCGCACAGCGAGGTCCGCAGAAACGCGCGCGCCAACGCGCGCCGACGCACCCTGACGCACACCACCGCGGGCACCCTGCCTGCCAAGGTAAGAACCCTGACAGTGCCCCCTCCTCAAGGGCAGCCTCCGGATGCCCAGCTGAGCCAGCTTGTGAGCATGGGAGTTCTTGAAGGTTTGTAGCAATTTGTTGGCATGCAGGTTATCTTCGGGTTCCCAGGAATTATCCTCGGGTCCATACCCCTTCCATTTGATGAGGTACTGGAGCCGGTTCTGCCTTTTCCTACAGTCCAGGATTGCCTCGACTTCGAACTCCTCCTCATTGTTGACCAAAACAGCCTCCGGTGGCTTGGCCTTACGGTCAGGAAAAGGATCGTGGGTAACTGGTTTTAGTAATGAAACGTGGAAGACCGGATGGATTCTAAGGGACTCTGGCAGACTAAGTTCAAAAGCAACATCGTTCACCTTTCTCTTCACCCGAAACGGGCCCAGAAATTTAGGTCCCAGCTTTTTGGAAGGACAAGCCAACTTTAGGTTAGTTGAAGAGAGCCATACTTGGTTGCCAGGTTCAAGGGCGAGTTCTCCTCGTCTTTTCCTATCGAACATCCTCTTAAAGGAAGCCTGGGATAGGGCCATGGTTTCCTGCAAGATCTTCCAGTTACTAGAAAAGAACTCCATTGTTTCCGTTACTGCGGGTAGAGAACATTCCGGGATAGAACTGGGAAGGAAGGAAGGATTGAATCCGTAATTCGCAAAGAACGGCGTCTGGTTGATAGCAGAGTGTAGGGAGTTGTTATAAGAGAATTCGGCGACTGGTAACAAAGACACCCAGTCGTCTTGAGTAAATACAGAAAAACAACGGAGGTATTGCTCCAGCGTCTGGTTAGTTCTCTCTGTCTGGCCGTTCGTCTGAGGGTGGTAGGCCGAGGAGAATGCCAATTCGATTTCCAAAGCGGCACACAGTGCTCTCCAGAACCGGGAGGTAAATTGAACACCTCGGTCGGATACAATATTCGCAGGCACCCCATGTAACCTTACTACTTCCTTGATGAATATCTTCGCCGTTTCTACGGCTGTGGGAGTACCCTTCATAGGGATGAAGTGTGCCATCTTGGATAACCTGTCAATCACCACAAAGATGGTTGAGAAACCTTCAGAGGGGGGCAACTCCACAATAAAATCCATCGAAAGCATCTTCCAAGGCCTGTCAGGAATCGGTAAGGGTCTCAATAAACCCCAGGCCTTTGAGCGGTTGCTTTTATTCCGGGCACAAGTGCAGCAAGAACCCACATACCTCTTACAGTCCTCCAGAAGACGTGGCCACCAAAAGGTGCGTAGCACCAATTCTGAGGTTTTCCGAGCTCCGAAGTGACCCGCCAGCTTGTGGTCATGACATAGTTCCAGTACCAGTACCCTACATCTTTCAGGTACGAAAATCTTGCCTTCATGCCAGAGCAACCCATCATTTAGACTGGTTCCCGTAGGAAGAGGAATTTCAGAGGAGGCTTGTTTAATCCTGGAAATTAAATCTTCCTGAAGGAGTAAGAAACTACCTGCAGGCAGAATAGTATCAGGAGGAGTACTTTCCTTGGAGTCGTGGTACATCCGTGATAGAGCATCAGGTTTTCCATTCTTGGATCCGGGCCTGTACGTTATGTGAAAGGAGAAGCGGGAAAAAAAAAGTGCCCATCTAGCCTGTCGTGGTCTAAGTCGCTTGGCTGCTCTTAAATATTCCAAGTTCTTGTGGTCGGTAAAGATAAGAACCGGATGTACCGCACCCTCTAATAGATAGCGCCATTCTTCTAAGGCCGCTTTGATGGCCAACAGTTCTCGGTCTCCGACATCATAATTTCTTTCGGATGATGAAAGTTTACGGGAAAAGAATGCTACGGGGAACAAGAGGGCCTTGGGGCCCTGACGTTGGGACAGTACTGCTCCCACTGCGATCTCCGAAGCATCCACCTCCAGCACAAACGGTAATGCAGGATCCGGGTGTTTGAGAATAGAGGCAGAAGTAAACAGTCCCTTTAATTTCTCGAACGCTGCCTGTGCTTGGGATGACCAACAGAATCGTGTCCCCTGTTTGGTAAGTTCCGTTATTGGTGCGATGATTTTAGAAAAGTCTTTAATGAACTTCCTATAGAAGTTGGAGAATCCTACGAAACGTTGGACTCCTTTCCGGTCTGTAGGAGCCGGCCAGTCCAGGATGGCCGATACTTTTTGTGGGTCCATCTTGATTCCTTCAATAGAAATAATGAGCCCCAAGAACTGAATACTCTGGCGTTCGAACTCACATTTATCTAGTTTAGCGTATAAACCATGTTGCCTGAGCCGGACAAGAACATTCCTGACATGCCTGCGATGATCTGCCAAAGAAGAGGAGAAGATGAGTATATCGTCCAGATAAACGATGACATAGAGATCCAGGATATCTCTAAAGATGTCGTTCATAAAGTGCTGGAACGTAGCCGGGGCATTACAAAGACCAAAGGGCATGACCTGGTACTCGAAGTGCCCGAAACGAGTGCGAAACGCAGTCTTCCACTCGTCACCCTCTCGGATGCGGATTAAGTTATAAGCACCCCGGAGATCCAGTTTAGTAAAGAGTCTGGCGGTGCCCAGCCTTTGGAATAACTCAGGGACCAGAGGGAGCGGGTAGCGATTTTTAATCGTGATTTTGTTCAGTTCGCGATAATCAATACATGGCCGCAGGGAATGATCCTTCTTTTCCACAAAAAATAAACCTGCACCAGCCGGAGAGGTGGACGGGCGGATAAATTTCTTTTTCAGATTTTCATCTAAGTACTGCTTCAGGGTGCCCAGTTCCTGCTCCGTCAAGGGGAAGATCCGGCCAAAAGGTACCTCGGTTCCAGGAAGCAATTCAATTGGGCAATCGTAGGGCCTGTGTGGTGGAAGTAATTCTGCCCCCTTCTTGCTAAACACATCCGCAAAGTCTTGGTATGGCTCAGGGATAGCTTGCAGCGGGTCAACATCTGGATGCAGACAGAGGAGTTGAGCCATATCACGGCCTGTCCCTTGCAAGCAGTGTTGAAGACAGTATCCAGAGGGGAACTCGACATTTCCTGAAGCCCAGTTGATTTGAGGGTTGTGCGTTTGAAGCCAGGGCATTCCAAGAATAACTGGAAAGAGTGGGGACGAAATGGCGTCCAGACAGAGATATTCATGGTGTTGCGGCCCCATGATGGCTTCTAAAGGGACAGTCTCCTGAGTGACTGGGCCGGAGCGGAGAGCAGAGCCGTCAGCGAGATGAACAGCAAGGCTTTGAGTCTTGGTTTGGAGAGGGATGGCATGTTGAAAGGCAAAGGTCCGGTCAATAAAACAGCTGCAGGCTCCCGAATCAATGATTGCTGGGACTTGGATGGCCTTTCCGGGAAGCTGTAAAGTGACAGAAATGGTTAGGTGCGTGCTCAAAGAAGGTACAAAGGTAGCACAGGTACGAACATCAGAACGACACTTACGCATCTTGTTGGGACAACCGCTGGCGTAGTGCCCCGACTCCCCGCAGTAGAGGCAGAGGTTGTGTGCCCGCCTACGTGCCTTCTCTTCTGGGGTCAAAGAGGGACGGAACAGACCAAGCTGCATTGGTTCAGGTGCATCATAGGTTGAGGCAGGTGGTGGAGCAGGAGATCTACTGGGAGGACAGGGTACTTGAGGAATCATCCAGGTGGGACGAAAGGTACTGGTGGTCCGTTCAGTGCGTCGTTCTCGCAGTCTGCGGTCTATTTGGATAGACAGATTGATAAGTTCTTCCAGGGTCTGTGGTACCCCTACTCGTGCCAATTCATCTTTGAGAGGTTCTGACAACCCCATCCTAAACTGATGGCGTAATGCAGCGTCGTTCCAAGCCGTGTCAGAACTCCAGCGTCTGAACTCGACGGCATAATCTTCAGCTGCTCGGCGGCCTTGACGTAGGGCCTGTAAGGAAGTCTCTGCGGTGGCGGTGAGCTGGGGGTCTTCGTATAGTTGGGACATGGCTCCAAAGAAGGCCTCCAGACTATCCAATACGACAGATTTTTGCTCCAGGAGCCGGTGGGCCCATGTTTGTGGTTCACCAGACAGCAAGGAGACAACAAAGCCCACCTTAGTGGCTTCCAGGGAGAACGTGCGTGGCTGAAGAGCGAAGTACAGGTTGCAAGCATTCCGGAAGGCACGGTACTTACTCCGATCTCCGAAAAATCTCTCGGGTACTGGTACTTTGGGCTCGGGAGGTAACATGACCACAGCAGGTGTTGAGGTGGCTGCAGCGGACCCTGGTGGACCGGCAGGTGCGGACAGAGCCTGCACCCGTTCTTCCAAGCTGGAATACCCTTCTTGCAGGCTTTTCACTGCCTGGGTTAGACCCGCCAAGTGTCGGCAAAGTTCATCCATGGGGGAGGCCCCCTGCCCGGACTCGGTCATGGCTGCCTAATACTATCAGGCTCCAACTTACCAGACCGGCGAGTCCCGTCGGGCAGAGGGTAGGCTCCCTTACCCTCCGACTATTGGCCCCCTGGTAGAGTAAACAGGGGGTACAACAGTACGGAGTGGTATGAAGGCCTGTGTGGCTGTTCCTGGGAATGCTGTCCGGGAGACTCAGGGTTAACTGTAGCAAAGGCTGAGTAGACTGGAGCACCTTCACTGAGCAGAGCAGGCTGGTGTGGACACAGGTAGGAAGACTGCAGACAGGCTGACTGGATCCCAGGGAGCAGGCAGATGGATGGTCAGGAGACAGGCCGGGTTTGGCAGCAGGCGGACGGCAAAGGTACAGTGGAACAGGCAGGCGGATGGTCAGACAAGCAAAGGTCGGTGCAGGCAGAGTTCAGAGAGTGGTCAGGGGACAAGGCCGGATCAATAGGAATAACAGGAACAACAAGGTACACGGACAGGCTCTGGAACTACAAGCTGTTGATTAGGCAGCACTGGTCACCAGAACTTACCGGCTTAAATAGGGCTTTTGGCGCCAACCGACGTGCACGCGCGCGCCCCGGCACACCCAGGCACGCGCGCCCGCCAACGCCCGCGCGCGCGCCCCCGCACACCGGCGTGCACAGTGGAACGATCCCGGACACACACACCGGCGCCACGAGGAGCCCGCACAGCGAGGTCCGCAGAAACGCGCGCGCCAACGCGCGCCGACGCACCCTGACGCACACCACCGCGGGCACCCTGCCTGCCAAGGTAAGAACCCTGACAGGTAGGTCAGATAGGTAGGTCACTGTGTGTCAGGTAGGTCAGATAGGTAGGTCAGTGTGTGTCAGGTAGGTAGGTCAGTGTATCAATTAGGTCAGTGTGTGTCAGATAGGTAGGTCAGTGTGTGTCAGGTAGGTCAGATAGGTAGGCCAGTGTGTGTCAGGTAGGTCACATAGGTAGGTCAGTGTGTGTCAGGTAGGTCAGATAGGTAGGTCAGTGTGTGTCAGGTAAGTAGGTCAGTGTATCAATTAGGTCAGTGTGTGTCAGATAGGTAGGTCAGTGTGTGTCAGGTAGGTCAGTGTGTGTCAGGTAGGTCAGTGCGTGTCAGGTATGTCATGTAGGTCAGTGTATGTCAGCCAGGTAGGTCAGTATGTTTCAGGTCGGTCAGTGTATGTCATGTAGGTCAGTGTGTCTCAGGTAGGTCAGTGTATGTCATGCAGGTCAGTGTGGGTCAGGTAGGTCAGTGTGGGTCAGGTAGGTCAGTGTATGTCATGTAGGTCATTGTGTGTCAGCCAGGTAGGTCAGTGTATGTTAGGTAGGTCAGTGCATGTCAGGTAGGTCAGTGCATGTCAGGTAGGTCAGTGCATGTCAGGTAGGTCAGCACATGTCAGGTATGTCATGTAGGTCAGTGTATGTCAGCCATGTAGGTTAGTGTATGTCATGTAGGTCAGTGTATGTCAGATAGGTAGGTCAGTGTATGTCAGGTAGGTTAGTACGTTTCAGGTATGTCATGTAGGTCAGTGTATGTCACCAAGGTAGGTTAGTGTGTGTCAGGTAGGTCAGTGCATGTCATGTAGGTCAGTGTATGTCAGGTGATTAGTACGTTTCAGGTATGTCATGTAGGTCAGTGTATGTCAGCCAGGTAGGTCATCGTGTGTCAGGTAGGTCAGTGTATGTCAGGTAGGTAACACCCCCCTCCATACAACCCCACCGTCTACCGCACCATCACCCCCCCCCCCCCCCGGTGCTGGGCTCTGACTTCGTCTTTTTGCTACCTAGCAACGCCCCTGATTGCAGCCATTTGCTAAAATCATTTAGGTTCATTTTTTTCCTCATTAATGTACACACAGCACCCCATATTGTACACACAGCACCCCATATTGTACACACAGCCCCCCATATTGTACACACAGCACCCCATATTGTACACACAGCACCCCATATTGACAGAAAAACACAGAATTGTTGACATTTTTTGCAGATTTGTTAAAAAGAAAAACTGAAATATCACATGGTCCTAAGTATTCAGACCCTTTGCTCAGTATTTAGTAGTAGCCCCTTTTGATCTAATACAGCCATGAGTCTTTTTGGGAAAGATGCAACAAGTTTTTCACACCTGGATTTGGGGATCCTCTGCCATTCCTCCTTGCAGATCCTCTCCAGTTCTGTCAGGTTGGATGGTAAACATTGGTGGACGGCCATTTTTAGGTCGCTCCAGAGATGCTCAATTGGGTTTAAGGCAGGGCTCTGGCTGGGCCATTCAAGAACAGTCACGGAGTTGTTGTGAAGCCACTCCTTTGTTATTTTAGCTGTGTGCTTAGTGTCATTGTCTTGTTGGAAGGTAAACCTTCGGCCCAGTCTGAGGTCCTGAGCACTCTGGAGAAGGTTTTCGTCCAGGATATCCCTGTACTTGGCCGCATTCATCTTTCCCTCGATGGCAACCAGTCGTCCTGTCCCTGCAGCTGAAAAACACACCCACAGCATGATGCTGCCACCACCATGCTTCACTGTTGGGACTGTATTGGACAGGTGAGGAGCAGTGCCTGGTTTTCTCCACATATACCACTTAGAATTAAGGCCAAAAAGTTCTCTCTTGGTCTCATCAGACCAGAGAATCTTATTTCTCACCATCTTGGAGTCCTTCAGGTGCTTTTTAGCAAACTCAATGCAGGCTTTCATGTGTCTTGCACTGAGGAGAGGATTCTGTCGGGCCACTCTGCCATAAAGCCCCGACTGGTGAAGGGCTGCAGTGATGGTTGACTTTCTGCAACTTTCTCCCATCTCCCGACTGTATCTCTGGAGCTCAGCCACAGTGATCTTTGAGTTCTTCTTTACCTCTCTCACCAAGGCTCTTCTCCCCCGATAGCTCAGTTTGGCCGGACGGCCAGCTCTAGGAAGGGTTCTGATCGTCCCAAACATCTTCCATTTAAGGATTATGGAGGCCACTGTGCTCTTAGGAACCTTAAGTGCAGCAGAAATTTTTTTGTAACCTTGGCCAGATCTGTGCCTTGTCACAATTCTGTCTCTGAGCTCTTCAGGCAGTTCCTTTGACCTCATGGTTCACATTTGCTCTGACATGCACTGTGAGCTGTAAGGTCTTATATAGACAGGTGTGTGACTTTCCTAAACAAGTCCAATCAGTATAATCAAACACAGCTGGACTCAAATGAAGGTGTAGAACCATCTCAAGGATGATCAGAAGAAATGGACAGCACCTGAGTTATATATATGAGTGTCACAGCAAAGGGTCTGAATACTTAGGACCATGTGATATTTAAATTTTTCTTTTTTAATAAATCTGCAAAAATGTCAACAATTCTGTGTTTTTCTGTCAATATGGGGTGCTGTGTGTACAATATGGGGTGCTGTGTGTACAATATGGGGTGCTGTGTGTACAATATGGGGTGCTGTGTGTACATTAATGAGGAAAAAAATGAACTTAAATGATTTTAGCAAATATAACAAAGAGTGAAAAATTTAAGGGGGTCTGAATACTTTCCCTCCCCACTGTGTATATATATATATATATATATATATATATATATATATATATATATATATATATATATATATATATATATACAGGTAGCAAACAGATTATGTGTATAAGAATTCTGCAATGTTAACTTTGAATTTGGCAGATCAAATACAGTGCCTTGAAAAAGTATTCACACCCCTTAAAATTTTCCACATTTTGTCAAGTTACAACCAAAAAAACGTAAATGTATTTTATTGGGATTTTATGTGATGGACCAACAAAAAGTGGCACATAATTGTGAAGTGGAAGGAAAATGATAAATGGTTTTCAACATTTTTTACAAATAAATATCTGAAAAGTGTGAGGGGGGGGGGGACATTTGTATTCAGCCCCCTTTACTCTGATACCCCTAACTAAAATCTATCGGGACCAATTGCCTTCAGAAATCACCTAATTAGTAAATAGAGTCCACCTGTGTGTCATTTAATCTCAGTATAAATACAGCTGTTCTGTGAAGCCCTCAGAGGTTTGTTAGAGAACCTTAGTGAACAAACGGCATCATGAAGGCCAAGGAACACACCAGACAGGTCAGGGATAAAGTTGTGGAGACGTATAAAGCAGGGTTAGGTTATAAAAAAATCTCCCAAGCTTTGAACATCTCACGGAGCTCTGTTCAATCCATCATCGGAAAATGGAAAGAGTATGGCACAACTGCAAACCTACCAAGACATGGCCGTCCACCTAAACAGTCCAACCACACATGGACCCACTGGAGTTAGCTTCTAAATCCTTCTAAAAAAGCAGAAGCCTTTTACAGAGCCTTGATTAAAACCTGTGCTTAAAGCTCTCATGTTCCAATCCTGCTCAAAACCACATTTACAAACCAGGGCTTTAGAGTTATGCCCCGTACACACGATCAGACTTTCTGACAACAAAACCGTGGATTTTTGTTCGAGGCATGTTGGCTCCAACTTGTCTTGCATACGCACGGTCACACAAACGTTGGCCAACAATTACGAACGTGAGAACGCGGTGATGTACAAGGCGTACGACGAGCCGAGAAAAAGGAAGTTCAATAGCCAGTGCGGCTCTTCTGATGGATTCCGAGCATGCGTGGAACCTTTGTGCGTCGGCGATTGGAAATTCCGACAACAAAGTTTTGTTGGCGGAAAAGTCGAGAACCTGCTAGCCAACATTTGTTGGCGGAAAGTCCGACGGCAAATGTTCGATGGAGCATACAAACGGTCGGACTTTGTTGTCGGAAAATCTGATCGTGTGTACGGGACATTAGGGTTTTAGGGATTAGAATTTTAGAATTCATGCAAGGTGGCTTTTTTTTTTTTTTGGTTGGACTTGACAGCCAAAGACCAAATGTTTCTAATGTGCTGAGACTCTATGCATGATCAAGAACTCAACCCCTGCTGATTGGCTGCTGCAGTAGGTGAGTAAACTTTGTGTAGCAATAACTCTCTGTGGAGCTGCTGGTTTAAAGCGGGCTGTTACCTTCACTCTCGCCACCTCTATTTCACCGGCACCGGGTCTAGGGTCCCGTTGAGTTTACCTCCGGACAATGTAGGCACCAGACACTTGAGTATCTTTTCAAAAACCCGTACGATCCTCTGCCACAGGATGTAATGGTTTACGGTGAATATCAGACACAGCACTTGAACCTTTAAGCCAACCCGGCAGTACTATGCAGTAAGATTACTTCAGGATACGTCCTCCAACCGAGTCACCAGGCCCCTCTCCAGACCAGCACTCTTCATGATCCTTCCATGACGGGTCCTCCCCTGGGATCTCCTCGGTTGTCCAGCTTCTTCACTCAGGATAGACAGCTCAGGATCGTTCCTCTGCTGCTGTGGAAGGCCCCAGACAGGCTTCTGGGCCCACCCACACGCTGCCGCGACATGGGCCTCCAATCCAGAGGACCACGAGGTAATACTCCTAACACATACCTGTCGGCCAGGAGGGCCAGCAGGTGGCTGAAAACGAACCCCTAAACATGGCGTCTGTCCCATAAATACCCTCTCCCAGAATGCAACTCGGAGGACCACCTCCACCGAGTTATCTCCGGGACAGAGGAGCACTCATACGCTTCAACACGTTGCCTTTCCAACACTGACCCATGGCGACAACGACACCCACCGGCGCAGTGTGAAACTACACGCAACTCAGCCAAGCTGGAACAGAGGCAAATCTAACTTCACCTAACAAGTTACCCACTAAATTTACCTATCAGCAGTAGATTAGAAATCTACCAGTGCTACATGTGTCATGAGGCAGAGAGGGTGTAGGGATTATAGGGAGGTCCACCAATTGGATAACAAAAAAATAATGGCACCACACGATGGAACACTTATTATCCATGAACACTGGTGGTAAGAGAATTGGCTGGATTCACTACATATCTGACTCAAACCAAGTCATGCCTGCGTGTATATTCATTTATTACTATACTTGTTCAGTATGTTTTCTTCCTAGGAAAACATATTTTGCAATTACTTTTTATTATCAGCTAATTAAATCGGAGTTGGGTGGCTCCAGTATTGTTCAGTTCGTCTGCTTGCCTGAAGGGTTGGCCTCATGCCTCACTATAACATTTTATTTCCAGTTGCCGCCTTCTATAGGAATCTTCAAGATCGCAGAATACATTTGTCATCTGTCATCTGGATCGATCGATTACATGAGTGATAGGCCAAGAGAATTGGCCATGCACGTCTTCCTTGTTTGTTCCACAAGACTATTGATTCCTGCTCTTTTCGATCTTTTGTATTCAGCTAGATTTGGGGCTTATTTACCAAAGAAGAAAGGATGAAGATGTCTCTCTTAGGATATAGGGGGTTGATTTACTAAAGGCAAATAGACTGCGCACTTTGCAAAGTGCAGTTGCACCAGTGCTTAGTAAATGAGCAGAAGCTCTGCTGATTTCCATCATCTAACCATGTGCAAGCAAAAAAATTGTGTTGGCAGGGGATATTTCAGCAGGCGGACAGATTTGTTCTGGGAGGAGGGGGGATTTATGTTTAGGGGGTAAGCATGCAGATTATTACTTGATTGTCTTTTTTTGGGGGGGGGGGGGTTGATTTTTTCTGACAAATAATGCTTATACATCTTGGGGGGGGCAAAGTTTGATATGTTTGCCCTGAGCTCTAGGTGGCCTTATCCCGGCACTGTTGCCAAATTTTGTATCCACCAGATCCGTAAAGGGATTGGAGGTAACCCGTACCTTGAGTGGTGGACATTCAAGAAGAGATTAGCAAGATGTGGCACGGGGTTTACACATATCTAAGGGGATGACCGTTGCGTAAACTGAGGGGATGATGAAATAGGAAGAGACACCTGTAAGCATACCTTCACTTGGTTCAGTCACCAGGGATAGGCAATGCAAGAGTCGCTTTTGGAAAATATTGGCCAACTGTATGTAGCATTTCTGTGTCATGGACATTGCATGTAAAGTGACGGCCACTTGTAGGCAGTTGCCTGCGGTCTACTTTTCTCCACAGCAGGTAGCGCTTGGCACTGTTGCTGTAGAGGAGGTCAGCACGAACAAGGTTCCTCTATAGCAGGGATATGCAATTAGCGGACCTCCAGCTGTTGCAGAACTTCAAGTCCCATGAGGCGTAGCAAGACTCTGACAGCCACGAGCATGACACCCAGAGGCAGAGGCATGATGGGACTTGTAGTTTTGCAACAGCTGGAGGTCCGCTAATTGCATATCCCTGCTCTATAGTTTCCTGGGTCACTGGGGAAGCTATCCTATTGAATGCTGCTGTCCCATGTGACTAAAGCAGCCATCTTGGGTCAGGCAGAGCCTATTTAAGGCCTTGGCCCCCAGGTTTTGGCATGCTGTGGCAAATGGACAGTGTAGGGACAGGTACCCCAACTGTGAGGGACAGTAACAACACTAGGGAGAGGCTCCTGATGAGGAGGGTAAACGTAGGGCCTCATCTCTTCTGGACCAACTTCCTGTTGGGGCCTAGGCCGCATTCAGTCCTCATTTAGAAGACGCTGTCATTCCGGATGGAGTTTACTACTGTCACGCCACTGAACTGTGTGTGTGCCTAGCTGGGTGATTGTCCCACCGGGCTTGTTGTGAACTGTTGTTGCGTTCCTTCAATACAATTCCATTGCACCTGCCCGTGTGAATTATTGTCACCTCGCCACTCTGCACCCCACTTTCATGCTTGATGGATGGCAGTTGCACCAGAAACCAGGTGTGAAATAGCCATACAGATGTGGCTACACTGAGATAGGGCAGGACTCTCAGAAGAGGAGCAGATAGGCTTAAAGTGAAGAGTTGTGAGGCCAATGGGTCTGCAGAGAAGGAGGTTCATTCTCAAACACCGTGCTCATAGAACCCACTAGATATTGCGGGATGTAACCTGGGGCTATTGGCTAGCTGTGCATTCTGGAAGCTCCCGGTGGTGTCTCAGAAGATATCTTTGTAATGATTTCTTTAATCACTATGGGAGGACTGGGACCAACAAAAAAAAAAAAACGGTTGCCTTTTCATGGGATGGCCAGATATCTGTGGGGGAAAATAAGTGTACCACCTAAAGTGTGCCATTATGCTTCAGTCATTGATGGTGGGCATGGTGAATGAAGGGTTTTCCTAAAGGAAATGGTTTATAATGACACACCTTTTCAAATCCTCCACCATCAGTTTTATTGGCAGCTCTTGGCACTCAACTTCATAACATCTCAGAGCTGGAAGTTGGTGCAGGAAGACTTCCCTCCGCCAGGAGCTGGGTTCACAGGTTTGAATGGGGGGCAGGTAGTTAAGTAGTATGTAACGTCAATCACGTGTCACTGACTGTGGGTCCTGCTCTGATCAGTATCTCAATGGTAACATATCTCCACTTAGGGCAACATAATATAACAAGATAAGTGCAGTGCAAAAATATATCAGAATATTATTCAAAAGCAGTATTAGGTATGTTCCCCAAAAGTCTTTCAAAAAAGATCCATGTGAATTTCAAACGACAGGAATCGGTCATGCATACAATCTTCTATTGCGCTTACCAGAGATGATGGACCTCTGCACAGCAGGGGTCAAACTCACATGTGTCCCCACAGGGATGAAGGTATTCCTGATGGTGTCACTGAAGGAAATCACTGTGGTATGGAAACCCAGAAATCCAGAGGGATGAGGCATCTTCCAACAGGGAAATACCCAGGATGTAGAAAAGCCGCTCCACGAAATATAAGAAATAATAAAGGATACCATCTAAGAGTAATCCATCTTTTATTGTAAAGTCCAATATTGCACTGTAAAATATCACTGTAAAAAGAAGCGCTCTCAAGCGCAGAAGGATAAAACAGGTCAGACTGCAACACAGTGCAGTACCGACACACACAGTCTGGCAGCAGGTGACGTCCGTGACAAAGCTCCTCCCCCCATACGCAGCGTTACGTCCTATTGGACTTCGTCAGTGAGGGGTGGAGACTGACAGTCACCCAGCGGCATTCATGGTACACGGACGGTGTCCGAATGGGCTACGGCGCAGGCGGAAGTAAAAAAGCTTCCCTAGCAATTGCATCCTGCCGACAACCTGTCCTATACTTAAAAGGAACTGGCCTTATATAAATGGTGAATGGCGGAAGTGGAAATCAATGCGGGCATCCATTAGAATTACACGGGGACACTATTATGCAAAAATACTATTCGGCCATTCCATTACAAATAATATTAAATCTAAAATATAGAATATAACACATATCCCCATTAGGGTAAATGTGATTACAAAATTAAAATTGTATTAAAACTCATATTTAAAATGTTACGGAAGTAATCTCTCCTGGCTCAGTTGCCTGATAAATTACCTCCTCTTCAATGTGGATTCACATGTTCAGCTAGGCGGACTCCCATAGGTCTGGAGGTCCTACCTATGTATTGCAGTCGCATTCCAACATGTAAACAACTCCAACTGTATTGCACGTTATAAAATGTTTAATTTGGTAGTTTTTATTAGTAGCTGCTGCCGTGAACTCCTTCCTTCTCTTGAGATTCCGTCTGCATGACTTGCAAGCAGGACATCTCCCACAAGCGTAAAAGCCTGTCAAGAAATTAAAAATCCGATTTTCTTTTTTGGTCTTCGGGGGATCTACAACACTAGGAGCTAGAATATCTCTTAACGTGGGAGGTTTTGATCTACAAATTTCGGACGGGGAGGCAATACTGTGCCTAAAACACTATCTCTTTTGAGAATGTTCCAATGTTTCAAAATGATCCTCTCAAATTTTTTATGTTGGATGTTATAATCAAGGATGATCTTGTATTCAAAGTTACCCTTGGGCTTCTTATTACTATCTGAATTAGCAACTAGAGAGGAACGCTCAAGGCTACCAACAGAGGTTTTATTACTCATTACAGGCTCCTCCTCATACCCTTTTTGTAAAAAGCAGGTGGCCAAAATTTTAGCTTGGGAGAAGTAGTCCGAATCCAGGGCACAGTTTCTCCTCAGCCGGATAAACTGTCCTTTAGGGACATTATACAGCCAGGAGTGATGATGGCAGCTATCTAACGGTATGAATCCATTCCTATCTGTGGGCTTAAAGTAATTTTTAGTCAAAAATGTATCACCTTGTTTAAATATCTCCAAATCCAGGTAAGCAACACGTGTAGTGTCTGCGTTCCAAGATAAGTGGATCCTTTTACTGTTGCCATTAAGTTTAGACATAAAAAAGCTGGAGGCTAATCAGATCACCCTCCCAGATCATGAAAAGATCATCTATATATCTTTGGTAGCAGACCAACTGAGTCGGTCTACTACCAAAGACAAATTCCACTTCCCATAATGCCATGAAAATGTTGGCTACACTAGGCGCAAAACGAGCGCCCATGGCAACTCCAAGTGTTTGAAGAAAAAAATCTCCCGCCATACCAGAAATAATTTCCGGATAGGCAAAAGTCCAGAGCTCTCAGAATAAAGTCCTTTAGGAGAGGAGGGAGAGAGGATCCATTAAGGGCCCACTGCACAGAAGTAAGGGCATCATTATGGCCTATGATAGTGTATAGGGAACTAACGTCGGCAGTGACTAAAAAGCTGTTTTCTTTAACTGTTATATGTTCCAAAATTTGAATGATATGTTTAATGTCTTTAGGAGAAGCCTTGGTGGTAGACACCAGTGGTTTCAAAAAGTAATCTATATATTGACCTAGGCGGGCTGTGACAGAGTCGATGCCATTGACTATAGGACGACCTGGAGGGGAACTAGCGTCCTTATGTATTTTGGGCAAAAAGTATATTATCAGTCTCCTGCATGCGCTGGGATTTAGATATGATGCCTATTACTTCTGTGCAGTGGGCCCTTAATGGATCCTCTCTCCCTCCTCTCCTAAAGGACTTTATTCTGAGAGCTCTGGACTTTTGCCTATCCGGAAATTATTTCTGGTATGGCGGGAGATTTTTTCTTCAAACACTTGGAGTTGCCATGGGCGCTCGTTTTGCGCCTAGTGTAGCCAACATTTTCATGGCATTATGGGAAGAGGAATTTGTCTTTGGTAGTAGACCGACTCAGTTGGTCTGCTACCAAAGATATATAGATGATCTTTTCATGATCTGGGAGGGTGATCTGATTAGCCTCCAGCTTTTTATGTCTAAACTTAATGGCAACAGTAAAAGGATCCACTTATCTTGGAACGCAGACACTACACATGTTGCTTTCCTGGATTTGGAGATATTTAAACAAGGTGATACATTTTTGACTAAAAATTACTTTAAGCCCACAGATAGGAACGGATTCATACCGTTAGATAGCTGCCATCATCACTCCTGGCTGTATAATGTCCCTAAAGGACAGTTTATCCGGCTGAGGAGAAACTGTGCCCTGGATGCGGACTACTTCTCCCAAGCTAAAATTTTGGCCACCCGCTTTTTACAAAAAGGGTATGCGGAGGATCATGTAATGAGTAATATAACCTCTGTTGGTAGCCTTAGCCGTTCCTCTCTAGTGGCTAATTCAGATAGTAAAAAGAAGCCCAAGGGTAACTTTGAATACAAGATCATCCTTGATTATAACCTCCAACATTAAAAATTCGAGAGGATCATTTTGAAACATTGGAAAATTCTCAAAAGAGATAGTGTTTTAGGCACAGTATTGCCTCCCCGTCCGAAATTTGTAGATCGAAAACCTTCCACGTTAAGAGATATTCTAGCTCCTAGTGTTGTAGATCTCCCTATGACCAAAAAATAAAATCGGATTTTTAATTTCTTGACAGGCTTTTACGCCTGTGGGAGATGTCCTGCTTGCAAGTCATGCAGACGGAATCTCAAGAGAAGGAAGGAGTTCACAGCAGCAGCTACTAATAAAAACTACCAAATGAAACATTTTATAACGTGCAATACAGTTGGAGTTGTTTACATGTTGGAATGCGACTGCGGACTCCAATACATAGGTAGGACCTCCAGACCTATGGGAGTCCGCATAGCTGAACATGTGAACAACATTAAGAGAGGTCTTATCACACACAATGTTTCTAAGCATTTCAGGATCTGTCATGATCGAAATCAGAGATGCTTAAAATTTTGGGGCATAGAAAAAGTGAATCCACATTGGAGGGGAGGTAATTTTATCAGGCAACTGAGCCAGCGTGAATCCATGTGCATTCATGAGACTCAGGTGATGGTTCCTAAGGGGTTAAATGTGGAATTTGACCTGAACTGTTTTATATCTAACAAACAGCTGTATAAAGGTCGGATTCCCATTTGTACATCTGAATATTTTTAGTGATTATATGTTTTCACACAGATATGGCAGCGGGAGATTACTTCCGTAACATTTTAAATATGAGTTTTAATACAATTTAAATTTTGTAATCACATTTACCCTAATGGGGATATGTGTTATATTCTATATTTTAGATTTAATATTATTTGTAATGGAATGGCCGAATAGTATTTTTGCATAATAATGTCCCAGTGTAATTATAATGGATGCCCGCATTGATTTCCGCTTCCGCCATTCACCATTTATATAAGGCCAGTTCCTTTTAAGTATAGGACAGGTTGTCGGCAGGATGCAGTTGCTAGGGAAGCTTTTTGATTTCCGCCTGCGCCGTAGCCCCTTCGGACACCGTCCGTGTACCATAAATGCCGCTGGGTGACTGTCAGGCTCCACCCCTCGCTGATGAAGTCCAATAGGACGTAATGCTGCGTACGGGGGGGAGGAGCTTTGTCACGGACGTCACCCGCTGCCAGACTGTGTGTGTCGGTACTGCACTGTGTTGCAGTCCGACCTGTTTTAACTTTCTGCGCTTGAGAGCGCTTGTTTTTACAGTGATATTTTACAGTGCAATATTGGACTTTACAATAAAAGATGGATTACTCTTAGATGGTATCCTTTATTATTTCTTATATTTCGTGGAGCGGCTTTTCTTACATCTCCTATCTGGCGGTCTACATCCTGGGTATTTCCCTGTTGGAAGGTGCCTCATCCCTCTGGATTTCTGGGTTTCCATACCACAGTGATTTCCTTCAGTGACACCATCAGGAATACCTTCATCCCTGTGGGGACACATGTGAGTTTGACCCCTGCTGTGCAGAGGTCCATCATCTCTGGTAAGCGCAATAGAAGATTGTATGCATGACCGATTCCTGTCGTTTGAAATTCACATTGATCTTTTTTGAAAGACTTTTGGGGAACATACTTAATACTTCTTTTGAATAATATTCTGATATATTTTTGCGCTGCAATTATCTTGTTATATTTTGGTTACTTTTCAGGCATACAGTATGTGATTACCTGTAATGTTCAGCTTGCAATTTCTGATTCTTTTCTTTTTTTTATTTGATTGCGCTGATTGCTACCTTTTACTTAGGGCAACATATCTCATTAGTAATGGTCCAGAGAGAAACCCCCCCCCCCCCAACTCAGTCCTTCCTTGTCATTGACTATATAAGGACACTAAATTTTTCTCAACTGTTCTCATACATCTCACTCCTTGTGCAATGCTCTACTCCACTTCTTTTAAAGACTTCATAGCTTGGCCTTGCCCTGTTTTGTCTATCTATGAGACCTCATTCTGGCAATTGCAACATGGCCAAGAAAGCATGTAGCTCTAGATGGGAGTGCGCATGGTAGGATGTCGGATGCTAGTGCAAACCCACCTGAGTGAGCCCACCAAGAAGCTGTCACTGTACTGGGCCAATCCTAAGTGGCCAAGGAATGCCACTGCAGATGATTGGCCCGGTATAATGATAGCTTACTGCTGGGCTCACTCAGGTGGGTTTAGTAGGGTGATAATATTTGGCCTACGGGAAGACCATTCATTCTACCATGTTCATTTTTTGGTTAAGCTGGTTTTATGATCACAAAAGAAAAGAAGGGTTCAGATACAATTCACACATAAAACGGAAAACATCAAATGGATACCATAGCATCACTTTTTATTGTTAAATACACTTTACACAAACTGTTAGAAAGGGAGCCCAAAATGAAAGTGTATCTAAACCCAAAATCCAAAATGTCATATATTGCAAGCTTAGCAGTTCCTAGATGTGGTGGCTGCATTTGTTTTCTTTTTCAGCTTTTCTTTTTTTCTTCCCCCATTTATTTTTTCCTGGTGATCCAGTTATGCCCTTCCTGTCCGAGGGTGACAACGCCCAAGTTGTCACCCTAGAACGGGAAGGTGTTTTATGGCTAGAGAAGAGGTTCCCCTCTCCATATCTTCAGAACATGGATGGGGGCCTTCTTCAGCTCACAGAAGATAAATGGGGAAGCTGATAGCATTGTTTGAGATATCAGCACAGCAAGTGACAAGGACATTGGATTTCTGGCAGGATCAAGAGGTATTTATGTACTTGCAGAAAATGAAATGAGTCCACGTTTCACATGCTTTGTGCTTCTCTGCCCGTCTTCTAATGATGACTTCATGGCTTGACCTTGGCCTTTTCTTGGCTTTATATGTGAGATTTCCAAGATAATTTTGCTTTACTTGTCATTATGGTATCTTATTGGGAATCGTACTCTATGCATTGGTATCCTCTAGCTATGTGACAGAATGCCAGTATATCACCCAGAACTCCGTCATATTGTATTCAAAGGAATGTGATTCTTATTTCCACTGAAATCCTGAGTCAGCCCGGCCCGTGTATCACGTCACTCCACCCCATGCAGATATATATTTAAGTCCTGTATTCCATCTCATTGCCAGAAACAAAGCATTGTATGCCTGAGAGTGACAGGATGAACTGATATAGATCATTACCTGGATTCAACAAGCAACCCTTTACAGGTGAGATCTACTATCTTATTTATTTTTTATGAATTTACAAAATACAAAGTTACTTAGTAGGTAAGGCTAAAAAAAGACAATAGTCCATCCAGCCTGTGTAGGTGTATGTGTGTCAGTGTCTATAATAATTTCCCTTATCCCTGTATGTTGTGTTTTTTTTAAATATACATCCAGGAGTCCTTTAAAAATATCCATACTTCCCGCAGGCACCACCAATTGGGGGAGAGAGTTCCACGTCCTTATTGCCCTGACAGTAAAGAACCCCCTGTGCAGTTTAAGGTTAAACCGCTTCTCCTTCAGTCTCAAGGTGTGGCCCCGTGTCCTCATACACTCCCTGGGACAAAATATTTTTTTTCCTATGCTGGGATCCCCATTCAGGTATTTGTAGATTGCTATCATGTCCCCCCTCAAGCGTTGCATCTCCAGCGAGAATAAATGTAATGTTTGCAGCCGGTCCTCGTAATTGAGGCCCTCCAGTCCTCAGGGGGTGACAAACCCCAGGGCCTTGGGAGCCATCGGATACATGTCCATAACAAAGTACATCAACACTGAGGATCCAATAGGTCTACCCAACAACCAACTTGCTGGCTTCTGGTATACCATTACGATAAGGCTCAACCTTTGAGTTGAAGTGGAGTCGGTAGATATCATTTAGGGGAATGGACGAGGACTAAGTGACTTGCACCAATGGCTACCAGGGTGGCCAGAGGTAGGAAAGGGCACTCCCTCACATATAGTGTATTTGCAGATGAAAAAGAAATGGAAAATGATATTAGAAGGCACATGCGAGTGCCCGGGACTCATCCGTCAATGAAAATAATCCAATGGGTCCATTTGTTTTTGAAGAAGTCATGTGCATCATGTTGACGAGCTCTCGTTTCTTCATTCTCATCATCTGGCAGACTTCGGCAATTCACTCTAGGATGGTCAGGGTTGTGGTGGACTTCCAGCGCTTGGAGATAAGGGCTCTGGCTGGAGATGAAAAATGTGGGTTAGCCACTGAGATAGAGCATGGAAATACAGAGAGGATGACAAGTCGTGGAGTGTGGAGGAGGTGACTCAACTATGGATCTGAGCAATTTGTCACAGAAAGGTTTACGTGTACCAGCCGGTCAGAAATATAAAGTTCCTCTTCTGGACCAAGATGGCCATACATTGTTTATGGGTATAGACAGAAGTACATCGCTCTCTCCTCTTCTGAGATCATGATGTTCAGTTATTTTTCTTATTCTTTGAGGAAGTATAAAGCAGGCCATACACGGTCGAATTTCGAACGAATCTTCTTTCAAAATCAGAAAGTTCGTTTTTTTTTGTGATCCGATGATGCCACCATTGATTTTAGAAATTCGGCCGACCAAGCCTTCAATTTCACCTCATGTTGCTACAGAAAAGAATTTTCTTGGCTGGGAATCTTCTTTTCTCTCCGTAAATTTTCTTTTCTTATTACATTTCTCGCATGATTCTCCCATCATTGATTAGACAATCGTTCGTTTTTCTAAAAATTTCCAACATGTCCGATTCCTCAAATTTGATTGCCGCACGAAAATCGGCCGTTGTTGCAGCCCACTAATGGTGCGAAATTCATACGAAAATTCTTTCATACGATTTTCGAAAGAAAATTCTTACGAAATTCGAACCGTGTATGGCCGGCATTAGTTATCTGAGTGAGAATATGAGAATACCACACCATAAAGGAAGGGTTTCTCCTCTGCCCTTAAAAGTATCCAGATCACCAAGATCTGTGTTTTTGAATGTTTTACATTTTTTTAAAATGGTGACGTTAACATTCGGATAAACCAGAAGTGATGTCTGGTCATCACCTCTGGGTTACTATAGCGGAGAGCCGATCAATGCCGATCTCGGCTTTGTTAAGCTTCCCGACCAGCCGGTGAACGTGCCCGCTGGTCGCTCGGGTCTCTCGGTGGGACAGGAGAGCCAGAGCAAACCACGGAAGGCGGCGGAATATAACCAACAAAAGTCCAGCAACGTACCATTACAGTGCACCCGGAAAGTATTCACAGTGCTTCACTTTTTCCACATTTTGTTTTGTTACAGCCTTATTCCAAAATGGATTAAATTCATTATTTTCCTCAAAATTGTACAAACAATCCCCCATAATGACAACGTGAAAGAACTTTGTTTGATCCCATGTACATAAGTATCCCAGCCTTTGCTCAATACTTTGGTGAAGCTCCTTTGGCACCAATTACAGCCTCAAGTCTTTTTGCGTATGATGCTACAAGCTTGGCAAACTTATTTTTGGGCAGTTTCTCGCATTCCTATTTGCAGGACCTCTCAAGCTCCATCAGGTTGGATGGGGAGTGTCGGTGCACAGCCATTTTCCGATCTCTCCAATGATGTTTAATCGGGTTCAAGTCTGGGCTCTGGCTGGACCACTCAAGGACATTCACAGAGTTGTCCCGTAGCCACTCCTTTGTTATCTTGGCTGTGTGCTTAGGGTCGTTGCCCCATTGGAAGATGAACCTTCGCCCCAGTCTGAAGTCCAGAGCTCTCTGGAGAAGGTTTTCATCAAGAATGTCTCTGTACATTGCTGAATTGATCTTTCCCTTAATTCTGACTAGTCTCCCACTCCCTGCCACTGAAAAACATCCCCACAGCATGATGCTGCCACCACCATGCTTCACTGTAGGGATGGTATTGGCCAGGTGATGAGCGGTGCCTGGTTTCCTCCAGACATGACACTTGCTATTCAGGCCAAGGAGTCCAATCTTTGTTTTATCAGACCATTTGTTTGTCATGGTCTGAGAGTCCTTTAGGAGCCTTTTGGCAAACTCCAGGTGGGCTGTCATGTGCCTTTTACTGTGGCGTGGCTTCCGTCTGGCCACTCTACCATACAGGCCTGATTAGTGGAGTGCTTCAGAGATGGTTATTCTTCTGGAAGATTCTCCTCGCTCTACAGGGAAAAACGCTGGAGCTTTATCAGAGTGATCATCGGGTTCTTGGTCACCTCCCTGACTAAGGCCCTACTCCCCCCATCGCTCAGTTTAGCCGGGCGCCCGCTTTAGGAAGAGTCCTGGTGGTTCCAAACTTCTTCTATTTACAGATGATGGAGGCCAGTGTGGTCATTGGGACCTTCAATGCTGCAGAAATGTTTCTGTACCCTTTCCCAGATCTGTGCCTTGATACAATCCTTGGACTTCATGGGCCCAAAAAAAGATGGCCCTGACTATGGCGCCCCCGAGAGGTGGTTCCTTCTCTTTTCATGTGTGCCCCAGTAGAGCGCGGTACTTCCCTGAAAAGCCCAGGAAAACCTGACCAGCAGAGTTAAAGTGTTACTAAAGCCTTGTTTTTTTTTTACTTAAAAAAACAAACATGTCTATTCTTACTCACTCTGTGTAATGGTTTTGCACAGAGCAGCCCTGGTCCTCTTCTTCTGGGGTCCCCCTCTGACGCTCCAGGCCCCTCATTGGGTGCCCCCACGGAAAGCCACTTGGAACTCTGCCATGGACGCCATTTTTGCCCATTATCTTTCGTATTGTTGAATGATAAACGCTGACCTTACCTAAGGCAAGTGAGGCCTGCAGTTCTTTAGATGTTGTTCTGGGCTCTTTTATGACCTCCTGGATGAGTCGCCGTTGTGCACACAGAGTAATTTTGGTAGGCCGGTCACTCCTGGGAAGGTTCACCGCTGTTCCAAGTTTTCTCCATTTGTGGATAATGGCTCTCACTGTGGTTCTCTGGAGTCCCAAAGCCTTAGAAACGACTTTGTAACCCTTTCCTGACTGATAATTGTCAATGACGTTGTTTCTCATCTGTTCTGTTCTTGAATGTCTTTAGATCGCAGCACGATGTGTTGCTTTTTGAGATCTTTTAGCGTGCTTCACTTTGTCACACAACCTCTTTTTAAGTGATTTCTTGATTCAACAGGTTTGGCAGTAATCAGGCCTGGGTGTGGCAAGTGAAAGTCAACTCAGCTTTCCAAAGAATTTGGTTCATCACAGTTCATTCATGATTTAGCAATTACTTTTTCACATAGGGCCAGGCAGGTTTGGACAGCTTTGTTCCCTTTAATAAATTAAAACCTTCATTTAAAAACTGCATTTTTTATTTACTCGGGTTATCTTTGCTTAATACTAAAATTTGTTAGATGATTTGAATTATTTAAGTGTGAAAAATATGCAAAAGAAATTTAGAAAATTAGGAAAAAATCAGGGGGGAAATACTTTTTTTCACAGCACTATACATTTTAAGCCTTATATACATTGTGACAAATCTAAAAAAGAAACTAAAGTAACTTTTTAGCTTATATATAGATGTATTGTTAATGAAAGGAAGTAATTCTTCTTCATTGATAGCTATGTCATATGTTTAATACAGGTGGAAGAAGAAGATACTCTCCACTAAAAAAGGACAACATGAATTTCACCAGTGGAAATAACACAGACAAAAAGGACCGCTGGACGTGCATAGGTGTTCCTGAACTCTTGCTCCCTGTCATCGATGGCGTTTTCATCGGGATTTGTGTCTTAGGCTTGGTGGGAAACATTATCGTGTTTTGGAACCTTTGCTTCAGGATCCGGAGGAACAAATATACAGTTTACATCGCCAACCTGTGTGTGGCTGACACCCTCTTGCTATCAGTGGTGATGTTGACGTTGATGGTCCAGATCAGCAATTTCTTTGGTTTACGTCCTGGATCTAAAGTGACGTGTCCCTTCTATGTATTTGTGGATACATTATATTACCCCCTGGTCTATTCTGGGAAAAACATCCTGACAGCCATCAGCGTGGAGAGGTGTATCTCCATCCTGTTCCCCATTTGGTATCGCACTTGTCGCCCCAAGAAGTTCTCCACTATGGCGTGCGCAGTTCTCTGGTTCCTTGGCATCTTGGAGGGCCTCCTTGACGTCTTTGTGTGTGATCCAGAAGCTTACATCAAACATCATCCGCAATGTGCAGCGGTGGAAGTGATGATTTTTGTGTCCGCGATCGGGATATGTCTACCGCTCATGGTTATTTCCAGTGCCGCCTTGCTCTACAAAATAAGGAGGACCGTCAGTCAGGAGTACTCTCCTAAGCTGTATATCATTATCATCGTAGCAGTCATTGTCTTTATCTTATCGGTCTTGCCGTTAAATATTTTTCGTTTTTTAGTGTTCTGTAATGTGCTGAAAACAGTCAAGCTGGTTTTTATTAGTCAGTATTGGCTGGTCACTAATTGCGTCATCAACCCTTATATCTACTTCCTTGTTGGGAAAATATGTAATCAAACCACATGTTGTTCCATCAAGGATTCCCTTCAACGAGCCTTCGTGGTGGAAACAGACGCGAGTCCTTTTTCTTCAGAAGGACAACAAGCCCAATAACACATGAAGATAAGCCAATCTTACCAATGCCTTCTGGATCACATTATGAAAGGAAAAGCCACCAGTTTTCCATCTGCATTCGAAATATGAATTTAAAGCCATGAACTGATTTTGGCTAATGCAAGACAAGCCAACAGGAAATGGCAAAGAAAAGATCCCGAACAATAATTTTATGGAGGACAATTACTAAAGAGGGACTTACGGTGTTCAAAAAGATAGATTTCTTGTACTTCCTTGGTTTTTGTTAGCTTTAACTCTGAAAGTTGTGTTGGCTTTTCAACGCTTCTAAATGGGCTTGACGTGAAATAGTATCTCATTAAGTGAGTCTGAACTTCAGCCTATGGTCAAGAGAATTGCCAAGCTTCTTTGGAATACTGCAATGCAATGTGCTGACCAATATTCAACTGTGCTAAGTAGTCAAAAGCAGACACTGAGAGGGGCTTCCTGAGGCTCCCCCCAAGAGCCCTTGAACTCAAGGTGTTCCAACAAGAATTGGCAGCTTCCACCTCCAAAGTATAATGCACAGCCCAGCGCCCTAGGTCAGAAATAATAGATGGCGGGTGTTTCTTCTGCCTATAGCAGCTGCATTTAATGAAAACAGGGCTACTTGTACTTGGTTGCCCTCAGGTCCCAAAACACGATGCTATAGTTCCTGGCCACATGGCACTGGGACTGAGTGGCTGAAACAAGGAAGGGGACCTGTAGTCCCGAGCCTGGTCAAGCAGTAGACAGCAGCTGGTAGCGGAATCCTTGGAAAGTCCAAGGTCAGGGCAGGGAACAAGCAAGCAAACAAGTCTGAAAACAGTTCCGAGGTCTGAGCTGGTAGTACGCAAGAGTAGTCCACTTAACAATCCGAGATCAATATCAGGTGACAATCAAAAGAGTAAAAGAGGAACAAGGGCAAAGGTCTACAACAAGGGAATCCAAGATAATAGCAGTGGTCAGTCAGGTACAGTAAATAAACAGGGAGCCAGGAAGCCAATGCAATCACAAACACAGAGGCTGATGAAGTTTAAAAGAGAAGTATGGGGTTAACAAAAAACAAAACAGAGGTCGCGATTGTGACCTAGCTCCATGCTCCAGGGGGCCCACGTGGCCCCCTGTACACCTGGATAGAAGGGGCGGTGGCATGTGGAGGAACCGATCTCTCCATGCAGCCGCTGAATGCTTCTCATCCTCTCCCTTATGCAGGCATTCAGCTGCGGCAGGTGATAAATGAATGAATCGGTTCCTCTATATGCCACCCCTTTCCTCTCTCCTGGTCTGTTTCGGGGCCCTTGTGTGCTCTCTTCAAACCTCCCCTCTGCATCGCTGCCAGGTTCCCCCCTCTCACGGTGGCTGCTGAGGGGATCTTTTAGGCGGGAGAGAGGTGAAGGAGCTAGTAAATGTATCATTTACGGGCAGCTTCCTTGTCTTAATGAATAAAGCCAGTGATCGATTTATTTTTATTTATTTATTTTTTAACTAGCTGAGCTAAACTGTGTTTCTGGTCTGTTTAGACCCCTGATATTCCGGGGGTCCTAATATTGTTTTTTTTTTTTTTTTTTAATAATAAATAATAAAATGCTTAAAAATAAATAGGTAAATAAATAAAATAAAATTGTAAAATAAATAAATAAAATAATAAAAAATAAAAAACTACTGACACCAGTGGCGGAACTACCAGGGTCGCAAAGGTAGCACTTACGATAGGGCCCTGGGGTTCCACCACTATGGAGGGAACCTCAAAACGGTAGGAAGAGGGCTGTAATAAAGGGTCCCACAATGGGAGTAAAGGACCCTGGGATCAGTGGGAAGGGCCCTATATGGTTTCCTACTCTCGGGCCCTGAATGTTATAGCTACATCTCTGCAGGGAGTTATCCCTTAACCATAGACAGAAGGACAGTGGGACGGGCAGCCTCTTGATTATCCCAACACAACTAAAACAGGACAGGAGCAGGATGGGAAGAGTTGAATGGATAGATTTAGAAATATAGTTAACTGTCCTGGAGATATATTTTAAAGCGCTCATATCCTTTAGATTTGGAAAACTTGGCTGCCGTGACTATTAGGTTGGTTCTAAATAACTTGTCTAAACAAAACTACCGAGTATCATTGGAAATAAATATTGATACTATGTATCTGTAGTGTAAATGATATCATAATAATGTTCTATATTTTTTATATGATATATTTAGTAAAACCTTTTTTTCTTTTATACAATTGATTATGTTTCATGTCTGATCTGTTTTTTCTTCTTCTTCAATCACTCGCTAACGTCTTATGTCTCTTTGGGGTTTCCATCAACAAAATCTTCACATCAGTGTTCCTACACAGCTTTAGGCCTGGGAAATCTT
Organism: Lithobates septentrionalis; assembly: GCA_037952835.1. Taxonomy (NCBI): domain Eukaryota; kingdom Metazoa; phylum Chordata; class Amphibia; order Anura; family Ranidae; genus Lithobates; species Lithobates septentrionalis. The sequence continues at coordinate 47,062 of JBBDGP010003033.1, read as the reverse complement.
CCTTCCTAGTCCCAGCATGTTTTCACAAAGCTGACATGTTGCTGACACAGATAAGCACAGTACAGGCAGTTCACACGAGGGGTGCACTTGCACATAGTAGCCAGAGGTGGCAGTAAAGAGCTTGATGTCTGAGCTCAATGACACAGAGAGCAACAGAAGCTGCGAGATCATATCTATAGTGCACAACATGGCTCCCCTTCACCCGTCCTGCCTTCTTCTGGCCCAGGCAAGCCCCTCGGGCCCCGGACCCCCTTACAGTCATATCGGCTTCCCCCCCAATAGCGGTTCTGGGTGTCAGTAGGGCAGTGGACTGTGTCAGTACATTATACACTGTCCCCTGCTCTACTGTACTGACACCATCCACTGTCCTACTGACACCATCCACTGCTCTACTGACACCATCCACTGCCTACTGACACCATCCACTGCTCTACTGACACCATCCACTGTCCTACTGACAGCACTATCCATTGCTCTACTGTACCAACACCATCCACTGCTCTACTGACACCGACCACTTCCCTACTGACACCATCCACTGCTCTACTGACACCGTCAACTGCTCTACTGACACCGTCCACTGCTCTACTGACACTGTCCACTGCTCTACTGACACCGTCCTCTGCTCTACTGACACCATTCACTGCCCTACTGACACCAGCCACTGTTCTACTGACACCGTCCACTTCCCTACTGACACCATCCCCTTCCCTACTGACACCATTCACTGCTCTACTGACACCGTCATTTGCTCTACTGACACCATTCACTGCCCTACTGACACCAGCCACTGTTCTACTGACACCGTCCACTTCCCTACTGACACCATCCACTTCCCTACGGACACCATCCACTGCTCTACTGACACCATCAACTGCTCTACTGACACTGTCCTCTGCTCTACTGACACTGTCCCCTGCTCTACTGACACCGTCCACTGCTCTACTGACACCGTCCACTGCTCTACTGACACCGTCCTCTGCTCTACTGACACCATCCTCTGCTCTACTGACACCGTCCTCTGCTCTACTGACACCGTCCACTGCTCTACTGACACCGTCCACTGCCCTGCTGACACCGTCCACTTCCCTACTGACACCGTCCACTTCCCTACTGACACCGTCCACTGCTCTACTGACACCATCCACTGCTCTAATGACACCATCCACATTCCTACCGACACTGTCCTCTTCTCTACTGACACCATCAAGTGCTCTTCTGACACCGTCCACTGCTCTACTGACACCATCCACAGTCCTACTGACACCATCCTTTGCTCTACTGACACCATCCACTGCTCTACTGACACCATCCACAGTCCTACCGACACTGTACTCTTCTCTACTGACACCATCAACTGCTCTTCTGACACCGTCCACTGCTCTACTGACACCATCAACTGCTCTTCTGACACCGTCCACTGCTCTACTGACACCGTCCACTGTCCTACTGACACCATCCTTTGCTCTACTGACATCATCCACTGCTCTCCTGACACCGTCCACTGCCCTACTGACACCGTCCACTTCCCTACTGACACCATCCACTTCCCTACTGACACCATTCACTGCTCTACTGACACCGTCCTTTGCTCTACTGACACCATTCACTGCCCTACTGACACCAGCCACTGTTCTACTGACACCGTCCACTTCCCTACTGACACCATCCACTTCCCTACGGACACCATCCACTGCTCTACTGACACCATCAACTGCTCTACTGACGCCGTCCACTGCCCTACTGACACCGTCCACTGCTCTACTGACACCATCCACTGCTCTACTGACACCGTCCTCTGCTCTACTGACACCGTCCTCTGCTCTACTGACCCCGTCCACTGCCCTACTGACACCGTCCACTGCCCTACTGACACCATCCACTGCTCTACTGACGCCGTCCACTGCCCTACTGACACCGTCCACTGCTCTACTGACACCATCCACTGCTCTACTGACACCGTCCTCTGCTCTACTGACACCGTCCTCTGCTCTACTGACCCCGTCCACTGCTCTACTGACACCGTCCACTGCCCTACTGACACCGTCCACTGCTCTACTGACACCGTCCTCTGCTCTACTGACACCATCCACTGCCCTACTGACACCGTCCACTTCCCTACTGACACCGTCCACTTCCCTACTGACACCGTCCACTGCTCTACTGACACCATCCACTGCTCTACTGACACCGTCCACTGCTCTAACGACACCATCCACAGTCCTACCGACACTGTCCTCTTCTCTACTGACACCATCAACTGCTCTTCTGACACCGTCCACTGCTCTACTGACACCGTCCTCTGCCCTACTGACACCGTCCACTGCTCTACTGACACCGTCCTCTGCTCTACTGACAGCGTCCTCTGCTCTACTGACACCATCCACTGCTCTAATGACACCATCCACTGCTCTAACGACACCATCCACAGTCCTACCGACACTGTCCTCTTCTCTACTGACACCATCAACTGCTCTTCTGACACCGTCCACTGCTCTACTGACACCGTCCTCTGCCCTACTGACACCGTCCACTGCTCTACTGACACTGTCCTCTGCTCTACTGACACCATCCACTGCTCTAATGACACCATCCACAGTCCTACCGACACTGTCCTCTTCTCTACTGACACCATCAACTGCTCTTCTGACACCGTCCACTGCTCTACTGACACCATCCACAGTCCTACTGACACCATCCTTTGCTCTACTGACACCATCCACTGCTCTACTGACACCATCCACAGTCCTACCGACACTGTACTCTTCTCTACTGACACCATCAACTGCTCTTCTGACACCGTCCACTGCTCTACTGACACCATTCACAGTCCTACTGACACCATCCTTTGCTCTACTGACATCATCCACTGCTCTACTGACACCGTCCTCTGCCCTACTGACACCGTCCACTTCCCTACTGACACCGTCCACTGCTCTACTGACAGCATCCACTGCTCTAATGACACCATCCACATTCCTACCGACACTGTACTCTTCTCTACTGACACCATCAACTGCTCTTCTGACACCGTCCACTGCTCTACTGACACCATCCACAGTCCTACTGACACCATCCTTTGCTCTACTGACACCATCCACTGCTCTACTGACACCGTCCCCTGCTATACTGACATCATCCACTGCTCTACTGATACCATCCACAGTCCTACCGACACTGTACTCTTCTCTACTGACACCATCAACTGCTCTTCTGACACCGTCCACTGCTCTACTGACACCGTCCACTGCTCTACTGACATCATCCACTGCTCTTCTGACACCGTCCACTGCTCTACTGACACCGTCCACTGCTCTACTGACACCATCCACAGTCCTACTGACACCATCCTTTGCTCTACTGACACCATCCACAGTCCTACTGACATCGTCCACTGCCCAACTAACACCGTCCTTTGCTCTACTGACACCATCCACTGCTCTACTGACACCGTCCACTGCTCTACTGACACCGTCCACTTCCCTACTGACACCGTCCACTGCTCTACTGACACCATCCTCTGCTCTACTGACACCGTCCTCTGCTCTACTGACATCATCCACTGCTCTACTGACACCGTCCACTGCCCTACTGACACCGTCCACTTCCCTACTGACACCGTCCACTGCTCTACTGACACCATCCACTGCTCTAATGACACCATCCACATTCCTACCGACACTGTCCTCTTCTCTACTGACACCATCAACTGCTCTTCTGACACCGTCCACTGCTCTACTGACACCATCCACAGTCCTACTGACACCATCCTTTGCTCTACTGACACCATCCACTGCTCTACTGACACCATCCACAGTCCTACCGACACTGTACTCTTCTCTACTGACACCATCAACTGCTCTTCTGACACCGTCCACTGCTCTACTGACACCATCCACAGTCCTACTGACACCGTCCACTGCTCTACTGACACTGTCCTCTGCTCTACTGACACCGTCCACTGCTCTACTGACACCATCCACAGTCCTACTGACACCATCCTTTGCTCTACTGACACCATCCACTGCTCTACTGACTTCATCCACAGTCCTACTGACATCGTCCACTGCCCTACTAACACCGTCCTTTGCTCTACTGACACCGTCCACAGTCCTACCGACACTGTCCTCTTCTCTACTGACACCATCAGCTGCTCTACTGACACCGTCCAATGCTCTACTGACATCATCCACTGCCCTACTGACACCGTCCTCTGCTCTACTGACACCATCCACTGCTCTACTGACACCATCCACTTCCCTACTGACACCGTCCTCTGCTCTACTGACACTGTCCACTGCTCTACTGACACCGTCCTCTGCCCTACTGACACCGTCCACTTCCCTACTGACACCGTCCACTGCTCTACTGACACCATCCACTGCTCTAATGACACCATCCACATTCCTACCGACACTGTCCTCTTCTCTACTGACACCATCAACTGCTCTTCTGACACCGTCCACTGCTCTACTGACACCATCCACAGTCCTACTGACACCATCCTTTGCTCTACTGACACCGTCCACTGCTCTACTGACACCATCCACAGTCCTACCGACACTGTACTCTTCTCTACTGACACCATCAACTGCTCTACTGACACCATCCACAGTCCTACCGACACTGTACTCTTCTCTACTGACACCATCAACTGCTCTACTGACACCATCCACAGTCCTACTGACACCGTCCACTGCTCTACTGACACTGTCCTCTGCTCTACTGACACCGTCCACTGCTCTACTGACACCATCCACAGTCCTACTGACTTCATCCACAGTCCTACTGACATCGTCCACTGCCCTACTAACACCGTCCTTTGCTCTACTGACACCGTCCACAGTCCTACCGACACTGTCCTCTTCTCTACTGACACCATCAGCTGCTCTACTGACACCGTCCAATGCTCTACTGACATCATCCACTGCCCTAGTAACACCGTCCTCTGCTCTACTGACACCATCCACTGCTCTACTGACACCATCCACTTCCCTACTGACACCGTCCTCTGCTCTACTGACACCGTCCACTGCTCTACTGACACCGTCCTCTGCCCTACTGACACCGTCCTCTGCCCTACTGACACCATCCACTGCTCTACTGACACCATCCACTTCCCTACGGACACCGTCCTCTGCTCTACTGACACCGCCCACTTCCCTACTGACACCGTCCACTGCTCTACTGACACCATCCACTTCCCTACTGACACCGTCCTCTGCCCTACTGACACCGTCCTCTGCTCTACTGACACCGCCCACTTCCCTACTGACACCGTCCTCTGCTCTACTGACATCATCCACTGCCCTACTGACACCATCCACTGCCCTACTGACACCGCCCACTTCTCTACTGACACCGTCCACTGCTCTACTGACATCATCCACTGCCCTACTGACACCATCCACTGCCCTACTGACACCGCCCACTTCTCTACTGACACCGTCCACTGCTCTACTGACACTGTCCACTTCCCTACTGACACCGTCCAATGCTCTACTGACATCATCCACTGCCCTACTGACACCGTCCACTGCTCTAATGACATCATCCACTGCTCTACTGACATCATCCACTGCTCTACTGACATCATCGACTGCCCTACTGACACCATCCACTGCTCTACTGACACCGTCCACTGCTCTACTGACACCGTCCTCTGCCCTACTGACACCATCCTCTGCTCTACTGACACCATCCACTGCTCTACTGACACCGTCCACTTCCCTACTGACACCGTCCTCTGCTCTACTGACACCATCCACTGCTCTACTGACACCGTCCTCTGCCCTACTGACACCATCCACTGCTCTACTGACACCATCCACTGCTCTACTGACACCATCCACTGCCCTACTGACACCGTCCACTTCCCTACTGACACCGTCCTCTGCTCTACTGACACCATCCACTGCTCTACTGACACCGTCCTCTGCCCTACTGACACCATCCACTGCTCTACTGACACCATCCACTGCCCTACTGACACCATCCACTGCCCTACTGACACCGTCCACTGCCCTACTGACACCGTCCTCTGCTCTACTGACACCATCCACTGCTCTACTGACACCATCCACTGCTCCACGCTGTTTTTTTCTGACTTTTCTATTGCCAGCATTCTCTTGTTTACATTTAAGCTCTCAGCGGGGAAGCCCGCTGACAGCTGAGGAGTCCTCGGTTGCTAAGGATGCGGTGGCTGGCTTCCTGGCCCTGCTCCTTAACAACCAGCGGTTCTTTACACAGAATTTGAATCGATAATTTTTCGACCAATCCGAATTTATATCGTTCCGAAATGTTTTAATCCGGTAGAAAACGAATAAATGAAACGAATTTCAAAAAAATACAATATTATTTTATTTTTATTTGTAAACAAAAAATTTGTCAGAATTTACATTAAGACCGAAACGAATTGCACTTGTCTAGGGTCTAGCGATGTGTTAACCAGCCCCTGTCAGTTGTGGATGGGGGTGTGTATCTGCCACACAGGATTTTGTGGTTTGTGAGGTAAATGGGTGGCAGTAGCAGGATGCAGGGGGTCAACCATTGACCACACCTTTTTCCCCACCTGGGGTATAATTTGTCTTTCCCTGTGTTAGTAGGTGAGGGTGGGAAAGGATACAAGCAGGCTGTGAGGTAACATGTCTGCAGGTCTAAAGCAGACCCAGCGTTTTGGACTGTGATGCTTACCCCTGCGGGGGGGGGGGGGAATCTTCTCATTTGCTGTAAAAGCTGACCAATAAACACGGGCGGGAAGCCCTTAAACCTATTTGGTGCATGGAATACCTCTCTGTGAGCTCTCCGCTGGAAGCTGAACCCTACACTAGGAATGAGCTCACTAGTGTTCATAGGTGTGCGCACAGGGTGTGCCAGGTGTGCCCAGGCACACCCTAATCACCCCGTGCAGCATAGATTCCCCCTACTGCCCTAGCTCCCCCCCTTCCCCCTGCACCGCTGCTGGCTTTCCTCCTCTCCTCTCCTGGCAGCTGTTGCTGCGGGGATGTTTTTAGGATGAACGGGGGAAGGGGCCTGGTAAATATGTAATTTACTGACCCCTTCCCTCTCTAAATGAGTAATCAGTAGTTTGTGTTTGAGCTTTGGGGTGCACACCCTAATGCAATAGGCTGTGCACACCTATGCTAGTGTTAAACGGGAGGGAGGGACAAAGGGAAAAAAAACAAAATAACATAGTAAACATGAAAGTGGGACAGAAACTAAATCAAAAGAGACAAAACTGTATTTTAAGCTTATAACTGTACTATTAATAAAAAAAAAAAAAAGTAATTCTGCTTTATTGATAGCTATGTCATATATTTTCATACAGGTGGTAGAAGAAGAAAACATTGCAATACATCAAAGAGTTCACCATCAAAGAAAGACAACATGAATATTACGAGAGGAAACGAGACGGACATAAACGACACTATACTGCAGGACCCCAGGGTGTGCACAGAGGGTCCCGAGCTGCGGCTCCCTGCTGTAGACGCGGTTTTCCTCGGGATTTGTGTCTTTGGCTTGGTGGGAAACATTACCGTGTTTTGGAACCTTTGCTTCAGGATCCGGAGGAACAAATACACAGTTTACATCGCCAACCTGTCTGTGGCTGACGCCCTCTTGCTAGCAGTGGTGATGTCGACGTTGGTGGTCCAGATCAGCAATTTCTTTGGCTCACATCCCGGATTTAAAGTGACGTGTCCTTTCTACAAATTTGTGGATGTATTTTATTACTCCCTGACCTATTCCGGGAAAAACATCCTGACAGCCATCAGCGTGGAGAGGTGCATCTCCGTCTTGTCCCCCATTTGGCATCGCACTCGTCGCCCCAAGAAGTTCTCCACTATGGCGTGCGCAGTTCTCTGGCTGCTTGGCATCTTGGAGGGCCTCCTTGACGTCTTTGTGTGTGCTCCAGAAGCTTACATCAAACATCATCCGCAATGTGCAGCGGTTGAAGTGATGATTTTTGTGTCTGCGGTCGGGATCTGTCTACCGCTCATGGTTATTTCCAGTGTCACCTTACTCTACAAATTAAGGAGGAGGACGGTCAGTCAGGATTACCCTTCTAGATTGTACATCATTATCATCATATCAGTCATTGTATTTATCCTTTCAGTGTTGCCATTAAATATTTTTCGTTTTTTAATGTTCTATAGGGAGATGAAAACAGTACCACCCATCAAACTGGTTTTTATTAGTCAATATTGGCTGGTATTTAACAGCACCATCAACCCTTATATATACTTCCTTGTTGGGAGAAAATGGAACCAGAACATATGTTGTTCCATCAAGGATTCCCTTCAACGAGCCTTCATGGTGGACACAGACAGGATACATGTTCCATCGGAAAGACAACAAGGCCAATAACAGATCAAAACAATCCAACCTTACCAATGTCTTTTGGATAGCATTGTAAAAAAAAAAAAAGCCACCAGTTTTCCAGCTGCATTCGAAATATGAATTTCAAGCCATGAACTGATTTTGGCTAATGCAAGACAAGCCAACAGGAAATGGCAAGGCCACATCAAGACAATCCAACCTTGCCAAAACCACCACATTTCCAGCAGCACCTGGTAACTTGATTTACCAAGTACAGAAATATTAATGAAGGAATTTCAAAATTTGAATTTCAAGGCAAGTCAATAAGAATTGACAAAGAAAAAGTCCGGACCAACATTTTTAGAGAAGAAACTTTTTTCTGAAGAAACTAATGGTGTTCAAAAGACAGACTGACCAATTTTGTACTTTCTTGGTATTTGATTTTGATGCCTTTTACAGCAAAAGTTGTGTTGCCATGTAACATTTCTAAATGGGCTATAATAGTGTCTATTAAAGTGAGCTTAAATGGCAGCCTCCAGCTCCAAGGTGAAAGACTGGCCAAGCCTCCCTGGCATCCTACAATGTGCTGACCAATGCTCAGCTGAGCTAAGCAGTCAAACACAGAAACAGTGAGGGGCTTCTTCAGATTTCAAGCCCCCCTAAACTCAAGGTGCTCCAACGGGAAATAGCTCTTTAGGGTTGGGGATTGTGCTGGATTGACTCAATCAAGGGTAGGTCAATGGGTAGATGATGGCGGGGGGCAGTTTGGAAAAGTTCCCTTCCAATGATTTTCTGCCCAATTTCACAGGAAAGTGGCGGTGAGCTCTTTTCTTGGGGTCTTGGGCTGCTACCTCTGGGTATGGCCTCAAGGTCAGTTCTGTATATACTAGTAAAGGTAGGTAAAAAGGAGCACCTGATATCCAATAAAATGCAAGTTGAAAGGTAAAGTTGTAGTCGTTTATTGGAAGAAGCAACAAGTTATCAAGGCTTGATAAACGTGTTGCTTCTTCCGATAAATTACTACAAATTTAGCTTCCAAATTGCATTTCATTGGATATTGTGCGCTCCTTACTACCTACATTTACTGCAACAGGAAATGGTAGCCTCCAGCCCTGAAGTCATTTGCCATGCTTCCAGACATCCCTCAATGCAATGTGTTGAACACATATGGGGGTAGAGTCTGGTTGCCGAAAAACCCAGAACTTGTATGGCAGAGAATATGTCAACTACAAACGACCCCAGGAGGAGAACGCCACTAGGCTAACACTCACAGTTCAGTAAAAGGCAGTGGGTAAAGATGCATCAAGAGTGTCTGTCTTCAGAAGGTGGAATGCATCCTGGCCAGTCCAGTCCAAAAGGGGAGGCTACAGTACAGTATTTCAAGTCTCTAGACTGTCCCTACTCACCTAGAACCTTTCACTGCCTCTATCACTTTCCCTGACAGGCAGGGTGCTCTTTCCCTACTCTAGCCACTTTGCAAAAATGCTTGCCAAACCCAGGGGCCAGGGTCCTAAATAGTCTTTCCCACACCCAAGATGGTCTCAAGAGTCACAAGGACAGCCAGCATCCAATCGGATTGCTGCCCCAGTAACTCTGGAAACCATAGAGGAACCAGGCTCCTCATGACTTCCTCTCCCTCTGCATTGCCACTGCGGTTGGGCGCCACCTGCAGTGGGGACAGCAGACTGCACCTGCCTACAAACCGAGAAGATCACACTTGAATTTGCATTCCAGAGCAACAGTCTGAGCTGGAAGTTGGCCCTATATATATTGTATGCCCCAGATTCAAGGTCTTATGGGGTGCTAAGGAAGACTACTAGGGGAAAGCATAGGCATTATTTTGTGTTCATTTTGAAAAGGTTAGCTCAGCTTGATATCTTGGGTCTTCTCTTAGGTCAGGATTACTTGAAGAGGCGCCTGTAGATCTAGATGTGCTGAGCTCAAAGTTGGCCCTTATACTGTATATATTGTATGTTCCAAATTCAAGGGCTCTTGGGGTGCTAAGAAAGACAGCTAAAGATAAGCATAGGTGCTATTTTGTGTTTGTTTTGGGCAGGTTAGCCAAGCTTGACATCTTGGGTCTTAGGACTTAAAGAGTCACCTGTAGAGTTGGAGCAAACAGTTTTCTGAGCTAAACGTTGACCCTTATATATTGTAGGCTCCAAATTCAGGGGTTGTTAGGGTGTTAAGGAAGACAAATAAAGATAAGCATGGGCTTTTTTGTGTTTGCGATAAACAGGTGAGCCCAGCTTGATAGCTTGGGTCTTAGGTCAGGTTTGCTTGAAGGGCCACCTGTAGAGTGGGAACAAACAATCTGCTGAGCTCAAACGTTGAAGTGATATATTGTATGCTCCAATTACAGGGGTTCTTGGGGTGCTAGGGAAGACAGCTAAAGATACGTATAGGTACTGCTTTGTGTTCAATTTGGAGAGATTAGCCCAGCTTGATGTCTTGAGTCAGGTTTGCTTGGGGTGGCTCCTGTACAGCTGGAGCAAACAATGTGCTGAGCTCAAAGTTGGCCCTTATATACTGTATATTGTTTGTTTCCAAATTCAATGTCTATTGGGGTGCTAGGAATGACAGCGGAAGGTAAGCATAGACACTATTTAGTGTTTGCTTTGGACAGGTTAGCCAAGCTTGACACCTTGGGTCTTAGGACTTGAGGGGGCACCTGTAGAGCTGGAGCAAACAATATGCTGAGCTAAAAGTCGGCCCATAAATATTGTATGCTCCAACTTCAGAGGTTCTTGGGGTACTAAGAAAAGACAACTAAAAGATAAGTATGGGCTTTTTTTGTGTTCGCTTTGGACAGGTTAGTCCAGCTTGATATCTTGGGTCTTAGCTCAGATTTACTTGAATGGCCTCCTCTAGAGCTGGAACAAACGCTATGTTCCAAAGGAGATGGGTGGGAAAGGTGGACATTGTCCCAGTTTCTTTCCCAATTTTATTTTTGGGTATTCTAGGAGGATCCTTTTAAGTCCCACCTCCTGTAGAAAGGAAGCCACTTCTACTCATTCTATCCAAGCCCTTCCCCGTTTGTATATGGCTTTTTTGATGAGGATATGGAAGAGTTTGGTTTTCAGCCTAGCCTGGTTGGCCTGCCAATGGAACATGTCAACGACTCGATGATAAACTATAATGACACTGAACATATTCATTCCAAGCCATCTGCCATTTTCACTGTAAGGTATTGTACTGGAATCCTTTGATAATGACAAGTAAGGCTTGTTGGATATTAGGATCAACTCACACTGACTACATTATGTTTTAGGAAAGAACTTGAAAAAAGTTGGAACTCTCTATAGGAAACTCAGGGAGGATAGAAATAAACAATAATTGTTGATCGCTACCTCGTTCAATGGCAGGGGCAAACAAAATTTTTGTGTTTTTCTATACCGCATGTGCTGTTCTCCCCTTTACATACCACGTTATGCATTGAAATACCTCCTTAGACCCAGTCTGTCTGGACAGTATGGTCACCCGTTGACTTGGCACCATCCACAGGCCGTTTAACACTTCAATAAGGCATAAAAGTTAAATAAAAAACACAAAATTTACGTCAAATAAGTGTAGCAAAAAGGATTTTTTTTCTAGTCTTTTGAAGTGTAAAAAGACAATGACTTTCCTAAACCCTTTCACTGCAAGGTCTGACGCTGATTGAGGTTACTCAGAACAAACATGGGCTGTCTATCTAGGACTGAACAAACTAGCTCAGGAGATAACAGGAGATACCAAATCCCATGAATAAACAAGTTGCCATGGGCTGCACCTCATCATTATCCTCCTCAAACTGATTTTTTTTGCACTGGTTTTAGTCATTTGCAGATAACAAGCAAAACATTTTGTGTAATTTCCAAAAAAAACTTATCCAAGCAGAACTCAAGAGTATTATTGATGGTTTACGTCTAGTCTGTTTTTTTTTTTTTTCCTTTCATCGCTTATTAGTCTCTTTGGGGGTTTCCAGCAATAACATTTTTGCATCAGTGTTGCCAGTTTTACCACCAGCCATATTATGAGGCACATGTGGTGCACTGCATGTAACGCAGCATAAGGAGGGAGACAACTTACAACAGATGGAGGAAAGAGCCAATTACAATATTGAGACATAATGCTTTTGTAGGTACCATGAAATATAAAAGGTTCAGTAGTAATTCTACCCACCAACTCCCACAGTGGTAAAGTTTGACATAGTACTTTGTATCTCTGCCCCTCCCACAATGGTGAGATTTCCTGCAGTAGTTTGTGTCTCTGCCCCTCCCACAATGGTGAGATTTCCGCAAGTAGTTTGTGTCTCTGCTCTGCCCCTCCCACAATGGTGAGATTTTCTGCTGTAGTTTGTGTCTCTGCCCCTCCCACAATGGTGAGATCTCCTGCCGTAGTTTGTGTCTCTGCCCCTCCCACAATCGTGAGATTTCCGCAAGTAGTTTGTGTCCCTGCCCCTCCCACAATGGAGAGATTTCCTGCAGTAGTTTGTGTCTCTGCTCTGCCCCTCCCAAAATGGTGAGATTTTCTGCTGTAGTTTGTGTCTCTGCCCCTCCCACAATGGTGAGATCTCCTGCCGTAGTTTGTGTCCCTGCCCCTCCCACAATGGTGAGATTACCTGAAGTAGTTTGTGTCATTGCCCCTCACACAATGCTTAGATTTCCTGCAGTAGTTTGTGTCTCTGCCCCTCCCACAATGGTGAGATTTCCTGCAGTAGTTTGTGTCTCTGCCCCTCCCACAATGGTGAGATTTCCTGCAGTAGTTTGTGTCTCTGCTCTGCCCCTCCCACAATGGTGAGATTTTCTGCTGTAGTTTGTGTCTCTGCCCCTCCCACAATGGTGAGATCTCCTGCCGTAGTTTGTGTCCCTGCCCCTCCCACAATGGTGAGATTAACTGAAGTAGTTTGTGTCATTGCCCCTCACACAATGCTTAGATTTCCTGCAGTAGTTTGTGTCTCTGCCCCTCCCACAATGGTGAGATTTCCTGCAGTAGTTTGTGTCTCTGCCCCTCCCACAATGGTGAGATTTCCTGCAGTAGTTTGTGTCTCTGCTCCTCCAACAACGGTGATATTTCCTGCAGTAGTTTGTGTCTCTGCCCCTCACACAGTGAGGAGATTTCCCTGCAGCAGTTTGTGTCTCTGCCCCTCCCACAATGGTGAGATTTTCTGCTGTAGTTTGTGTCTCTGACCCTCCCACAATGGTGAGATCTCCTGCCGTAGTTTGTGTCTCTGCCCCTCCCACAATGGTGAGATTTTCTGCTGTAGTTTGTGTCTCTGCCCCACCCACAATGGTGAGATTTTCTGCAGTAGTTTGTGTCTCTGCCCCTCCCACAATGGTGAGATTATCTGAAGTAGTTTGTCATTGCCCCTCCCACAATGGTGAGATTTCCTGCAGTAGTTTGTGTCTCTGCCCCTCCCACAATGGTGAGATTATCTGAAGTAGTTTGTCATTGCCCCTCCCACAATGGTGAGATATCCTGCAGTAGTTTGTGTCTCTGCCCCTCCCACAATGGTGAGATTTCCTGCAGTAGTTTGTGTCTCTGCCCCTACCACAATGGTGAGATTTCCTGCAGTAGTTTGTGTCTCTGCCCCTCCCACAATGGTGAGATTTCCTGCAGTAGTTTGTGTCTCTGCCCCTCCCACAATGGTGAGATTATCTGAAGTAGTTTGTCATTGCCCCTCCCACAATGGTGAGATTTCCTGCAGTAGTTTGTGTCTCTGCCCCTCCCACAATGGTGAGATTATCTGAAGTAGTTTGTCATTGCCCCTCCCACAATGGTGAGATATCCTGCAGTAGTTTGTGTCTCTGCCCCTCCCACAATGGTGAGATTTCCTGCAGTAGTTTGTGTCTCTGCCCCTCCCACAATGGTGAGATTTCCTGCAGTAGTTTGTGTCTCTGCCCCTCCCACAATGGTGAGATTATCTGAAGTAGTTTGTCATTGCCCCTCCCACAATGGTGAGATTTCCTGCAGTAGTTTGTGTCTCTGCCCCTCCCACAATGGTGAGATTTCCTGAAGAAGTTTTTGTCTATGATCCTCCCACAATGAACATTCACTGTATGAGCTCAGCAATGTTCTCCTATCTGTATCTCTTGGTTGGTGTGTATCGGATGTACTGGATGTACATTTTTCCTTCCTAGAAAAGAATGTTGGCATCCATATTAATTAAATTCAGATTAGATGTTGGTTGCTGATTTTCTAGTAATTCTGCTTCTTGGAAGGGTTGGCCTTTTATTTCATGTTATTACTGGCTCTGCCTTTCCTCCGGCGTCTTCCTAGTTTGCATTTCTTAGATCTAAATGCCAATTACCGAACCTAATCCTAATTACAGCTGGCACTGAGTGTGGTGTGATTGTGAAATTTACATGAAATTCCCTTCTCACGGATTGTCGGGGGTCGTCTAATCTCTTCATTGATCCATCACATCGCCCACCCTTCCTTCACATCGCCCACCCATCCTTCACATCGCCCACCCATCCTTCACATCGCCCACCCATCCTTCACATCGCCCACCCATCCTTCACATCGCCCACCCATCCATCACATCACCCACCCATCCATCACATCGCCCATCCATCCTTCACATCGCCCACCCATCCTTCACATCGCCCATCCATCCTTCACATCGCCCACCCATCCTTCACATCGCCCACCCATCCATCACATCACCCACCCATCCATCACATCGCCCATCCATCCATCACATCGCCCATCCATCCATCACATCGCCCACCCATCCTTCACATCGCCCACCCATCCATCACATCGCCCACCCATCCATCACATCGCCCACCCATCCTTCACATCGCCCATCCATCCTTCACATCGCCCACCCATCCTTCACATCACCCACCCATCCTTCACATCGCCCACCCATCCATCACATCGCCCACCCATCCATCACATCGCCCACCCATCCTTCACATCGCCCATCCATCCTTCACATCGCCCACCCATCCTTCACATCGCCCATCCATCCTTCACATCGCCCATCCATCCATCACATCGCCCACCCATCCTTCACATCGCCCATCCATCCTTCACATCGCCCACCCATCCTTCACATCGCCCACCCATCCTTCACATCACCCACCCATCCATCACATCGCCCACCCATCCATCACATCGCCCACCCATCCTTCACATCGCCCATCCATCCTTCACATCGCCCACCCATCCTTCACATCGCCCATCCATCCTTCACATCGCCCACCCATCCTTCACATCGCCCACCCATCCATCACATCACCCACCCATCCATCACATCGCCCATCCATCCTTCACATCGCCCATCCATCCATCACATCGCCCACCCATCCTTCACATCACCCACCCATCCTTCACATCGCCCACCCATCCATCACATCGCCCACCCATCCATCACATCGCCCACCCATCCTTCACATCGCCCATCCACCCATCACATCGCCCATCCATCCATCACATCGCCCACCCATCCATCACATCGCCCATCCATCCTTCACATCGCCCATCCATCCATCACATCGCCCACCCATCCTTCACATCGCCCATCCATCCTTCACATCGCCCATCCATCCATCACATCGCCCATCCATCCATCACATCGCCCACCCATCCATCACATCGCCCATCCATCCTTCACATCGCCCATCCATCCATCACATCGCCCACCCATCCTTCACATCGCCCATCCATCCATCACATCGCCCACCCATCCTTCACATCGCCCATCCATCCATCACATCGCCCACCCATCCTTCACATCGCCCATCCATCCTTCACATCGCCCATCCATCCTTCACATCGCCCACCCATCCATCACATCGCCCACCCATCCTTCACATCGCCCACCCATCCATCACATCGCCCACCCATCTTTTACATCGCCCATCCATCCATCACATCGCCCATCCATCCTTCACATCGCCCATCCATCACATCGCCCACCCATCCTTCACATCACCCATCCTTTACATCGCCCATCCATCCTTCACATCGCCCATCCATCCATCACATCGCCCATCCATCCATCACATCGCCCACCCATCCATCACATCGCCCATCCATCCTTCACATCGCCCATCCATCCATCACATCGCCCATCCATCCATCACATCGCCCACCCATCCTTCACATCGCCCATCCATCCATCACATCGCCCACCCATCCTTCACATCGCCCATCCATCCTTCACATCGCCCATCCATCCTTCACATCGCCCACCCATCCATCACATCGCCCACCCATCCTTCACATCGCCCACCCATCCATCACATCGCCCATCCATCCTTCACATCGCCCATCCATCCATCACATCGCCCACCCATCCTTCACATCGCCCATCCATCCTTCACATCGCCCATCCATCCATCACATCGCCCATCCATCCATCACATCGCCCACCCATCCATCACATCGCCCATCCATCCTTCACATCGCCCATCCATCCATCACATCGCCCACCCATCCTTCACATCGCCCATCCATCCATCACATCGCCCACCCATCCTTCACATCGCCCATCCATCCATCACATCGCCCACCCATCCTTCACATCGCCCATCCATCCTTCACATCGCCCATCCATCCTTCACATCGCCCACCCATCCATCACATCGCCCACCCATCCTTCACATCGCCCACCCATCCATCACATCGCCCACCCATCTTTTACATCGCCCATCCATCCATCACATCGCCCACCCATCCTTCACATCGCCCATCCATCCATCACATCGCCCACCCATCCTTCACATCGCCCATCCATCCATCACATCGCCCACCCATCCTTCACATCGCCCATCCATCCTTCACATCGCCCATCCATCCTTCACATCGCCCACCCATCCATCACATCGCCCACCCATCCTTCACATCGCCCACCCATCCATCACATCGCCCACCCATCTTTTACATCGCCCATCCATCCATCACATCGCCCATCCATCCTTCACATCGCCCATCCATCACATCGCCCACCCATCCTTCACATCACCCATCCTTTACATCGCCCATCCATCCTTCACATCGCCCATCCATCCATCACATCGCCCATCCATCCATCACATCGCCCACCCATCCTTCACATCCCAAAAGGAACACGTCCGCCTCTTACTATGATACTTTCACCCCTTCAATACCGGGCACTATCACCCCCTTCCTGCCCCGGATAATTTTCACATTTCAGCGCCGACACACTTTGAATGACATTTGCGCGGTCATGTAACACTTTTTTTCACATAAATATACATTTCTTCTGGTGGTATTTAATCACCACTGGGGTTTCATTTTTTTTTGATAAACGAAAAAAGGCAGAAAATTATGAAAAAATATATATATATATATATATTTTTTTATAGTTAGTTATAAAATTTTGCAAGCAGGTAATTTTTCTCCTTCACTAATGTGCGCTGATGAGGCAGCACTCATGGGCACTGATAGATGGCACTAATAGGCAGGATTGATGGGCACACAAATAGAGCTTTCTTTTGTTGGCATTTAATCACCACTGGGGTTTTTTTTTTTCTAAATAAATGAAAAAAAAAAAAACGAAAATTGTAAAAAAAAAAAAATTGAAAAAAACTTTTCATAATTTGATGTAAAATTGTGCAAACAGGTAATTTTTCTCTTTCACTGATGAGACAGCACTTGTGGGCACTGAAGGGCACTGATAGATGGCTTTAATAGCCGGGATTGATGGGCACTTATAGGCACACAAATAGAGCTTTCTTTTGTTGGTATTTAATCACCACTGGGGTCTTTTTTCTAAACAAATGAAAAAAAAAAAAAAAAGAAAAGTGTGAAAAAAATAAAATAAAAAAATCATAGTTTGTTGCAAAATTTACCAAACAGGTAATTTTTGCTGATAAGCTTCACAAAAGAGGTGGCCCTGATTGGCCGGACTGATCAGTGCCTCCTCCTCAGTGTCACCCATTGGCAGCACTGGTGGGCCCTATTGGGACTGCACTAAAAATCAGTGCCCCGATTATCAGTGTAGTTGCCCCTTTAACAGAAGCCGGTTATCTGCTCTCTTCTTCTCTCCTCAGGCTGACAGCGCAAGGAAAGGAATGCCGACAACCGGCTTCTGTTCACATCGTGATCCGCTGTCATTGGACGCAGCTGATCATGTGGTGAAGCGCTCTGATTGGCCGTTTCTCCCATCTGTAATCAGTTGAGTCTGAAGGACTCAGCGATCACAGAACAAGCCGTTCGCTCCCCGCAGGTGGAGTGTGGGCAGTGTGCGATCACGGGAGGATGTCACATGACGGCCTTCCTATAAAAGTAAGCCCGCGCCGTAGCCATCTTTTGGCTATAACGTGAGCAGGAAGTTGTTATAATGTATTACTGACCACACCATGATATATAGTTGGCCACGTGTCACGTAGGGTTGCCACCTTTCCGGGATTCACCCAGACAGTCCGGGTTTTGAATAAAGGCGGACTGAAACCAGGCTGTGGCTCCCCAAGTAACCACGATAGTCATACACAAATCTGTTGCCATCCGGGAGCTGGGGGCGGCCGTCTGGGGGCAGGTTCAGCATCACTGGGAAGGGGAGGGGGCAGGGTGATGATGTCAGCAAGAGCAATTTGGCCACACCCACTGTTCGGGGAAATCGAGGATGGAAAAAGATCTGGGGATCCTAGTAGATAATAGGCTCAGCAATAGCATGCAAACCGAATATTAGCATGCATAAAAATGGGATTTACTGCAAAGATAAAATGATAATTCTGCCACTTTACAAGACTCTGGTCCGGCCACATCTCGTGTATGCCATCTAGTTCTGCTCACCAGTCCTCAGGAAGGATGAGCTGGAAGTGAAGAGAGTTCAGAGAAGGGCAACAAAGCTAATAAGGAGGAGCCCAGTTATGGAAGACCTCAGTTATGGGGGGGGGATGGAAGACTTCAGTTATGGGGGGGATGGAAGACTTCAGTTATGGGGGGGATGGAAGACTTCAGTTATGGGGGGGATGGAAGACTTCAGTTATGGGGGGGATGGAAGACCTCAGTTATGGTGGGAAGGAAGATCTCGGTTATGGGGAGGGATGGAAGACCTCGGTTATGGGGGGGGGTGGAAGACCTCGGTTATGGGGGGGGGGTGGAAGACCTCGGTTATGGGGGGGGGATGGAAGACCTTGGTTATGGGGGGGGGGGGTGGAAGACTTCAGTTATGGTGGGAAGGAGGGCTCAATTATGAGGGATGGAGGCAGGGCCGGTTCCATCACTAGGCGGCCGCCTAGAGCGCCCGGCCGCTGGTTTCCCTACCCTCCGTGCTATGTAAGTTTTCGGTGCTGTATCATAAATACTTCTGTAATAAATGTTATAACCTGTAGTGGGTGCTGCTGGTATAAAACGTGCACATCTAGGGGGATGCCTCTGCTGCATGTTACTCAGGCAGCTGCTCTGTAGTGTCATTATAGAGGCGCAGCACTGGAGGATGTGTCCTGATGGAACGGAAGCAAACATCCCCTGCCCGCCTCTATGATCAGTGCTCTCTACTGCAGCTGCATGCTTCCTCTAGTACTGGCTTCTGTAACACTGATGGCCGGGTAAAGGGGGTGGATTCAGGGGCGGAGTCAAAGGGGGGGCAGCAAAATGAGGTTTTGTCTGGGGTGTCAAAAATCCTTCCACCAGCCCTGGATGGAGGACCTCAGTTATGAGGGATGGGAGGAGCTCAGTTATGGGGGGGATGGGAGAAGCTCAGTTATGGGGGGATGGGAGGAGCTCGGTTATGGGGGGGATGGGAGGAGCTCAGTTATGGGGGGGATGGGAGGAGCTCGGTTA
Organism: Lithobates septentrionalis; assembly: GCA_037952835.1. Taxonomy (NCBI): domain Eukaryota; kingdom Metazoa; phylum Chordata; class Amphibia; order Anura; family Ranidae; genus Lithobates; species Lithobates septentrionalis. Next base: position 27,004 of record JBBDGP010003033.1, on the reverse strand, counting down.
TGGGGGGATGGGAGGAGCTCAGTTATGGGGGGGATAGGAGGAGCTCAGTTATGGGGGATGGGAGGAGCTCGGTTATGGGGGATGGGAGGAGCTCGGTTATGGGGGGATGGGAGGAGCTCAGTTATGGGGGAAGCTCAATTATGGGAGGAGTCCAGTTATGGGAGGAGCTCAGTTATGGGAGATGCAGGAGTTCAGTTATGAGGGATGGGAGGAGCTCTCTTATGGGAGAAGCTTGGTTATGGGAGGAGCTCAGTTATGGGAGATGGGAGGAGCTCAGTTATGGGAGATGCAGGAGCTCAGTTATTAGGGATGGGAGGCGCTCAGTTTTTGAGGGGATGGGAGGAGCTCAGTTTGGGGGGGGGGTGGGAGGAGCTCAGTTATGGGAGATGGAGGAGCTCAGTTATGAGGGATGTGTTCGGGAAGCTATGTACAGCCCCTTGCCAGCCCCTCCCACCATCCATGATCTGCCTGCATTGCACAGAAAAGTACAGAGACCCAGTGATGACATCACCAGGTCTATAATAAAATAAGTTATGAAAAGGAAGAGGTTTAATTAAGAGGATAATTATAATAACATTTTTAATAAATTAAAAATTAAGCCAAGTTCCAGCTGAAAATGTTAATGGTAGTTTTGAATGGAGTGGGGGTGGAGGTTAGCACCTCTGTCAAGTTTTTATTGCTTCCTGTGTCCCCACCGGGGAGATTTATCCTCTTTGGCCTGGCGATTATTGGGTGACGGGGGAGTCAACATTTTACAACTGTCATTTTAACAAGCATGGGGAGGTCTCCCTTAATTTTGGAGAGATTTCCACTTATTTCCTGTTGTGTCTCTGGCAACAGCAAGCATGATAACTCCCAAATGGGGACACCGACAGAAATAGAACCACAGTGGAGGTTCTAACCCTTATCCACTCCATTCAAAAGGTGTTTTGGCTGGAGTTTTGCCTTCCCGTCCACCACCCATTATGCAGCTTTTGTCTTCTTTCTGGGAAGCCAATCCAGAACCCCAGCGCTGCAAGACTTGTACTAACATTGTCAGAATCACACAAATCATTTTTAAGACTTCTAGTGCTTAATTGTCATTGAACGTTTACATTCTAATCCATGAATCTCATTATCCATCTTTTACATGAACCCAATTATAATTTTATTTTGGATGGTCCTTCGAGGCGAAGCGGACACTCGGGAGTGGGGACATCAAAAGAACGAAGGATAAAGCATCTAGGAGGTATTTTATTGCCCTGAGTTCAGATTTGGTTTGCGCTAAAAATAGTCACCACCTTTGTCCTTGGGATTTGGTGCCAAGTCCCTGAGTGTGGCCATTTTGTCAAAGACATCATCCCCAGTCACTGCATATTCATAGTTGATTCTTTGGCCTCTAGTGCTAGTGTTCTCCATCCAGTGCGGGCACGCTGGCCAGAGATGGGATGATGCGTTTATAAATCTCGATCCCGCGCAGGAAGACGCCCTCGTTCAAGTATTCATTGTGATCGTGCAGCAAGATGGGGGTGTTATTCATTGGAGAGAAGCCGAGGGCATCGTAACCAGCCTGGGGAGAGCAAAGAGGGCAGGTTAAAGGTTTACTGTTACCTACATTGTGGAGGAAGCCATCTTGTAGAAGATAAGAGAGAAGAAAATAGATGAAAAGATAAGAAACAAAAAAAAAAAAATAAGTTCTAAAATATAAAATACATTTTTGGACACCTAGAAGTCCCCTTGGAGGTGTACATAAAGCTGGATGGAGAATTGTCTTCAATGGCATTAATAGGCGACAAGGAGTTGGGGGATAGAGACAAGAGGGTCAACTGATTTAGCAGCCAATCAAAACACAGCCTTTCCTGAAATTATTCAGAAATTTCATCATGCTGAGGCAAATTTTGCAAAAAAAAAAAAAAAAGTTGCATAGCTCAGATGACAATGGTCCTGGATTTTCTGGGACAGTCCCGCATCTTGGCCCTCTGACGTTGTGTCCTGGGATCACAGCATCAACCTTTCAGTTATTGCATGTAAGGGGATTGGGGCCACAAGTGGGCAGTCCTCACATATTTAGAGGCAAGGTCTGGGCAGGAACAATCCACAAAGTGGGTGGGTGAGACCACCTAGAAAGTGGATGAGCAAAATGCAAACTGTAGGCAGAGTTAACAGTGTCATAGACTCCGGGATCATCATTTTTGGAAGTATATCATGGCTTTGTTATTAGGCTAGGGATCCTCTGTTCCTTGGTGTTGATTGTCATGTTCCCAGCCATTGATGGGATGTTTTTGGACACCAGAACAGGTATAGGATGGGTGAAATGAGGTTTACTGATCATAAATGTAAAGTTCTGCACTTGGCGGTAAAAACACGCATGCATCATTCCTTTTTACCGGAAGTAAAACTGGGGGGAAATCTATGGTTGAGAAGGATCTGGCAGATCATGGACTTATTAATCATACATTTTAGGAGAACAGCTCGAGGAGTCAATGGTGGATTAGGATCGGGTTGTTCTGGTAGATCAAAGACTTATCAATCATACATTCTAGGAGGAGAACAGCTGGGGAAGGACCTGAGTGTTCTGGTAGATGAGGGTTATGCAATTAGCGGACCTCCATCTTTTACAGAACTACAAGTCCCATGAGTCATAGCAAGACTCTGACAGCCACAAGCATCACACCCAGAGGCAGAGGCATGATGGGGCTTGTAGTTTTGCAACAGCTGGAGGTCCGCTAAATGCATATCCCTGTGGTAGATCATAAACTTCTTACTGATACATTCAAGGGGTAGAACAGCTGTAGAAGTCAATGGTGGAGAAGGACCTGTGTGTTCTGGTAAATCAGAGACTTATTAATCATACATTCTAGGGGGGGGGGGGACAGCTGGGGGATTCAATGGTGGAGAAGGACCTGGGTCTTCTGGTAAATCAGAGACTTATTAATCAGACAATCTAGAAGGAGAACAGCTGGGGAAGGACCTGGGTGTTCTGGTAAATTAGAGACTTATTAATCAAACAATCTAGGGGGGGGGGGACAGCTGGGGGATTCAATGGTGGAGAAGGACCTGGGTCTTCTGGTAAATTAGAGACTTATTAATCAGACATTCTAGAAGGAGAACAGCTGGGGAAGGACCTGGGTGTTCTGGTAGATCATAAACTTCTTAATGATACATTCTAGGGGTAGAACAGCTGTAGAAGTCAATGGTGGGGAAGGACCTGGGTGTTCTGGTAGATCAGGGTTATGCAATTAGTGGACCTCCAGCTGTTACAGAACTACAAGTCCCATGAGGCACAGCAAGACTCTGACAGCCACAAGCATCACACCCAGAGGCAGAGGCATGATGGGACTTGTAGTTTTGCAACAGCTGGAGGTCCGCTAATTGTATATCCCTGTGGTAGATCATAAACTTCTTACTGATACATTCAAGGGGTAGAACAGCTGTAGAAGTCAATGGTGGAGAAGGACCTGTGTGTTCTGGTAGATCAGAGGCTTATTAATCAGACATTCTGGGAGGAGAACAGCTGGGGAAGGACCTGGGTGTTCTGGTAGATCAGAGGCTTATTAATCATACATACTAGGAGGGGAACAGCTGGGGGAGTCAATGGTGGAGAAGGACCTGGGTCTTCTGGTAAATCAGAGACTTATTAATCAGACATTCTGGGAGGAGAACAGCTGGGGAAGGACCTGGGTGTTCTGGTAGATCATAAACTTCTTAATGATACATTCTAGGGGTAGAACAGCTGTAGAAGTAAGTAGTGGAGAAGGACCTGGGTGTTCTGGTAGATCAGAGACTTATTAATCATACATACTAGGAGGGGAACAGCTGGGGGAGTCAATGGTGGAGAAGGACCTGGGTGTTCTGGTAGATCAGAGACTTCTTAATCATACATACTAGGAGGGGAACAGCTGGGGGAGTCAGTGGTGGAGAAGGACCTGGGTGTTCTGGTAGACCATAAGCTTAATAATAGCTTGCAATGCCAAGCTGCAGTTTCTAAAGACAGCAAAATACTTTCTTGTATTAAAAAGAGGAAATATTGAACTCATGCTGCATAGAGGTTTTTTTGATACATGAAAACAAAATACAAAAAAGACTGAGCAAGTCATTGCTGTACCAGTCCTTGTATAAGGCAGCTTCACCATACACCAGTGATGAGACAGACAAAGTGTATGAGGGCATTCAAGAAGGAGAAAAAGTTCATCTGTACTCACCGTCCGGACGTAGCGACTGTCTGTGGCAGCAGGAAAAATCTCCGGCTTCAGCTTCAAACCCCTGAAATCGAAGCATCGTTAAACAAACTTGTGGATCTTCTTCCTATATCTATAATCATCAAACATCACATATTGTCTGAATGCAGAGTTGCTATTTTTTGTCACGTGATCCTAGAGCAACGGTTTGCCAAACCCATCATTTCAGTCATTTTAGCGCACATAAAAACACAATATACTACTCCATTCTCTCCTGATCTCTCACCTTGGCATGCATGGCAATACTTAGGGGCTGATGGTATAGTAGACATGACAGGTCCTCTTTGACTGCTTCAATACTGGGCATTTTCACCCCCTTCCTGCCCAGGCCCATTTTCAGCACTGTTGCACTTTGAATTACAATTGCGTGGTCATGCAACTCTGTACCCAAATGGGCAGTAATAGGCGGCATAGATGGTGGCATTAATGTGCACTGACTGGCATCACTGATGGACACTGCTGGGGCTGCACTGATTATTAGTGCAAATCTCCCCCGTAAGGAAATGCCACTGATCGGCTCTCCTCTCCTCACACGCTGTTTACATGTGATCAGCTGTGATTGGACACAGCTGATCACATAGGCAAAAAGCCTCGTCATCGGCTCTTTACCGAGATTGGTGATGCGTCATGTCCCAGGGACACAGCGCACAGCCGATCACTGCGCTGTGTGCCCCCCCCCCCCCCCCCGGCAGGTGGCCAAGCATGGCAAGAGTGGGACGATGTCATCCCAGAACGAGAGAGCCAGCTTGCGCCTGTCAACTGTCAATACGGCAAGCAGGAGGTGGTTAAGGAGATATCAGAGATAGGAGATATCACTTATGTCACCTTTGGACCTCAGTGAAGCTGGTCAAGCACACACTGCACATGATCGAGTTGTTATCCGGTCAGCCAAAGAATGACAGCCTGATGATCCTGGAAGCAGCAAAAATGCTCATCACTTCCAGGTTCATCCACCAGAGGAGAGATCAGTGAAGGACCTTCACTGGTCTCCCCCCTGCTCTACCTGTCATCCTGGGCCGGTAGACAAGGGGTTAAAATAGACGTCTCACTTAATAAAATGTAGTTCGTAAAGCAAAGATGATCTCTCGTCTACTCACAGCTCCTTGCAGGGGTCACTGAACGCTTTCCACCAAGGGTTTGTGTCGTTCGGGGTGGTGATCCTCTCATTCATACATTTCTGGGGGCAATACAAACATTTATTCACATCACTCCATTAAATATTAAAATATTTCAAGTGCATCTATAGTCAAAATATAAAATCATATTTATTAGACATGTGCAATTCGACAAAATTCGTTAAATGGGTTTTCGTTCGAATATTTCCGAATTAACTAATTTTTACGGAAAAAAAAAATAATTTCGGAATAAAATAAATAAATAAATAAAATAAATAAATAAATAAGGACAAAGAGAATGAAAATCCAAAATAACTAACAAACAAATAATACTAACTTTTACTAACTATTAAAATTATAGGCATTGGAATTTCCTTTCAAACTTTAGCTGTTGGTGAACGTAACGAATACAAATTTATCTGAAGTTACAAATTATCCAAAAAAAAACCCAAAAAACAAATGCCACATCTAAAACGAATGGATTGTAACAAATTAATAATAACAAATAATAATAGTAAAAACGTATTATGATTTTGTTACGTTCCATTCGTTTAAATGCGGCATTCGTTATTTCCGATAATCCGTAACTTCGGATTTGTTACGTTCCCTAACAGCCAAATTTGAAAGGAAATTCCAATACCTATAATTTAATAGTTAATTCTTAGTTATTATTTCTGATTTTCAAAATTTCGTTCTTTTTTTTGAATTTCCGAATACAGCATCTAAACAAATGGAACATAATTAAATTAAAAAATTTCCGGATTTACGAATTTATTCGAAATAACGAATTTCGATCAGAATGAATGACCCAAAAAGAAAAAACGAAAAAGAAAGAAATTTTTTGGCAGTGCACATGTCTAATATTTCCACATTGTATTTCAATTATTTAGTTTAACTTATTTATTTAGTTATTTATTTAATTTATACAAATGTATTAAATATATTGATTCATTTATTAAAAAGCTAAGTAATCTATTTTCTTAGAATTTTATTATTCAATAATTAAAGTGCATCTTTGATCAAAATAAAAAATCCTATCTTCATATCATTTCCACATTGTATTCCAATTATTTCCAGCCTACTCCTCTTAATCTGATCCATCTTTAGGTCTGTGAAGACCCCCACACATTGACTTTCTGAAATCCTGTGACACAAAAAGTCCCCAAGCCCTGTCAGTAGGCACTGTTGTGTCACACATTTCACAGAGACCGCCCTCTGGGAGGAGGAGCATCAGAAAGCAAAGTCAGGACAGGAATCACTGCTTGCAGGCAGCAAGGAACCATGGGATATGTAGTCCTTAAACACGGAGAAGCTGCAAAGCATGCAGGGAATCCAGGAAGTTGTGGAAAGAGACGGTGTGTAGACAGGCAACATGCACAACATAAAAGCAGATTTTTCAAGTAAGCTTATATTGGATTGTCAGTAATAGCCGTTTGTATTGTTATTACAGTGATGATGTTATAAGATGAAAGTGTATGCTGTGACCAGAGAACTGCTTTAATATTATAATGTATCAAAATGAGAATTAGCAACAAAGTATCTAGAAGACAGGAGAGACATCAGTTAATGGACAACATTTGCTATAATTATCCTTTAAATGTTCCTCCCACTCCCTGAGTGACTCCATGAGTAGGATTCCTCTCTTTTCCGCCTGCCAGCTGGTAAACCCCCCCCCCCCCCCCATCCCTTTACTGCTATCAGCAGGCTCTGACAGCCCCAGGGTTGTGTATCGGAGATGCTTGGTCTGCCACCATCTGATGACCACACTAGAGGGCCACACTCACCTGGTGGTACTCCCTGGTTGCCTGATCATTCTGCTAAAGGGCCCCACTCACCTTGTGGTACTCCCAGGGTACCCAATTGCCCTGCTAGAGAGCCGCACCCACCTGGTGGTATTTCCAGGTCACCTAATCACCCTGCTAGAGGGCCACACTCACCTGGTGGTACTCCCAGCCCACCTGGTCACTGTGCTAGAGAGCCGCACCCACCTGGTGTTACTCCCAGGTCACCTGATCACCCCACTAGAGGGTCCCATTCACCTGGTGGTACTCCCAGGTTACCTGATCATTCTGCTAAAGGGCCACACTCACCTTGTGGTACTCTCAGGTCACCTGATCACCACACTAGAGGGCCGCACCCACCTGGTGGTACTCCCAGGTCACCTGATTACCTCGCTAGAGGTCCCCACTCACCTGATGGTACTCCCAGGTCACCTGATTACCTTGCTAGAGGTCCCCACTCACCTGGTGGTACTCCCAGGACACCTAAAGGCTGCACTCACCTGGTGGTACTCCCAGGTCACCCTGCTAGAGGATCCCACTCACCTGGTGGTACTCCCAGGACACCTAAGGGCTGCACTCACCTGGTGGTACTCCCAGGTCACCCTGCTAGAGGATCCCACTCACCTGGTGGTACTCCCAGGACACCTAAGGGCTGCACTCACCTGGTGGTACTCCCAGGTCACCTGATCACCAGCCGCACGACACCACCCCTCGATCTTTGACTCAAACTCCTGCAGGGAGAAAAGTCACATTCAGGGGGAAATGTTGGAATCATTTCATTGGGAGTTTTCATAAGATTTACCAAAAGGAAATGAGGTGTTGGATCCAAACTGCACAGCTAGAATGTGTCTGGTCATTGGGTGGAACACAGACAGTTTAAAGCTGAACTTCAGGCAAACCTAATATTGCCTAATACATAAATGATAAAATATATAAAAAAACTGAAAAACAAGGTAGCAGCATGTGTTGTGTGCAGACCCAGAAAAAAAATAAAAATGAAATGACCATGTGATCAGATTGAAATGTGGGGACTATGGCTACAGGAACACGCACAGTCCTTCCCCAAATCCATTGGCCTTATATTTGAATGCTGATATAAAAAAGGAAAAATAATCTTTTGGGGGTCGCCACCGTACCTGTAAGTTCACAGTAGGAGGGATTCGAAGGTCAAAGGTCACCGACATTTCGGAGGGAATCACGTTGCAGGAGACCCCTCCGTTCACTTTGGTCATGTTGACTGTGGTGACGTCTCCGAGAGAGAGTTGGGGATTAGACTGCAACCTGAAAAATAACGGGGGGGATTCATGTGTGGGGAACATATACTGACAACGAGCGATCCCTATCATCAGGGTGAGGTATGTGTGCGACAACCCAGATCAACGTCCACATTAAATGGCCACTTCACCCAGGCCTGGAAATTTTACATGACAGTGGTGACTTGATTTGGGTTTTCCAGGAATGTCACCATCTAATTGTACAATAAATTCCAAAAAAAAAAAAAAAAAAAACACACACAGCTCTCGTGCTATGGGGTCCTTGCACAAGGTGCTGATATTCGAACACTGAAAATTTCTAGCAGAAACTTCATGTCCAAAAAAAACTCTTTCTAGTTCCTGAGATATTTAAACAGAATCAGGATCCCCAGAGTGCTCCCTTACATCAACGTCTCCATTTGTGTCCCACCTTATATCAGAATCCCCATCAGAGTGCTCCCTTTACACCAGGGTCCCCCCTTACATCAGGCGCCTCGCCAGAGTTACCCCCTCCATTAGGTGAACCCCTTTACATCAGGGTCCTTGTCAGAGTGCTCTCTACCTTAAGATGTCCTCATCAGAGCACCTCCTTACATCAGGTATTCTCATCACAGTACCCCCTTATACAGATTGTCCCAGTCAGAGTACCTCCTTACATCAGGTATTCTCATCACAGTACCCCCTTATACAGATTGTCCCAGTCAGAGTACCTCCTTACATCAGGTATCCCCATCTCATCACAGTACCCCCTTAAATGGATCGTCCCAATCAGAGTGCCTCCTTACATCAATTGCCCCCAATCAGACTGACTCATGGATCAGTGGATGCACCCTCAGAAACCAACGGGGGGGGGGGGGGGGGGGCACGTTCACTTAACTAAACTCTGGGGACCCAACACCCCTCAGATCCGGCCCTGCCTTATGGCTCCATACCTACGATCCGAATATCGTACGATTTTCGGATCGTGTGTACACTACTTTCGACATCCGATCACGACCGTTCAGCCGATATTATTCGATCGGACATGCACGAAAATTTTCCTTGTATGATTCCAGATCGTACGATTTTCGTTTAGTTAGTATAGTTGTCGTCCGAAAATACAATACAAACACAGGACATCACTTCCATTTTTTTTTTTCTGAGGTACGAAAATTTGTGACTTTATCTACCTATTCGATTTCTACTTGCGACTATTAAGCGAAAACGGTCGTACGATATGCGGATCGTGTGTATGGGCCATAAACATAAAATAACTACGTAGCGCTCACATTCATAACATTAGATTCTCTAAGCGTCTCAAAACATAATCCACAAAAGGGGTCCATTTTTTTTTTTTTTTTAAATAAAAGGGATTGTATAGCCATTCATCCAGAGAGCCTGCATGTACCATAGTTCTGTGTGAATTGGGCAAAAAGTTAATTGAGTCCGCGGCCCCCGAAAGGAAGAGGGGCGAACATGGATGCGGCCTGCAGCGGGGGACAGCGCAGGCTTCGTTTGCAAGCAAGTGTCACATAATTTTTAGTATGCGATGCATACTAGCACATTATGCTTTTACTTTTCAGGGGCAAAAGGAAGGAAGTAAAACCCATCAGGGTTTACTTCCTCTTTAATATGGGCAGTAATACAGCATTATGGCCACTAGATGGAGCTGAGCAGCATAGAAAATACATACGACTTTGTAGCAACAGATACCATGTATCAAAAGAATGCTGGAACAAACTAGCAAACACACACACACTTATACACAGTGTTCATTTCATCTGCAAATATTTTCGTCGACTAAATTAATACTATTTTAGTTGCCTAAAATATATGACTAAAACAAATAAGATTACTAAAATATGATAAAACTAATATGTAGGGGGCGTCTATTAACCACTTCAATACCGGGCACTTAGACACCTTCCCGCACAGGCCAATTTTCAGCTTTCAGCGCTGTCGCAATTTGAATGACAATTGCGCGGTCATGCTACACTGTACCCAAACAATTTTTTTTATCATTTTGTTCCCACAAATAGAGCTTTCTTTTGGTGGTATTTGATCACCTCTGCGGTTTTTATTTTTTGCGCAACAAATAAAAAAAGACCGAAAATTGTGAAAAAAAACAAGTTTTTCTTTGTTTCTGTTAAAACTTTTTGTAAATAAGTACGTTTTCTTCTTCAATGACGGGCACTGATATGGCTGCACTGACGGGCACTGATATGGCTGCACTGACGGGCACTGATATGGCTGCACTGACGGGCACTAATACGGCGGCACTGATGGGCACCGACGAGGTGGCACCAATGAGGTGGCACTGATGAGATGGCACTGACGGGCACTGATGGGCACTGATAGGTGGCACTCATAGGTGGCACCAATGGGCACTTATAGGCGGCACTGATGGGCACTCGTAGGTGGCATTGATGGGCACTCGTAGGTGGCATTGATGGGCACTTATGGGTGGCACTGATAGTTGGCACAGATGGGCACGGATGGGCACTGACAGGTGGTACGAATGGACACTGATGGGTGGCACTGATGACACTGGTTGTTTGCAGTGATGTCCCTAAGGGTGGCATTGCTGGGCATCACTGCATCATGGTGCCAATCAGTGCCCATTTGTGGGCACTAATTGGCACAGATTGGGCACACTCTTCCTGGTGGTCCTAGTGGCGATCCCTGGTGGTCCAGTGTGGTGATCTGCGGGGGGGCTGCGCTGACCCCCCCTGCCAGGAGAGCCGCCGATCGGCGTCTGTCAGACGCAAGTGAGGAAGAGCCGATCAACGGCTCTTCCTATTGACAGCGTGATCAGCCGTGATTGGACACGGCTGATCACGTGGTAAAGAGCCTCCGCCGGAGGCTCTTTACCAAGATCGGTGTAGCGGTGTGTCAGGCTGACACACCGATCCACCGATCGCCGCGATGCGCGCCCCCCCGGGCGCGTGGCGGCATGTTATCCTGCTGGACGTCATATGACGCCCAGTCAGGATAACTGAACCACTTTCCGGACGTCAATCCGCTATAGGGCGGGCGGGAAGTGGTTAAGCTTCTAAATAAAAAAAATATTTTTAATATTTAATGTTGGCAATATATTCAGGTAATATGTGCAATGGCATTACAGCCATTTCATTTTTTTTTTATATTTTCAAGTTGTACTTCTGCTTGTCAGAAGTTAATAATGTTTGGCAATTCTAAAGAAATGCTTAGATAATACATAAAAATATAACTGAACCCATTCGATTTTAAATGACTAAGATGTACTGGAGATTTTAGTCGACTAAAATACAACTAAAACTGCCTTTTAGTCAAAAGACTATAAAACTAAATTGAAATTTGATGTCAAAATTAAACACTGCATTATACAGAGGATCCAATTGGCTCATCTAAGTCGTGCAGAGGACTGACTGTAAAAAAACAAAAACAAAAACAAAACTCATTGGTTTAGCAGACTCCGCACAGCTCCGATTACGAGGACTTACCTTTTCTTTTCCTTCTCTCGGAGTCCCAGAAAACTATTGATGACAGAATGCTGAAAAACAGAAATACATAATTGGTGAAATAAAAAGTATCCGATTGGTTGGCAGATTACATGTTATAAGACTAATCCTGTATCAGAAATGGAGAGGTGTATAAAATGCAGTCACCTTTATCAACCAATCCTCTTTAAGTTTACTGTAATCATATCAACGAGAGCCGGCTTCTCATTGGCTACTAGGAGTGACTGCACTTTGAATCTTGCTCTCCACCTTAATAAAAGTGCATGTCAGAGCAAAACAAAGGGACCACATCCTCCTTATGTTATGGAGATGGGAGGGGGGGGGGGGGTGCTCTGTATCTGTAGTCAGTGGGGGGAGGGGGGGGAAACTATGCAACACTTGGGATTTCAGAACAACAAATGCAGGAAGTTAGGAGCTTATTGGATTTCTGGCAAGTCAATAAGGTATTTTTATGTGCTTGCAGTGATTTTAAAGCAGTAGTAAACACCGCTTGGACACTTGTACCTACCTTAAGATAAAGCTCACCTGTAGGTACAAGGAATATCTCCTACAAGGTTTAGGGGATATTAAATGTTTCTGCAGACGGCGATCACCAGCGCATGCACGCTTAAGGGACATCATACTCATGCCGTTCCTTCAGAGTTTTATGCCACAGCCACGGTGACTCCCGCGCACAAGAGTGACGTCATCGCGCCTCGGCCATTCAAACAGCTGGAGCTGGTGAACTCGGAAGGAAGACCGGGTGAGGATGATGGAAGCCCTGCCAGCATGCCTGTATTGCAGAGTACTGAATGTGGACTTTTGTTTTGTTGTGCCCAGAAAATGTTCTTTCTAATGAAGAGTGAAGGGAACTCACAAGTTTTTTTTTTTCTCTGGGAGTCCGTAAGCTGTGGGAATACAATGCCATCCAAGTAATTGGACAGCTCCTCGGAGCTATATCTGGAAGAGGAGCAATATAGTTGCTCATAGAATTCTGCCAACGTCTGGAGTACCCAGGGGCGGACTGACCATTGAGCGATTAGGGCACTGCCCGAGGGCCCTGGGCCACTAGGGGGCCCCATCAGGGTTGCCAGCCTCAGTAAAACCAGGGACAGTATGTATAAATCTGTGTTTTTTTTACATCTGTGTATACTGTGTGTACATGTATGTGTATACTGTGTGATTGTATACTGTGTGTGTGTATATACTGTGTGGCCCCATAATCTCTGATTGCCTGGGGGCCCCATAATCTCCTATTGCCCGGGGGCCCCATAATCTCCTATTGCCCGGGGGCCCCATGAGTTATCAGTCCGCCCCTGGGAGTACCTGATCTGGGGAGTGTACCAGTCGCCCGTCAGCCCCTTTTATGGACCCGATTGCCGGAGATCTTTTATCAGAATTAGCTATTCTGGCTAAAAGGCGTCCGGTCGTTTCCCCTTAACTCACAAGTTTAGAGGCGGCCGTGTTCTCTATGAAGCGAGAGCCGTGTCCGGGGTCTCCTCTGCAATGTACCGTTATCCCTGCAGAACCAGAAAGCAATAAGTCAGAGCAATATCATTTATGAATGATGAGCAGACGTACTCTGCCATATAAGAGGCACATCCCATCACATGACCTGCCGTAGTACCTCCCTCATTATTTATTATCCCATCACATGACCCGTCATAGGACCTCTCTCTATATTTATTATCCCATCACATGACCCGTCATAGGAGTTCCCTCCATATTTATTATCCCATCACATGACCTGCCGTAGTACCTCCCTCATTATTTATTATCCCATCACATGACCCGTCATAGGACCTCTCTCTATATTTATTATCCCATCACATGACCCGTCATAGGAGTTCCCTCCATATTTATTATCCCATCACATGACCCGTCATAGGAGTTCCCTCCATATTTATTATCCCATCACATGACCCGTCATAGGAGTTCCCTCCATATTTATTATCCCATCACATGACCCGTCATAGGAGTTCCCTCCATATTTATTATCCCATCATATGACCTGTCATAGGAGCTTCCTCCATATTTATTATCCCATCACATGACCTGTCATAGGAGTTCCCTCCATACTTATTATCCCATCACATGACCCGTCATAGGAGTTCCCTCCATATTTATTATCCCATCACATGACCCGTCATAGGAGCTTCCTCCATATTTATTATCCCATCACATGACCCGTCATAGGAGCTTCCTCCATATTTATTATCCCATCACATGACCCGTCATAGGAGTTCCCTCCATATTTATTATCCCATCACATGACCCGTCATAGGAGCTTCCTCCATATTTATTATCCCATCACATGACCCGTCATAGGAGCTTCCTCCATATTTATTATCCCATCACATGACCCGTCATAGGAGTTCCCTCCATATTTATTATCCCATCACATGACCCGTCATAGGAGCTTCCTCCATATTTATTATCCCATCACATGACCCGTCGTAGGAGTTCCCTCCATATTTATTATCCCATCACATGACCTGTCATAGGACCTCCCTCTATATTTATTATCCCATCACATGACCCGTCATAGGAGCTTCCTCCATATTTATTATCCCATCATATGACCTGTCATAGGAGCTTCCTCCATATTTATTATCCCATCACATGACCTGTCATAGGAGTTCCCTCCATACTTATTATCCCATCACATGACCCGTCATAGGAGTTCCCTCCATATTTATTATCCCATCACATGACCCGTCATAGGAGCTTCCTCCATATTTATTATCCCATCACATGACCCGTCATAGGAGCTTCCTCCATATTTATTATCCCATCACATGACCCGTCATAGGAGCTTCCTCCATATTTATTATCCCATCACATGACCCGTCATAGGAGTTCCCTCCATATTTATTATCCCATCACATGACCTGTCATAGGAGCTTCCTCCATATTTATTATCCCATCACATGACCCGTCATAGGAGCTTCCTCCATATTTATTATCCCATCACATGACCCGTCATAGGAGTTCCCTCCATATTTATTATCCCATCACATGACCCGTCATAGGAGTTCCCTCCATATTTATTATCCCATCACATGACCCGTCATAGGAGTTCCCTCCATATTTATTATCCCATCACATGACCCGTCATAGGAGTTCCCTCCATATTTATTATCCCATCACATGACCCGTCATAGGAGCTTCCTCCATATTTATTATCCCATCACATGACCCGTCATAGGAGTTCCCTCCATATTTATTATCCCATCACATGACCCGTCATAGGAGCTTCCTCCATATTTATTATCCCATCACATGACCCGTCATAGGAGTTCCCTCCATATTTATTATCCCATCACATGACCCGTCATAGGAGCTTCCTCCATATTTATTATCCCATCACATGACCCGTCATAGGAGCTTCCTCCATATTTATTATCCCATCACATGACCC
This sequence comes from Lithobates septentrionalis, assembly GCA_037952835.1. Classification (NCBI taxonomy): domain Eukaryota; kingdom Metazoa; phylum Chordata; class Amphibia; order Anura; family Ranidae; genus Lithobates; species Lithobates septentrionalis. Next base: position 11,759 of record JBBDGP010003033.1, on the reverse strand, counting down.
GTCATAGGAGCTTCCTCCATATTTATTATCCCATCACATGACCCGTCATAGGAGCTTCCTCCATACTTATTATCCCATCACATGACCCGTCATAGGAGCTTCCTCCATATTTATTATCCCATCACATGACCCGTCATAGGAGCTTCCTCCATATTTATTATCCCATCACATGACCCGTCATAGGAGCTTCCTCCATATTTATTATCCCATCACATGACCCGTCATAGGAGCTTCCTCCATATTTATTATCCCATCACATGACCCGTCATAGGAGTTCCCTCCATATTTATTATCCCATCACATGACCCGTCATAGGAGCTTCCTCCATATTTATTATCCCATCACATGACCCGTCATAGGAGTTCCCTCCATATTTATTATCCCATCACATGACCCGTCATAGGAGTTCCCTCCATATTTATTATCCCATCACATGACCCGTCATAGGAGCTTCCTCCATATTTATTATCCCATCACATGACCCGTCGTAGGAGTTCCCTCCATATTTATTATCCCATCACATGACCCGTCATAGGAGTTCCCTCCATACTTATTATCCCATCACATGACCCGTCATAGGAGCTTCCTCCATATTTATTATCCCATCACATGACCCGTCATAGGAGCTTCCTCCATATTTATTATCCCATCACATGACCCGTCATAGGAGTTCCCTCCATATTTATTATCCCATCACATGACCCGTCATAGGAGCTTCCTCCATATTTATTATCCCATCACATGACCCGTCATAGGAGTTCCCTCCATATTTATTATCCCATCACATGACCTGTCATAGGAGCTTCCTCCATATTTATTATCCCATCACATGACCCGTCATAGGAGCTTCCTCCATATTTATTATCCCATCACATGACCCGTCATAGGAGTTCCCTCCATATTTATTATCCCATCACATGACCCGTCATAGGAGTTCCCTCCATATTTATTATCCCATCACATGACCCGTCATAGGAGTTCCCTCCATATTTATTATCCCATCACATGACCCGTCATAGGAGTTCCCTCCATATTTATTATCCCATCACATGACCCGTCATAGGAGCTTCCTCCATATTTATTATCCCATCACATGACCCGTCATAGGAGTTCCCTCCATATTTATTATCCCATCACATGACCCGTCATAGGAGCTTCCTCCATATTTATTATCCCATCACATGACCCGTCATAGGAGTTCCCTCCATATTTATTATCCCATCACATGACCCGTCATAGGAGCTTCCTCCATATTTATTATCCCATCACATGACCCGTCATAGGAGCTTCCTCCATATTTATTATCCCATCACATGACCCGTCATAGGAGCTTCCTCCATATTTATTATCCCATCACATGACCCGTCATAGGAGCTTCCTCCATACTTATTATCCCATCACATGACCCGTCATAGGAGCTTCCTCCATATTTATTATCCCATCACATGACCCGTCATAGGAGCTTCCTCCATATTTATTATCCCATCACATGACCCGTCATAGGAGCTTCCTCCATATTTATTATCCCATCACATGACCCGTCATAGGAGCTTCCTCCATATTTATTATCCCATCACATGACCCGTCATAGGAGTTCCCTCCATATTTATTATCCCATCACATGACCCGTCATAGGAGCTTCCTCCATATTTATTATCCCATCACATGACCCGTCATAGGAGTTCCCTCCATATTTATTATCCCATCACATGACCCGTCATAGGAGTTCCCTCCATATTTATTATCCCATCACATGACCCGTCATAGGAGCTTCCTCCATATTTATTATCCCATCACATGACCCGTCGTAGGAGTTCCCTCCATATTTATTATCCCATCACATGACCCGTCATAGGAGTTCCCTCCATACTTATTATCCCATCACATGACCCGTCATAGGAGCTTCCTCCATATTTATTATCCCATCACATGACCCGTCATAGGAGCTTCCTCCATATTTATTATCCCATCACATGACCCGTCATAGGAGTTCCCTCCATATTTATTATCCCATCACATGACCCGTCATAGGAGCTTCCTCCATATTTATTATCCCATCACATGACCCGTCGTAGGAGTTCCCTCCATATTTATTATCCCATCACATGACCCGTCATAGGAGCTTCCTCCATATTTATTATCCCATCACATGACCCGTCATAGGAGCTTCCTCCATATTTATTATCCCATCACATGACCCGTCATAGGAGCTTCCTCCATATTTATTATCCCATCACATGACCTGAAATAGATTTTATGGATTACTAATGAAAGACAAAATGACTTACACCATACACACTTCTCTCCATAAAATACACTGAATTCCTCTGAGGGGTTCGCAAGACCTAAAAAGAGAGGCAAAGGAGTGAGCAGGAGAGACAGACAGACAGACAGACAGACAAGAAAAGAAAAGATAAAGAAAAGAAAAGAAAAAGAAAAGAAAAGAAAAGATAAGAAAAGAAAAGGAATGAGAAAAAGACAGACAGAGAGAAAAGAAAGAAAATCAGGAATGATTGGGGAAGAGATAAAGGAAAGGAAATAACACCAGTGTACAGGAGGAAGAGTCTTCTACCTTCATCGAGGGTAATTCCGGGGTTCAGTGCTCGGAATTCAGGGTGCTCTGCAAAGATCTCCATCCCGGTGTGACCCCCAATTTCTTCATCTGTCATAGAGATACAGGTAAGTATATTCTGTCATTCGCTGATGCGGTTCAGTAGCTGTGGTTATAGACATGTGACTACTTTTCCAATAGTTTTCCGATCTTTAAAAGAGAAAAACATAGAATAGAAAAAAAAAAAAGTTGTTCTATTCCTTTATTTTCTATTCTATTTTTTCTCTCTGGAAATTGGAAAACTTTTCTAATTCGAAAACTATTAGAAAATTTTGAATCAATCCCAATTCAAATCAATTCGTAAACAAATAAACAAAGCAAATACCGAAAACAAATAAAACAAATGTCAATTTTGAAACAAATTTTTTCATTGTGCACATGTCTATGTGGTTATTCTTTTGCACTACCATGTAAAAAGTTGTAACTCCTCACATGTAATCCCCCCTCCCCCTCCCCCATATCTCCACCATGTCACCCCAATGTACATCACCTGGGACCATCGTCAAGTGAATAGTACGTGGGAATTGAACTCCCTCAGCCTTCAGCTGGCGGATGGCTTCCAGATACCTACAGAATAAAAAGTGAAGGTATGAGAGAGGAGAGAAGAGAGATTAAATTCCACACTCTCCACCTGTACCAAACCCCACCCTCTCCACCTGTACCAAACTCCACCACTTCTACCTGAACAAAACCCCACCCTCTCCACCTGTACCAAACTCCACCTCTTCTACCTGAACCAAACCCCGCCCTCTCCACCTGTACCAAACTCCACCTCTTCTACCTGAACCAAACCACACCCTCTCCACCTGTACCAAACTCCACCTCTTCTACCTGAACCAAACCACACCCTCTCAACCTGAATAAAACCCTATCTCTTCTACCTGCACCATACCCTTCCTGCTCCAAATTCCACCTGCACTAGAGCCTGCCCTCTCCACCTGTACCCAACCCCGCTCTCTCTACCTCTACCCAACCCCACCCTCTCCATCTGCTTTAAACTCCACCTCTTCCACCTTTAAAAAAAAAAAAAGCCCTCTCCACCTGTACCCAACTCTGCCCTCTCCACCCAAGCCCACCCTCTCCTTCAAACTCCACCTCTTCCACCAAAAAAAAAAAAAGCCCCCTCCACCTGTACCCAACTCCGCCCCCTCCACCTGTACCCAACTCCGCCCTCTCCACCTGTACCCAACCCCGCCCTCTCCACCTGTACCCAACCCCGCCCTTTCCATCTGCTTCAAACTCCACCTAAAAAACAACGAAAAAAACTACCCTCTCCACCTAACTCCGCCCTCTCCACCTGTACCTAACTCCACCTCTTTCACTGCACCAAACCTCACCCCCTCCTTCCTCACCAAACCTCACACCTGTCATTGCCTCCACCCCTCTACTGACTTACTGGATAGTGACGGATTTCATGTCCTGTGTCCCTCTTGCATAGATATTTCCATCATTATCTTTGTGGGCAGAGAATGGGGGATGGGTCCAGAACTCCTGAAACACGACAGAGTTATGTTTTATTTATTTATTTTACAGCCACAGGCCGGCTAGTTCCTCCCTCCCAGGTAGAATGCTGGAATCCCAACCATGGCCATTCCAGGAAGGTTTCCCAGCTGGAATTCTCATTAATGTAACATTATGAGAACTGCAGCAGGGGGATGGAGACTCCTCTTCTGCAACAAGGGAAAGGAGAGGAGAAAAGGACATCTGAGAATTCCACGGGACAGACTCACCACTAAAGTCCCTGATATGCTGCAGAAGGAAGGAAGTGACTTGAGCCGCCTTCATCTATCCATAATTATCAGTAGAGTGATTATTAACAACGCCCGAATCCCAGTGTCCCCCCCAACTCACAGTGTTTCCCCCCCCCCCCAGTGTCCCCCCGTCCTCCTCACCTCAAACACAGGGACCACGTCTGTGTGAGAATTCAGGATGACCGACTTGAGATGAGGCTGTGTCCCCGTCCAGGTGAGGATGACGATGGGCTTCCCCGGAACAAACTATAAGAGACGACCAGATATCAGACAAAAACCATTATGAGGTCATCGTTCTTGTAAAGTGGACCTGTCAGTAAAAGGTCTCCATGAATAAATTCCTGACACATTACAATATACAGCAACAGGATCAACTCAGAAAAGCTCCACCTTTTATCATTAAAAATACATTGCCTAGGCTGAGATGGGGGTCACCAGTCAGTGGTATTGCCTAGGCTGAGATCACCAGTCATTGGCGTTTCCTAGGCTGAGGTGAGGTCACCAGTCAGTGGTATTGCCTAGGCGAGGTCACCAGTCAGTGGCATTGCCTAGGCTGAGATGGAGGTCACCAGTCATTGGCATTGCCTAGGCAAGGTCACCAGTCATTGGCATTGCCTAGGCGAGGTCACCAGTCAGTGGCATTGCTCAGGCGAGATCACCAGTCATTGGCGTTTCCTAGGCTGAGGTGAGTTCACCAGTCAGTGGCATTGTCTAGGCGAGGTCACCAGTCAGTGGGGTTTCCTAGGCTGAGATGGAGGTCACCAGTCAGTGGCGTTTCCTAGGCAGAGATGGAGGTCACCAGTCAGCGACTTTGTCTAGGCTGAGATGCTGTCTGCTGCAGCCAAGATGTAGCACTTCCTCAGTCTCCCCTCCTCCAAGGATCAGAGTGCAACATTGAAACTTTTGCCAATGTGGACATCTGAACACAGCCCAGAACTGCACAGACACCAGGATTTACATGACTGTGTAATCTCTGAGCCGACAGCTCAGTCCAGGAAGTAGATGGTGACCCTGGATGATGCCTGAACAAACATGGTGTCATCCTTTAAAAACAGATGATGGCATTGTCAGGAATAGTACTGCGACCTCTGTCAGGTAATAACTGGAAATGTTACACAGACATATTACTGAGCTGAACACCAGGATGAGTAAATATCTAAATCCATTCATCGTGCGTCTTCTGGCATCTCGGTGATATTTGTGCATTTCTTCCAGATCTGTGCAGTAATCCAGTGTGAGACTTCCAGGAATAAAGACCGCCCACTGCTACTCTCTCTCCTTGTGCAGGGGGACTGGTCTGGTCTCCGCCCCCCTCCTGTGGTTTTCTGCAGTGGGTGGAGCCTGCTGGGCCCCTCCCACAGCTCTGCACAGTGATGATGTCACTGCTACATTTAAAAAAGGTAATACCTGGGTTGGTGAAGACATTTGGTGCAAACAAAAAAAAAAAGATTTATAACCTTTGTGGCTACTGCGGAATATATTTCAGTAGAACTTTCTGTGCCCGGAGTTCAGCTTTAAGCTGTAGAGATTTAAAGTGAGCGTGGAGCGCACCGCACAACTGCCGTCCTGTTCAGACATTTTTAATAATGAAACATATTGCTTTTTCTTTCTTGCTCAGTGTACAGACCTCCAGTATTCTACTCTCCAGCCCAATCTCTTCCGCCATCTTGAACAGAAAGCATTTGATTCCATCTGTAACACAAGAAGAAAAAAAAATGACCTTTAAGTGCCCCCCCGCTGAAAATACTATATACATAGATTTCTCTGCAGGGTTCTGTATGGAGGATTTACATTTCCCCTTTATTCAGCTTCTCCAAGCCTGAAACTTCAGCTTGGAGTCAAAGGATAGAGAGGTATAGAGAAAAATAAAGAGGCGAGTGAGAGCAGGAAAGCGAGAAGGAGAGCACAAGAGCATGAGAAAGAGCGGGCATAAGGGGGAGAAAGAGCGAGCGTGTGAAGAAAGGAGAGCAGGAGAGAGAGCGAGCATGAGAAGGATCAAGAGAGCAAGAAAGGGAGAGAGAGCAGGAGAAGGAGAGAGCAGGAGAACACGAGGGCGAACAGGAGAGCATGAGCATGAGAAGGAGAGAGCAGGAAAGCATGGGCATGAGAGTGAGCAGGAGAGCACAAGAGCCAAGTAAAGAAAGAAAAGAAAGGAAGAGAAAAGAAAAGAAAAGAAGGGAAGAGAAAAGAAAAGAAAAGAAAAGAAGGGAAGAGAAAAGAAAAGAAGGGAAGAGAAAAGAAAAGAAAAGAAAAGAAGGGAAGAGAAAAGAAAAGAAAAGAAGGGATGAGAAAAGAAAAGAAGGGAAGAGAAAAGAAAAGAAGGGAAGAGAAAAGAAAAGAAAAGAAGGGAAGAGAAAAGAAAAGAAAAGAAGAGAAAAGAAGAGAAAAGAAAAGAAGAGAAAAGAAAAGAAGGGAAGAGAAAAGAAAAGAAAAGAAGGGAAGAGAAAAGAAAAGAAAAGAAGAGAAGAGAAGAGAAGAGAAAAGAAAAGAAAAGAAAAGAAAAGAAAAGCCTTCAAAGAGCCTCCACTGAAAAGAGCATTAGAGAGCGAAAAGCAGAGAAAAAAGGAGAGAGAGAAAAGAAAAAAAAAGAGAGAAAGTGAATAGGAGAGAAAAGAAAGAAAAGAAAGAAGGTGAAGTAGAAAGGAGAGATAAAAAGAAATAAAAAAAAAGAGTGACAGTTAGGAATGAAAAAGAAAAGACCAGAGGAAAAAGACAAAAGAAAAAAAAAAAGAGAGAAAAAAAAGAGAAGGGAAGAGAAAAGAAAGAGGCCTTTAAAGAGCCTTCATTAAAAATCCTATCTCTATTGTATTTATTTGCAGGATTGTGTATGAAGGATTAACATCCCACCATACTGAGCTTCTTTAAGCTCCATCCTCGGCTTAGGGTCAGAGGTTGAAGGTCGGCGGATGTTTACCAGTCTATTGCCTTGTTATCTGTCTAACTTCATACCCTAAGGGTTGATTTACTTAAGCAATAGTGGCTTGGGGGGGGGCAAAATCCATGTTAGTAAATAAGGGGGGGGGGGGGGGAATCTCTGCTCACTCCAAAACCCAATCATTGCGAAGGGCTCTATGGCAAGGGAATATATTACAGTTTCCTGGAGTTGGGGTTTTGGCTGAGCTTTGATCTTCGCATTGTACAGAGTTCAATATTCAGCGGTGGACCGTGGGGGGGGGGGGGGGGGGTTGGAGAGCTGCATTGTCATTAATCCATTTCTTACCGTAGTCGGGCTCTGGCTGGATACTGCGGATCCTCAGATATTCCTGGAAGCGGGCGGTGGAGGGGTTCTCCGGGGGGGTCATCATCTGCGGAGAACAAGACTCTCAGTATAGAAATGTCACTGTTCCAGCTGTGCTCAGAAATCCAATATTCTCCGTATACGCCACGCCAACCACTGCCAAGGGACTGGTGGATTTACAGACACCCTTTGCCAACGTCTGCCAGACACACCCTGCTTAACCCTGGCAGTGCCAGTTCTTGTATTAATAAAGGAAGGCTAACCAGTCTTACCTATAGAGGAACTACAAGTCCCAGCATGTCCGACAGGCTCTGAATGTATCAGAAAAATGGAGCGTGGATTAGACCCCCCTGTCAGGTTTTTATTGCCGTCTGTGCCTCCCGTTAAGGAGATTCACCCTCTACCTGTCCTCCATTAAAAAAATTGTGATGCTTAAAGTGATGCTAAATTATATTCTTATCCTCTAAAAATAATCCATTACACATCCACTACTTAAAGTGTCACTAAACCCACATCATAAAAAACGATCAATAAATGGTGTATTCCATCCTGTATAACCTGCAGGGAATGCAAGTTCTTGCTGACAGAGCTAGCGGAAGAATCCTACGCAAGATATGCGCCTAAAGTACTCACATTGAGGCAGGACTCACACCTATGCAGGTTGCAGTTTGCATATTGCAGGTGCATTTTGCGTTTTTCAATATACATTGTTTTTGGTCCATTGAAGTCTATGGAACTAAGAAAAAAGTCCCTGTCCCCTCCCATTAAATGCACAGATGTGAACTACATCCATAGGAAACCATGTTAAAAATGGACTGTAGTGGGTTTCTGCAAAACTGAAAACGCACAAATAAAAAAAAACTAAAAAAAAAAATGCATAGGTGTGAACCAGGCCTTTGGCATGTTTAGATACGTTTATATGCGTACAGCCTTTACAATTCACACAAGTGTGCGTTTATGGACACCATGCAGGTAAACACAGCCGTGTGTATGGGCCCCATTGGTGCTGCGTTTTAAATGCGCACAAAACTAAACGCAGCATCTAAGGGAGACCTTTCTGTGGTCTTCATGCGCTCCCATTAAAGTCGATAGGGCCAAAAAAATGCGCATAGTTGCAAAAAATAATAAATAAAATAAAAACACCCGTACTTTTATTCCAAGACACATGGAAGAGAAACGCACAGCTGTGAATCAGTCCCATAGAAAATAATTGTAATCCTCTTGCATCAGCCAATGAGTACAAAATCTTACAAGTGTGTGTAGTGTGTGTGTGTGTGTGTGTGTGTGTGTGTGTGTGTGTGTGTGTGTGGGGGTCCTAAAGAATTCCCCAGATTTATCCGGCTAAAAACTCTATGTAAGGCAGCAGCAAAAAGACCACCTGTTGATACTCCGCATCCTGTATGCCCCTCCCCCACTGTCCTCGCTGCCATTGTTTTTGTCTTGCTGTGTCATGATCATTCCCCCCCCTAGCTGTGCCTCTGGTAGATGCCCGGACTACAGATCCCCCCCCCCCCAATAGCTCTGACAATGAGTCACTACAAGTTCCAGCATGCCCTCATTAATATTTCCTTAATCATTGCAGATCCATTGAGCTGTATCACCTCCAACCGCTGTAGTAGAACATGCAGTTTCTGGGTTGACAATGAACTACAGGTCCCAGCATGGCCCTCTCAATAACACTTTAACCTATAATGGAGAGTCCCTAGTGTGGAAATTCCAGCATGCCCTATCTCAATAATACTTTCTTAACCATTGAGCTGCATCACCCCCCCCCCCCCCCCCCTTTGTAGAAAAACCATGCAGCTTACAACATACAACTCTCAGCCTGGCCTTCTCTGTCCCTTGATGAGTCATGAGCATGAGTCCCTGGTGTGGAACTACAAGTCCCAGCATGGCCCTCTCAGTAATACGTTTTTAACCCTATAATGAATCCCTGGTGTGGAACTACAAGTCTCAGCATGGCCTCAGTACTACTTTTTAACCCTATAATGAATCCCTGTGTGGAACTACAAGTCCTAGCATGGCCCTCAGTAATACGTTTTTAACCCTATAATGAATCCCTGGTGTGGAACTACCAGCTCCAGCATGGCCCTCTCAGTAATACGTTTTTAACCTTCTAATGAATCCCTGGTGTGGAACTACAAGTCCCAGCATGGCCCTCTCAGTAATACTTTAACCCTATAATGAGTCCCTGGTGTGGAACTACAAGCTCCAGCATGTCCCATCTCATTAATACTTCTTTAACCATTACAGAGTCATTGAGTTATATAAAAACACCCCCTCCCCAAAACACATGCAGTTTCAGGTTGATTATGAACTACAGGTCCCAGCATTCTCCTCTCAATCTAACCCTTACAGAGCATTAACTCAACAATAAGAGCTACAAGTTCCAGCATGCCCCATTTTATTAATACTTCCCTAACTGCTGCAGAAACTGAATCACCTCCAAGCATGGCCCCTCTCAATTAAACTTTTTTAAACCCTATAATGAGTCCCTGGTGTGGAACTACAAGTCCCAGCATGCTTCATCTCATGGCAAAGTCTTTGGGATGTATAGGCGACACCCCAAAACCCATGCAGCTTCAGGCTGACAATGAACTACAGGTCCCAGCATGATAGAGCCATGAAGCTCCATCGCCCCCTGTTGCAGCTCAACACAACATGACAATGAACTACAAGTTCCAGCATGCCTTCCCCTATAGGGGTTCCTCACTCCTCCAGTCCTCTACACTAGATGCTAACCCCTAACTATTCAACAGACAGATGATCACAGACCACTAAAGCTGCCAGCAGTCCTGGGGGGGGGGGGGCAGTTCTCAGCCCTTCCCCCAGCTGACCCCTGTGTCACTGCTAACAGCTCAGGCTAGCAACTGCTACAATGTCGTCTCCCCCCCCCCCCCCCCCCAAGTCTGCAGACCCCACCACACATTGTAATGCCCCCCTTGGCTGGGATGCTGCCTGCCAGCCACACACATAGTGCCACCCCTCCTGTCCCCTGTGTCCCCTTACTCACTGCACCAGCCTTCTGTGATCATTGCTCCACCCAGTGCAGAGCCTATATACCAGAGCCAGGCAGGCATCACCAATCCATCCTGAGCTCATCCATCTGCAGACACACAACTGTTACAATGTAACTCTTCACAATCATAACTATAAACAGAGAGAGAGAGAATCCCAAACAAAGGAGATGTGTTTATAAATACAGAATCATTTATTCATTCATGTGATATTATTATGTTAGGTTACAGTGACACTATGTCCAGGATCAGAGATGACATGTATGATCAGGGCAGCCATCAGAAATTGTGGGGCCCTTACACAGCTTTAGGCCTGCCCCCCCCCCCACCTCCAGGCCTGACCACCAACATTCCCCAGGGCCCGCCCACTGGCCGTCTCACAAGAATCTGCCCACTAGCTATCCCACCCCTCACACCTGTACACTCTCAGCACCCCCTTCACACCTGTATGCTCTCAGCCCCCCTCACACCTGTATGGTCTCAGTCCCCCTCACACCTGTATGCTCTCAGCCCCTCTCACACTGTATGCTCTCAGCCCCCTCACACCTGTATGGTCTCATTCCCCCTCACACCTGTATGCTCTCAGCCCCTCTCACACCTGTATGCTCTCAGCCCCCCTCACACCTGTATGCTCTCAGCCCCCTCACACCTGTATGGTCTCAGTCCCCTCACATCTGTATGCTCTCAGCCCCTCTCACACCTGTATGCTCTCAGCCCCCCTCACACCTGTATGCTCTCATCCCCGCCTCACACTAGTATACTCTCAGCCCCCCTCACACCTGTACGCTCTCTGCCCCCCTCACACCTGTATGCTCTTAGCCCCTCTCACACCTGTATGCTCTCAGTCCCCCCTCCCTCACACCTGTACACTCTCAGCCCCTCTCACACCTGTACGCTCTCAGTCCCCCTTCCTCACACCTGTACACTCTCAGCCCCCTCACACCTGTTTGCTTTCAGCCCCCCCTCACACCTGTACACTTTCAGCTCCCCCTCACACCTTTACACTCTCAGCCCCTCACACATGTACACTCTCAGCCCCCCTCACACCCCCTCACACCTGTGTGCTCTCAGCCCCCTCACACCCCCCTCATACCTGTATGCTCTCAGCCCCCCTGGGGGGTGGGTGCGTTGGGGGTATTTGG